>BSBM01002040.1:27500-83303 GCA_027924585.1 Larix kaempferi
CTAATCTTGCTAGGTGTTGGTGCTTTTCTTCCAGTGCTTAAGGCTTTGTATTTTGGAGGTGTATATGATACTTGGGCTCCCGGCGGTGGAGATGTAAGAAAAATTACGAACCCGACTCTTAACCCAAGTGCTATATTTGGTTATTTACTGAAATCTCCTTTCGGAGGAGAAGGATGGATCGTTAGCGTGGACAATCTAGAAGATGTAATTGGAGGACATGTATGGTTAGGTTCCATTTGTATCTTCGGTGGTATCTGGCATATCTTAACCAAACCTTTTGCATGGGCTCGCCGTGCATTCGTATGGTCCGGAGAAGCTTATTTGTCCTATAGTTTAGCGGCTCTATCTGTCTTTGGTTTTATTGCTTGTTGTTTTGTTTGGTTCAACAATACAGCTTATCCCAGTGAATTCTATGGGCCCACCGGCCCAGAAGCCTCTCAAGCTCAAGCGTTTACTTTTCTAGTTAGAGACCAACGTCTTGGAGCTAGTGTGGGGTCTGCTCAAGGACCTACTGGTTTAGGTAAATACCTTATGCGTTCTCCGACTGGAGAAATTATCTTTGGGGGGGAAACGATGCGTTTTTGGGATCTCCGTGCTCCCTGGTTGGAACCCCTAAGGGGCCCTAATGGTTTGGACCTGAGCAAGTTGAGAAAAGACATACAGCCTTGGCAGGAACGACGTTCGGCAGAATATATGACTCATGCTCCTTTAGGTTCTTCAAATTCTGTGGGTGGTGTAGCTACCGAAATCAATGCGGTGAATTATGTCTCTCCCCGAAGTTGGTTATCCACCTCCCATTTCGTTCTAGGATTTTTCTTCTTCGTAGGTCATTTGTGGCATGCGGGAAGGGCTCGTGCAGCTGCAGCAGGATTTGAGAAAGGAATTGATCGTGATTTTGAACCTGTCCTTTCAATGACTCCTCTTAACTGAAACAAGAGATCGAACCAGATGGAAGAGAAATCGATTCAATTTCATTACATCAATCTCCCATATCGGCGGGATAGGAGTCTTTTAAAATACTTTCCAACTGGATCCTTGTAGCTCGGCTATATCCAGCCGAGCTATTCTCTTTTTTTGTACTAGACCGGACCAATAAATGTGATTGTTGAAAAAAGCAACAGGAGAGAGAGGGATTCGAACCCTCGATAGTTTTTTTACTATACCGGTTTTCAAGACCGGAGCCATCAACCACTCGGCCATCTCTCCGGGGACAACTTCTATTCTACCTAATACCTAACTATAAGCATAAGGTCAGGCCGATACCAACTATACCTGTGACATATGATTATTTTTTCATGATCATCTGGAATGGAAAAAAGAAACGAATTTCCCTCTCCTCTCACATTCAAATATAAAATTGAAAAAGTTTGACTCGATCAATTTATGGTCAAATCCTTTCCATAGTGCATTTGATCAGAATTTCAAATTGGGGATCGGATGGTATAGTCTATTCAATCTGTTGGGAGCTTGTAAGATCACAACCATGACTATTGCTTTCCAATCGGCTGTGTTTGCATTAATTGCTATTTCATTTTTACCAGTGATTGGTGTACCTGTTGCACTTGCCTCTCCCGATGGCTGGTCAAGTAGCAAAAATGTTGTATTTTCGGGTGTATCATTATGGATCGGATTAGTCCTTTTTGTAGGTATCCTTAATTCTTTCATATCTCAGATCTGTTCTAGATGTTTTAGGCTCAAACTTCCCCCCCTCCCGGAGGGCTTTATAGCTCTTCTATAGGGCCTTTTTCTTCAGGCCCAAGGAGGAGGGGTTTTCCGTAATTGAATAATTGGATCATTAAGAATATGGTATCTACTTACGAATGGATTGAACATATATGTATTTTCCATATTATGTTACAATTTTATGAATATATATATATTCAGAACGAATAAAATGCGGGTATGGTTGAATGGTAAAATTTCTCCTTGCCAAGGAGAAGATGCGGGTTCGATCCCCGCTACCCGCCATATCCGTCACATGGAATATGAAAATGAATAGTTCATGTATTGATCGTATCTTTCCCTCACTTTTCATTCAATTATAAAATGATAATGAGAGAGTAATACTTTCTCAAATGAGAAAGTAATCCTTTCCGGACCAAAATACTTCTTATGTTCTGGTCTGGCGGAGACGGGATTTGAACCCGTGACCTCAAGGTTATGAGCCTTGCGAGCTACCAGACTACTCTACTCCGCACCATTGATTGATATCATAAACAGAATGGGTACACCAAACAATCAAGGGATATACTCCCTATCCCATATAGGGATAGGGGTACTTTTCCGGTATCACAATAAACTTCAATAACTTTTTTATTTTCCTACCAACTTGATTTTGTTATCCCGGGCAATAAACATGCGTGGGCCATCTCACGGAGTACGTGTCCGGACAATCCAAAGTCTCGATAGTTGGCTCTAGGTCTTCCAGTCGAAGAACAACGTCGATGGAGACGTGTAGGTGCACTATTACGTGGTGAAGATTGCAATTTTCTATGAATTTCCCATTTGTCATCCAATGATGAAACTTTGCCTTCTTCCTCCAAAGATTGACGAATCAAATGATATTTCCGTTCCAGTGCTTGTCTCTTCTTCTCTCTCTGAATGAGACTCTTTCTCGCCATAATAGTTCAGTCGGTACTATTACCTACCAGGAATCAAAATATAGATCAGATTTTAGATGGAGAAATATTACGTTGATTACTTTTTCTCTGTGGGGTATTGTCATTGATACAATAATATCCCATTCACTTATGAAATTGATGAAGAATAATTACCCAAATTTACCTGATGTAGAGGCAATTAAAAAAGCTGCATAAGTGAATATATAACCTACAGAAAAGTGAGCTAATCCAACTAATCGTGCTTGAACAATGGAAAGAGCTACTGGCTTGTCCCTCCATCGAACTAAATTAGCCAAAGGTGTGCGTTCATGGGCCCATGCAAGAGTTTCGATCAGTTCCTGCCAATATCCGCGCCAAGAAATCAGGAACATAAATCCAGTAGCCCAAACAAGATGCCCGAATAAGAACATCCACGCCCAAACAGATAAACTGTTCATACCGAAAGGATTGTATCCATTAATAAGTTGTGAAGAATTTAACCATAGATAATCCCTTAGCCATCCCATTAAATAAGTGGAAGACTCATTAAATTGAGCTACATTACCCTGCCATAAAGTTATATGCTTCCAATGCCAATAAAAAGTAACCCATCCAATAGTATTCAACATCCAGAAAACTGCTAAATAAAAAGCATCCCAGGCCGAGATATCGCAGGTACCACCCCGTCCCGGACCATCGCAAGGAAAACTATAACCAAAATCTTTCTTATCTGGCATTAGCTTGGAACCACGCGCATCCAAAGCACCTTTAACTAGGATCAATGTAGTTGTATGCAAACCTAGAGCAATAGCATGATGAACCAAAAAGTCTCCAGGACCGATTGTTAAGAACAATGAATTCTTATTATCATTTATAGCATTCAACCAACCGGGTAACCATATGCTCTTACCTGCTTCGAATGCTGGACCACTTGTTGAAGATAGGAGTACATCGAAACCATATAAGGTCTTACCATGAGCAGATTGTATCCACTGAGCAAATATGGGCTCGATCAAGATTTGTTTTTCTGGAGTACCGAAAGCAAGCATAACATCATTATGAACATAAAGTCCCAAGGTATGGAAACCTAATAATAAACTAACCCAACTAAGATGAGATATTATAGCTTCCTTATGCTCCAACATTCTCGCCAATACATTATCCTTATTCTGTTCCGGATTATAATCCCTAATGAGGAATATAGCTCCATGAGCAAAGGCTCCTGTCATAATGAACCCAGCAATATATTGATGATGAGTATATAATGCAGCTTGGGTGGTGAAGTCTTGTGCTATGAATGCATAAGCGGGTAAAGAATACATGTGTTGAGCTACCAAGGAAGTGATAACCCCCAAAGAAGCTAAAGCAAGACCCAATTGAAAATGAAGAGAATTATTGATTGTGTTATAAAGACCCTTATGTCCGCGTCCTAATAGGCCTCTTGGAGGAACATGTGCCTCCAAAATATCTTCCATACTGTGACCAATCCCAAAGTTGGTTCTATACATATGACCAGCAATTAAAAAAACAAATGCAATAGCTAAATGATGATGAGCGATATCAGTCAGCCATAAACTTTGAGTTTGTGGATGAAATCCTCCGAGAAGAGTTAGAATAGCAGTTCCTGCCCCTCGGTAGGTACCAAATAAGTGACTACTGGAATCAGGATCTTGAGCATAAAGATTCCACTGACCTGTGAAAAGCGGTTCTAAACCTTGGGGATGCGGTAATACATTCAAAAAATTATCCCATCTGACGTGCTCTCCCCTTGATTCAGGAATAGCGACATGAACTAAATGCCCTGTCCAAGCTAGAGAACTGACTCCGAAGAGTCCTGACAAATGATGATTTAGACGGGATTCGGCATTTTTGAACCATGAAACACTTGGTCTCCATTTAGGTTGTAGATGTAACCTACCCGCTATTAAAAAGATGGCAGAAAGAAATAGCAAGAAAATAGCTCCAGTATAAAGATCTTCGTTAGTGCGTAAGCCGATTGTATACCACCACTGATAAACACCAGAATAAGCAATATTGACCGGACCGGGAGCACCTCCTCGGGTAAAGGCTTCTATAGCTGGTTGACCAAAATGAGGATCCCAAATTGCATGAGCAATGGGTCTTACATGTAAGGGATCGCGTACCCATGCTTCAAAATTGCCTTGCCAAGCCACATGGAACAAATTACCAGAGGTCCACAGAAATATTATTGCCAACTGACCAAAGTGGGAAGCAAAAATTTTATGATAAAGGCGTTCTTCGGTAATATTATCATGACTCTCGAAGTCATGTGCGGTCGCAATACCGAACCAAATACGACGAGTAGTGGGGTCCTGGGCCAAGCCTTGGCTGAACTTTGGAAATCTTGATGCCATAATGCTTTTCAAATCCTCCTAACCATTATCCTACTGCAATAATTCTTGCCAGGAAGAACGCCCATGTTGTGACGATTCCACCCAGAAGGTAATGAGCTACTCCTACAGCACGTCCTTGTACAATACTCAAGGCTCTGGGCTGGATAGCAGGAGCAACCTTCAATTTATTATGGGCCCAAACGATAGATTCAATGAGTTCTTGCCAATACCCACGGCCGCTGAATAAGAACATTAAACTAAAGGCCCAAACAAAATGAGCACCTAAAAATAAAAGACCATATGCAGATAATGAAGAACCATAAGATTGGATCACTTGAGAGGCTTGTGCCCATAGAAAGTCACGGAGCCACCCATTAATCGTAATGGAACTCTGTGCAAAGTTTCCTCCCGTGATATGAGTAACCACTCCCTGATCACTTATACTACCCCAAACATCGGACTGCATTTTCCAGCTGAAATGGAATATTACTACCGAAATTGCATTGTACATCCAGAATAAACCAAGGAAAACATGATCCCAGGCAGATACTTGACATGTTCCTCCTCTCCCAGGTCCATCACAAGGAAAGCGAAAACCAAGATTCGCTTTATCAGGTATTAAACGGGAGCTACGGGCAAATAGAACACCTTTAAGTAGGATTAAAACAGTCACATGGATAGTAAATGCATGAATGTGATGTACCAAAAAATCCGCGGTTCCTAATGGAATTGGTAACAAAGCCACTTTGGAACCTACTGTCACCAAATCACCACCTCCCCAGGTTAAGCTGGTACTCGCTGCTGCACCAGGAGCTGTTGAACCAGGTGCTGAAGCATGAGTGTTTTGTATCCATTGAGCGAAAATAGGTTGTAATTGTATAGCAGTATCTGAGAACATATCTTGAGGACGTCCTGGAGCGCTCATAGTATCATTATGAATATACAGACCAAAACTATGAAAGCCTAAGAATATACATACCCAGTTGAGGTGTGATACAATTGCATCACGATGTCTAAGAACGCGATCTAATAAATTGTTGTATTGAGTAGTTGGGTCATAGTCTCTTACCATAAAAATCGCTGCATGCGCAGCAGCGCCAACTATGATAAACCCACCAATCCACATATGATGTGTGAACAGAGAGAGTTGGGTACCATAGTCAATAGCTAGGTATGGATAGGGGGGCATCGCATACATGTGGTGAGCTACGACAATAGTTAAAGATCCTAACATAGCTAGGTTAATAGCTAATTGAGCATGCCATGAAGTAGTTAAGATCTCATAAAGACCTTTATGGCCCTCCCCCGTAAATGGACCTTTATGAGCTTCTAAAATTGTCTTGATGTTATGGCCAATGATCCAATTGGTCTTATACATATGACCGGCTATCAGGAAAAGAATTGCAATAGCCAAATGATGATGCGCAGTATCGGTCAACCACAGACCCCCCGTGACTGGATTTAATCCTCCACGAAAAGTCAAAAAGTCTGAATATTCCGACCAATTCAGGGTGAAAAATGGGGTCAATCCCTTAGCAAAACTGGGATAAAGTTGAGCCAAAAGATCGCGATTCAAAATAAATTCATGAGGAAGTGGTATCTCTTTAGGATCCACTCCAGCGTCTAGAAGTTGGTTAATGGGTAAGGAGACGTGTATTTGGTGTCCTGCCCAAGATAGAGACCCAAGTCCTAGTAACCCTGCTAAATGATGGTTCAACATGGATTGTACATCCTGGAACCAAGCCAATTTTGGGGCAGCTTTGTGATAATGAAACCAACCAGCAAAAAGCATTAACGCTGCAAAGATCAATGCACCAATTGCAGTGCAGTAAAGTTGTAATTCACTGGTTATTCCAGATGCTCGCCAAATCTGGAAGAACCCAGAGGTTATTTGTATCCCTCGAAAACCTCCACCTACATCCCCATTCAATATTTCTTGACCTACTATTGGCCAAACTACTTGAGCACTGGGTTTGATGTGAGTTGGATCAGCCAGCCATGCTTCATAATTGGAGAAACGAGCGCCATGATAGTACATCCCACTTAGCCAAATAAAGATGATCGCTAGTTGACCAAAATGAGCGCTAAATACTTTGCGAGAAATATCTTCCAAATCATCAGTATGACTATCAAAATCGTGAGCATCAGCATGTAAGTTCCAAATCCAAGTGGTAGTCTCAGGGCCTTTAGCTAGCGTCTTTGAGAAATGACCAGGTTTGGCCCATTTCTCAAAAGAGGTTTTGACAGGATCCCTCTCCACTACGACCTTTACTTCTGGTTGTTCTGGTGAACGAATGATCATTGAATTCTCCCCTTTCCGGATGGGACATAAATAAGAAGAAACCTGCCAATAGGAATTAGTTAACTTCCGAGAGATATATCTCAACTCGTTTCTCCCCTTATTTTCTAGTGTATGACTGGAGCTACTATGATACGGGAGTCGATCTGAGGCAGGTGTTCAGTTTTATTATGACATATTTTTAAGGTGCTTAAGGGACTGTGGGCTATTATGACCCAAAAAAAGACTTTTTGTGTAATTTCAAAAGCATTTACCGGTTATTTTTACAATGGTTCTAGATGGATAAATATATATCCATAATATCCATATATATATATTTATCCACCTATTAATACTCCTCCGTATGTTCCATATCAAAGACCATCCATCCATCCATTATAAATCTTTATTAATGGATCATTAATGAAAGACATCTCCGGATGGATTTTACCCCTATTAAGAAGATCCATTAACAATCCAGAACCAGAAAAGGTATTATTTATTATATTGTCAATATATTCCTATGAGATGCCGACGGAATTGAATCTAATTTTGGGGAATATTCTGGAATAATTCCATTTATTTCGAGAAAATAAGATATTAATTCAAACGATTTCCCGATAATAGAAATTATCATTCTCCAAAGCGTCCTGTAATCTTTAACCAATTTTGTGCTTCGATGTAATTGCCTGGAGCAAGTGCTATAGCTTGTTCCCAATACTCAGCAGCCTGATCGAACCAAGCCTCCGCAGTTTCAGGATCTCCCTGTCGAATGGCCTGTTCTCCTCGGTCGGGATAGGTCCACTTGGAAAAGTTTTCTTCCCTCAGAACCGTACTTGAGAGTTTCCTACCTCATACGGCTCAATCAACTATTCTTTAGTCCTCTACCCAAATTTCCAAAATATTCTTGGATTGGAGATTATTCATTGGGAGTTCAGATTAACCAAAGGACCAAAAAAAGTAAATGACATGAGTTTCTGATTTCACTTCCAATCAATTAAATGATCAGGTTCTATCTTTTCTCCTACCCTCAAAAAGATGAAGTATAGGAAGAGATATACTTCAGATTGATCGTCCAAATAAAAGTCTTTTTGCAAGGTAACTATCTCAGTTCCATATAGAATTTTTGAAGAGTACTTTCCGTCTGGAGTACTTCACATCTTTAGGATCTGATGCTACACCACTGCTCAATAGCTTAGTAGATCGACTCTATTACATAAGTTGATTCCTGATTCTTGTCAATGAGCAGATTTGATCGTATCAGCCCGAACCTTCTTTCAATAATTGATCTTTATGGTGCTTCCATCATCAATTTAATTTTTTATCCATGGAATACTTAGGCTCTATCTATCTATTCATATTCGGGCTCCTATGAGAGATGTTTTTTTTTGCTACAGCTTATAAAAACCGTTACTTGGGACGGTGCATATGTAGAAAGCCTTTTCTTTTGTTCTTACCCGTAGTAGTTATTAACTAAGTTATTCTATGGTACAGATAGCCGCACGTAATGACAGATCAAGGCCGTATTATTAAGAGCTTGTGGTAAGGATGGGTTCCGTTCTAATGCTTGAAAATAATATTCCAAAGCCTTCGTATGTTCCCCATTACTTGTATGGACAAGACCTATATTATATAGTATATAACTTCGATCATAAGGGTCAGTTTCCAGTCGCATAGCTTCATAATAATTTTGTAAAGCTTCCGCATATTCCCCTTCCGATTGAGCTGACATCCGTTACGGTCGTTCATTCCATTGAAATGATCTCCGCTTCAAAACCGTACATGAGATTCCCACCTCATACGGCTCCTCCTTTCTTTACAGTACGTAATACGGGGAGTAATCCGTGGAATTGAAAAAAGAAAAAAGATTCTGACCCAATATTATGAATTAACAGGGGCTAGTGTATTTCCAATGAATCTCTAGCCATCCTTCTTGCAAAGATTCTTTTCCGAACACCAAGGATCTTAGTACTAGGAATGGAACCTCTAACAATTTCTTTGTTCTTAACGCCCTGTATTCTCCGGGGATTAATCACTTCAACAATCTCCGATGGTTCCATGATAGGGGTATCCGAAGTACAAACGAGATGGATGTTTGTTGTCCCAACCATTCTCACTACCCTTCGGAAAAGGGTAATGCATATGGGCTATAACGAAGCTTTTGTGTTGTTGATTTCCATACGTAGTGCTTTCTCCCCCCATGCGCGCCTATCAGATAGGTTAAACTATACAAGCAAGGCCTATTGCATAGGTGTAACCTTTCGCTCGGTACTAAAATCCTCAGGAGATGAGAGCATCTAAGGCTGCATTGACCGGGGATACACGACAGAAGGAATTGTTCTATCTCCAGAACTCACCTTCACTGAGCGTAAGTTTGATTTTACCCAATTTTTATTCCCGAATACCTTTTCTTTCCCAAAAAAATAAGAACGGAAAAAATATCAAATCACACCATCTCTGTAATAGGTAAATGCTTCTTTTTCCCCCGGAGCCATCGGGATTATTCGCAATAAGATATCCGCTACAATTGTGAAGGTCTTATCAATAAAATTGTCATTTCTCTGAGATCTAGGCATAGTCAATTACAGATTTTATAATTTCCTTCATTCCCTTACGCAAATGATTCCATGAACGAAATTTTTTCTGGTGCACAATACCATAAAATTTATTTCCTTACAATCGTAAATATGTTCTCATTCTATCTATTCCAATTGATTTTTCAAAATGGGAATAGATAGGGAATATTTTCAATAATTGTTCATTAGTAATATTGATGAATAATAATGGAAAAAAAAAAGATTCGTATTAAAAGAATACTAGATTCGGTAAACTCGAGAAGTCCAGTTCGATCATGATCCGAACAAAGAAAGAGTTAAACGATCGAGCATTGCATAATGAGAATGAAATGCTCACCTAGCAATTGTGTGCACATATCCATATAGATAAAGGAATATCGGGAAAAATATGGTCATCATGCATGACACAGGATCATTGCAAAAGAATTAGTTCTCATACAATTGATAACACGATCACTACAGATCCATATATGATCATCATATGGAATGGATCAATTAATCTGTCTAAAATTATTGATTAGGCAATCCGAATAAGATCGTCAAATCAACAGGGATGATTGAGGATTTCCTAAAATAGGAGGAAGTTTGATAAAATGTCCTTTTGTCTTTCCGGGGGAGATTGAATAATTACCTTATTTATTATCTATTTTTTTCCAAAAGATGGAACTGTTCGTACCCGAACAAAAAGACTTTGTAAGGAAGTTGCTATTTACTAATTTTGTTAATGAAAACCGATAGATCTCATAGGAAAGATGGCCGAGCGGTTCAAGGCGTAGCATTGGAACTGCTATGTAGGCTTCTGCTTACCGAGGGTTCGAATCCCTCTCTTTCCGTATCTTCGCCTTACTATTTTCTTCTCATCCATTGTTTTTCCAATCTATTGAATCCCAATAGGACGATCTCCTAATTCCGGGATCAATCTCCTTCTATTTGTGATATAGAAAATAGAATGAACATTGGTTCGTGGTATGGGAAAGGTAAAGACCATTTTAAGAAGCAATAAAAGTATCGTGGATAACAAGATTCTAATGTAACGTACGGAAGGATTATAAAATGTCCCCTTTGGGGAGGGGAAAAAGAAGGGAGAAGAACATAATTTCCAGATGTCCAGCAACCCAACCCCTCCTTTTCATTTCATTCTTGATTCAAGCTTGACGGGAATAATACTCTACGACCAGCAATTCATTAATCTTCAAACTGATCCATTTACTATCTATTATTTGATTGATGAATCCTTTATATTGTAACGAATTAACAGATCTATATTCTTCCTAATAATAGTCCTCAATCTTTGTTGATCTCTTATAGTAATCTCATCTTGAGGTTTGCAAGGGTAACTTGGTATATCTACCATATGGTCATTGACCCGGATATGTCCATGATTAACTAATTGTCTAGCTCCGGGAATGGTGGGAGCCATACCCAATCGAAAAATAATATTATCCGAACGCATTTCAAGTAATTGCAATAGGACCTGGCCCGTTGATCCCTTGGCTCTTCTAGCAATACGAACATATTTCAGTAATTGTCGCTCCGTTAGTCCGTAATGAAAACGCAATTTCTGTTTTTTCTTCTAGCCGGATACGATATTGAGAGATTTTCCTGGAAGAAGACCGGTTTATAGAATCATTTCTGTATTTGGGTCTTTTACTAGTTAGCCCTGGTAAAGTTTTCAGACGACGTATTATTTTTAAACGAGGTCCCCGATAACGGGACATAGAAACTCCTTATTCAATTAACAATTAGTGCTGGAAAGAAGAAAGGATAGTATAACCCGTACGAGTACTGGAATTATTTTATATAGAGAATGAAGATCTTTCTCCAAAGATCCTAATAGTTCCAATCATTCATCCCGTTCCTAGTTGGGAGTAAGTGATCACGGCATAACGGACCCGACGAACAATCGGAAGAGTATTCTCCATTCCATCGTGATCCCTCCCAAAACTTTGTGGATTATGGGAATGAGAGGAACGGAAAAGAGCCAGCTATCGGGATCGAACCGATGACCATCGCATTACAAGTGCGATGCTCTAACCTCTGAGCTAAGCAGGCTCAATGGAATATAACTCCTCATTTCATTGGCGTGAGATCTATAGATTCTTTTGGAATCCTAACAATTATAGCGCGAATCAGATTCAATGACGCAATCCAGATTAAAATTACAACGGAAACATCGTCTGAATGTAGATTCCTTCAAGGGAAAGAAAAGGGAAGTAAGGGTCAATTGATATCGATCGTTTACTCACTATTCCAAATCGACTAGGGGAGGATAATAACATTGCATTGAAAATGCAGAAATAATATAATGATTCCCAGTCATATTCGATTGGGGTAGAGATAGAGATGGCGAGAGAAGAGGAGTAGGGGATGATATTTCTCTCATCCAATATTGAGCAAATATCCAATGAATAAACGCTGATGAAGATTACATAATAGGATTAGATCAAGGTATGATCTCGTTCTCTGATAAGGGGATATGGCGGAATTGGTAGACGCTACGGACTTGATCGAATTGAGCCTTGGTATGGAAACCTACCAAGTGATAGCTTCCAAATCCAGGGAACCCTGGGATATATTGAATGGGTAATCCTGAGCCAAATCCGGTTCATGGAGACAATGGTTTCTTCTCCTAGGATAGGAAGGGGATAGGTGCAGAGACTCAATGGAAGCTATTCTAACGAATGAATCTCATTTGGTCCAATACTGTATTTATAGAACGCTCTATTTACACCTCGAAAGTGGGAATGTTATATAACACAAAACTCGCGATCAGAACTTGAATCCTTCCAAGCATTTTCTTCGTAAGATAGATGCCAGATTCGAGTTGAAGTAATGATTTTACATTAAGTAATCCAATTATGAACTTATCTACTCTAGATAGAGAGTTGAATCAGTTTTTGGAATTAATGGTTGGACGAGGATAAAGATAGAGTCCAATTCTACGTGTCAATGTCAACAACAATGCAAATTGCAGTAGGAGGAAAATCCGTTGGCTTTATAGACCGTGAGGGTTCAAATCCCTCTATCCCCACCCAGGTTCGTTCCCGAACGACTGATCTATTTTCTCCAATTCCGTTAGTTCGAATCCATTCTCACTTCTCGATTCTTTTACCTCACTATTTTATTTATTCATGAAGAGAAGAAATTAGAACATGAATCTTTCCATCCATCTTATGAAAAGTTGGGTTGATCAGTTGATCATATGATAAAATCATTTTGTGATATATGATCCACATAGATGATATCATTTGGAAATTATTCGATCGCAGTCAATTTTTTATCATATTAGTGGCTTCCAGATCGAAAATAATAAAGATTATTCTAAAAACTAGGAAAAATCCTTTTTTTCCTTATTTTTAGTTGACACAAGTTCAAACCTTGTACCAGGATGATCCACAGGGAAGAGCCGGGATAGCTCAGTTGGTAGAGCAGAGGACTGAAAATCCTCGTGCCACCAGTTCAAATCTGGTTCCTGGCAAGATGTCAATATCCATGTATCCATATCTATCTATTCTAGCTAGATAGATATGGGTACATGGATATTGACAGATACGTATCTATATGTACATACGGAGATACCCCGATCAAAATAGATAGATGAATCCATCTATTCTGTTCTCTCCCTCTTCTTTGCTCATATTGTCCCTCCCTGTCCGTTCCAATTGAATCCCGATACTCCTTACATATAAAAAAGTAGGATCGAGAACTCAGAGGGCAATATTTTACGGTGGAAATAGAATCTATTATAAGCTCTAGTATAAAATCAATCGAATCCTCCTTTTGGTTCTCGTACATCGTGTGCGCGTGATTGGCGCATTTCTGATGTGTCAATAAAATATTTGTATTCGTTAATCCATCTCTCTTCCATATCCGGGAATATGGAAGAATTGAATGGATAAGAATTCGGCTCCGATACTAGTTGGAATCTATTCATCCCGTCCGAACCGAAATGGAATGTATTATCCAAACGATAGATCTATAATTGCAGGGTTGAAGTAGATCCAAACGTTTCAGAGGGTATCTCGAAAGTAGAATCGAATTGAGGTTCAGAAGATTGATGTAATAACTTTTGATCATAGTTCCCAATATGAATACTGGATCCAACATGATGAAACCTATTATTTATAGTGAAATATTTTCTTCTTTCCTTGTTGGAGCTCGGTCCTCATATATCCATCGAGCTTTCTTTTCTTTCACGAAGTGTCGTTATAGCATCTATAATAGCCTCTAGGTTCAGGTGGGCAACCCGGCGAATAGACATCCACAGAAATTAACTTATCTACTCCGCGAACGGTACTATAAGAATCTGTACCAAACATTCCTCTGTAATAGTACATGCTCCCATGGCAACTACATATACATATTTTGGTTCGGACATTTGTTCGTATAATCAATCTCACTACAGAAGGAGCCTTTTTCATGGTCACAGTCCCCGCTGTTACAATGAGGTCAGCTCGTCCAGGACCAGATCTTGGTACCGAACCGTAACGATCGGAGTCGAATTGCGAACCTATTAATGAAGCGAATTCGATGGAACCACAACTAGTACCGTAAAGGAGCGGCCATAAACTGGAAGAGTCTGGCCCAATTCGTTCGACAGATCGTTTGGGTAGTTGAAATACCTGGATTCAAAATTGTTTGATCGAGTAAAGGTAACTCTATAGGACAATTATTGGCTTTATGTTATTTTCTACTTCCCTCCCCCCCCCCCCCCCGAATACTCGGAAACTGAGGACTATTCCAATGCTCCTTTTTGCCACGCATGAACTGAACAACGATGAAAATAAGCACGAGAATTGAAGATCCTATAAATGTGGATATACCCTGTATACTAGAACTCATAGCCCATAAATAAAGGGAGACTGTTCCGATATACCCTGTATACTAGAACTCATAGCCCATAAATAAAGGGAGACTGTTCCAACATTAGGAACAACAAGAACTGGAGCGAACATATAATGATCCTAGATCGGATCCAAGTATCTTCCATTGGTTCGATACCTGATTCGTAACTAGTAGTCCGGTTCTTGACCAGTAGGGGCCAAAGCTCCGGAAATCAAGGATGCAAGAATAGGTAAGAATGAGGCTAGATATTAATGAAAATATCCAGCCAGAAAGTATTCTATTTGGGAAATAGGAACAGGAATATACTCCTTTTAAATAGATTCAATTCTTACCCTTTTCCGTCAAGTTCTTCATCATTCTCCCACCCACCACGGGTGGAAGACCAAAGGACCGAACAATCAATACAATCAATTATAATTGATTCACATATTCTTGTTCGTTTCGACCATGGCTTATTACAAAGTTAATTCAATGAAATGTTACTGGAATGTCTATTGATAATACTTTACATTAATAAAGTATGAGAGAAAGAATGTGATTGGGTCCCGAACTACCCAATTTAAGATCTGAGTCTATACTCATATTATAGAATGAATATGTTGATGATCTTTATCCAGCATCCATGGCTGAATGGTTAAAGCGCCCAACTCATAATTGGCGAACTCGCGGGTTCAATTCCTGCTGGATGCAGGGGAACTGCACATATTCATTCTTTATGGAATGGGAAAAAGTAGGAGGGATAACAACAAACATTTGAAGAATACCAAACCTTTCATTTTATTGAAAGGCTTGGTACTGTTCAGTTAAGCAATACACGATAACAATCCATCAGAGTATTATCCGCCTATTGAAATAGATTCAACAGCAGCTAGATCCAGAGGAAAGTTGTGAGCATTACGTTCGTGCATAACTTCCATACCTAACCTATGATATATCTGTATAATTCAATTTGTTTATGATTCGATATAATAATAACTACAGGCATTACGGGAAAAAAGGTAAAAGGAAGAAAAAATAGAAAAACGAGAGGAGGGATAAAAATTTATGGATGAAGTGAAATATCCAGTACTTACGGAGAAAAGTATTCGTCTATTAGAAAGGAATCAATATACTTTTAACGTCGATTCGCAATCGAACAAAACAAAGATTAAAAATTGGATTGAGCATTTCTTCAATGTGAAAGTGATAGCTATGAACAGTTATCGCCTCCCTGAAAAAGGAGGAAAGAGAGGGTCAATGATAGGACATCCAATACGTTGTAAACGTATGATTATTACACTTAAACCCGGTGATTCTATTCCACTCTTTTCAGAACAATAAGAATTCAAAATTGAAACTAAATGGCCATCCGTTCATATAGAATTTTAACTCCAGACACACGCAATAGATCTGTATCAGGTTTCGATGGAAGAGTGCAGTTTGATCCGCAGAAAAAATTGACCTCTGGACAGCATCATTGTGGGAAAGGTCGTAATGGAAGAGGAATTATTACCGTAAGACACAGGGGAGGGGGTCA
The DNA here is from genome assembly GCA_027924585.1 of Larix kaempferi. NCBI lineage: Eukaryota > Viridiplantae > Streptophyta > Pinopsida > Pinales > Pinaceae > Larix > Larix kaempferi. Next base: position 43,670 of record BSBM01002040.1, read on the forward strand.
CAAGCGTCTGTATCGTCAAATTGATTTTCGACGGAATAAGGAAAACATATCGGGAAAAATTGTGACCATAGAATACGACCCTAATCGAAGTGCATACATTTGCAAGGTGCACTACAAGAATGGCGATAAGATGTATATTCTGCATCCCAGAGGGGTCATGATTGGAGATACTATTCTTTCTGGTCCAAAAGCTCCTATATCAATAGGAAATGCCTTACCTCTGAGTGCGGTTTGAATTATTAATTCACGTGATCGGAAGCAACCGATTGGGTTTACAGCAAAACCTATAAATCTATCACTGATCCAACTAGGACACTTTTACGGGACGAACCCCAAAGGGAAACTGAGGATAAATGACAGCAGGTGATTGGATCCAAAAATTGTTCGTATCAGATCATTGGTTTCGAAGATATGATAATATGGAGAGGACCAGATTGTTTGTCCGAAGCATGAACAAAATGGGATAGAGGCACCCTCGAAAAAGACAAGTTACTCACATTTGATCTGATGGTCAGAGGCAGATTCGGAGCTGGACAGTGGTAATAATTCCCAAAAGGAAAAGATGGGGAGAGGAAAAAAAGTAGAAAGAGAGAGAAGATAAAAAGATGTTGAATATGCCTCCTACGTTATCCATAACATACGAAAGTATTAGCGTAATTTGATAAAGTCATTCATTCTGAATGCTACATAAAGAATACAAGCCAGATGATGGAATAGAGAGACCTAGGATGTAGAGAATCGGGACATAGAGAATACAATAAATAGAGGCCCTTTCTAATCTCGATTCTATTTAATCAATATATGTGAATGAATATCATCTCATATACATCCAGAAAGCTGTATGCCCTGAGAGAGGCTTGTACAGTTTGGGAAGGGATTTTTATTCATCGGAATAAGAATCTACTTCAACCAATATGCCCTTAGGCACGGCTATACATAACATAGAAATAACACTTGGAAAGGGTGGACAATTAGCTAGAGCGGCAGGTGCTGTAGCAGAACTGATCGCAAAAGAAGATCGATCGGCCACATTAAGATTACCTTCTGGAGAAGTTCGTTTAATATCTGAGAACTGCTCAGCAACAATTGGACAAGTGGGTAATATCACTGCAAACAATAGAAGTTTCGGTAAAGCTGGAGCTAAACGTTGGTTAGGTAAGCGTTCTGAGGTAAGAGGAGTAGCTATGAACCCTGTAGATCATCCTCATGGAGGTGGGGAAGGAAGAACCCCAATTGGCAGGAAAAAACCCGTGACCCCCTGGGGCTATAGTGCGCTTGGAAAGAAAAGTCGGAAGAGGAATAGATACAGTGATGCTTCAATCCTTCGTCGACGTGAGTAAGAATGGTTGGATATCCATAAAAAAAAAAAAAGGAAAGAAAGGTAATTGATCATGGCACGTTCACTGAAAAAAAATCCTTTTGTGGCTAATCATTCATTGAGGAAAATTCAAAATCTAAACATAAAGGAAGAAAAGAAGATAATAGTGACTTGGTCCCGGGCCTCTGTCATTGTACCCGCAATGATCGGTCATACAATTGCTGTTCATAATGGGAGGGAACATTTACCCATTTATGTAACAGATCGTATGGTAGACCACAAATTGGGGGAATTTGCACCTACTCTACTTTTTCAGGGACATGCGAGAAACGATAAGAAATCTCGTCGTTAATTGAGAGATACTTGTTTGTCATTCATTGGGGAGGATGGAGTCAATGGGAAATAATAGTCCAGGTCCGGAGATACGAGCTTTGGCGAGAAATATACGTATGTCTGCTCATAAAGCACGTAGAGTAATTAATCAAATTCGTGGTCGTTCATATGGACAAGCACTTATGATACTGGAACTGATGCCTTATGGGGCCTGTTATCCGATATCACAATTAATTCATTCTGCGGCGGCGAATGCAAATCACAATATGGGTTTGAACAAAGCCAATTTACTCGTTGGTAGAGTCGAAGTGAATGAAGGTGCTGTTTTAAAAAGGGTTCAACCTAGAGCTCAGGGACGTGGTTATCCAATACAGAAACCCACTTGTCATATAACTATTGTATCGGAGGAAATCTCCAGATCGAATGATCCGATTATGTCAATAGACTCCCGAAAAAGAGGATATGTATGGCACAAAAAATAAATCCACTTGGTTTTAGACTTGGTGTAACCCAAAATGATCGTTCCCATTGGTTCGCACAACAAAGGAATTATTCCAAAGATCTCCGAGAAGATCAAAAAATACGTACTTGCATTGAAAACTATGTACGAACACATATAAAGAGCTCCTCGAATTATGGAGGAATTGCACGTGTAGAGATTCGCAGAAAGATCGATTTGATTCAGATAAAAATCTATATTGGATTTCCCAACTTGTTGTTAATAGAAGGTAGGGGTCAAGGAATTGAAAAATTAAGAAACGATGTACTAAATATGCTCAATTCTGTGGACCGAAAACTTCACATTGCTATAGAAAAAGTTGCAAAACCATATAGAAAACCTAATATTCTTGCGGAGTATATTGCCCTACAACTAGAGAATAGAGTTCCATTCAGAAAAACAATGAAGAAAGCTATTGAACTGGCTGAACGGGAAGATGTAGAAGGTATTCAGATCCAAATTGCAGGACGTCTCGACGGAAAGGAAATTGCCCGGGTCGAATGGGACAGGGGAGGTAGGGTTCCCCTACAGACAATTCGGGCTAGGATTGATTATTGTTATTATCCGGTTCAAACCATCTATGGAGTTTTAGGGATAAAAATTTGGATCTTAGAGGATTAGGAATAATTGGTCTTTTTCCCAATCTGCCCGATCATGGATCATCAATTTTATCAGATCAAATAGAAATTAGATTTACCATTTCGGAACCGTGCTATGCTTAGTGTGCGACTCGTTGGAATCGAGCTTTTCATTCTTTTCCGGAGTTATGGAGAACTCGAAATAAGAACGGATTGGTCTCTGGTATAAATAAACTAGAGACTAACTCATTGCTTCATATTGCCAAGATCCAATAACTATGGGTAGATACTATCACCTCAAAAATACTTTCTTCCACGATAGAAAAAATGATATTTTTATCTCTCGTGAAGCGATAAAGGTGTTTGGTAATGCGGAAAAAGAAAAAAAAAAGAAGGAGAAATGAAATCTTCTCCCAATATTGTATGGTTCATTAATTACCCTCCGAAAAGCAGTGTGATAAAGCATAAGAATCATCCTGATTCATTCAAGCAAGATTGAAGGGATTCAGTTTATGAAGGAGAAAGAGCTTCGGGTCGATGGAAACTAAGGAAATTGATTCCGTAACAGATGAAAATAAAGCTCCATTGCGGAGGGAAGACCTGGGCATTTAGATAGAAGCTATGGAACGATGGAACCTATGACTGCATAAGATCATATAGGAATCTTAATCATTCATTGGATAGGATGGCGAAATAAACCGAAAACGAATTAATCTCATTGGAGTCTATAAGTAAGTCGACCCCATGGAGCAAATACCGGAAGAGTTAATATTCGCCTGTGACATTATTTATTAAGATTATTGGATGGAAATAAAAGAGTTATTCGTCCTGTAAATTAGATTCTATATACGATATGCGTAATGCGTAGATATAGACTCATTTATATATAAATAGAAACTACAGTCCAATTTGACATAGATTATTCACGAGGAGCCGGATGAGAAGAAACTTTCATGTCCGGTTCTGGATTAGAGATGGGATCAAAATACTATAAACCATCGACTATAACCCAAAAAGAACAAAATTTCGTAAACAACATAGGGGAAGAATGAAAGGAGTATCTTATCGCGGCAATCGCATTTGTTTTGGTAGATTCGCTCTTCAAGCACTTGAACCTGCTTGGATCACATCTGGGCAGATAGAAGCCGGACGAAGAACGATTACTCGTTATGCCCGTCGTGGCGGAAAAATATGGGTACGTATATTTCCCGACAAACCTATTACAATGAGACCTGCAGAAACACGTATGGGTTCCGGGAAAGGATCTCCCGAATATTGGGTATCTGTCGTCAGACCAGGTCGAATACTTTATGAAATGGGCGGAATATCCGAAACCGTCGCTAGAGCAGCTGCTAGAATAGCTGCATACAAAATGCCTATACGTACTCAATTTGTTACTACTTAACCCATACAGAATAAAAGAGCTATTTCTGGTGGAAGAATATTACTAGTTCGTAAGAACTCTTTCTTTTCTTTCTTTTAATGTTATCTGCCGAGGTAACAAATCTTTTGGAGGAAAAATGATTCAGTCTCAAACTTATTTGAATATAGCGGATAACAGTGGAGCCCGAAAAATAATGTGTATTCGAGTTCTAGGAGCAAGTAATCGTAAATGCGCTCATATAGGTGATGTTATCATTGCTATAATTAAAGAAGCAGTACCTAACATGCCCCTGGAAAAATCGGAAGTGGTTAGAGCCGTAGTTATACGCACCTGTAAAGAACTTGAACGTGACAATGGAATGATGATACGATCTGATGACAATGCAGCAGTTGTCATTGATCAGGAAGGAAATCCAAAAGGAACTCGAGTTTTTGGTCCGGTTGCTCAGGAATTGAGACAATTGAATTTCACGAAAATAGTTTCATTGGCTCCCGAAGTCTTATAAGTACTGATAGATCTTGTAGAAATCTTCTACTTACTGATAGTTCATCAAATGGTACATGGATCAATTCATTGCACCTCAGGCATATTCCTCGAAGAAGATCGAACATGCCTTTTATATCGAGACCAGGAATTCCTAAGAATTCGTTCGTCATGGGTAACGATACTATTGCCAATCTAATTACTTCTATAAGAAATGCCGACATGGCAGAAAAAGGAACAGTTCGAGTAACAGCTACTAATATAACCAGGAACATTGGAAGGATCCTTTTACGAGAAGGTTTTATAGAAGATGTTAGGGAACATCAGGAAGGCCAAAAATCTTTTTTTATATCGACTTCAAAATATCGGAGAAGGAAGAAAAGGACATATATAACCACGTCAAAGCGTACCAGCAAACCTGGTTTAAGAATTTATTCCAATTATCGAGAAATTCCAAAAGTTCTAGGTGGAATGGGGATCGTAATTCTTTCTACTTCCCAAGGAATTTTGACGGATCGAGAAGCTCGACAGAAAAAAATTGGAGGAGAAATATTATGTTATGTATGGTAATTAATCTCAATTTTGTCCAAAAATATTGATTCTGTAAGATATCCCCATGGTATTCAAATCGGAGCAAGTTTGGTTCGAGACACCATTCATATTAATCCAAGCACGTTAGTCAATTTTTTTTATCAAAAGAGGAGGAGATTCGATGAACAAACAGAATTTGATCCATGCGGAAGGTTTGGTTACTGAATCACTCCCCAACGGTATGTTTCGAGTTCTGACAGATAATGGATGTCAGATTCTGACTCATATTTCAGGTAGGATTCGACGTAATTCCGTACGAATACTACCAGGAGATAGGGTCAAGGTTGAATTAAGTGCTTATGATTTAACCAAAGGACGTATAATATATAGACTTAGCAACAAATCTTCAAACGATTGAATCACCTTTTGAACATCTGATAGGGATCGAGAATCATAGATTCAATGGACTTTCTCAGGGAACAAAATGTAATATGAGCAAATTGGAGGGTCACAAATATGAAAATTCGTGCTTCTATTCGTAGAATTTGTGGAAAATGTCGACCAATTCGTAGACGGAAACGAGTTATGATAATTTGTTCCAATCCGAGACATAAGCAAAAACAGGGGTAATTCTCTTCTATATCAATGAACGGATCTAGCGGTAAAATAGATTTCGATATGCATTTTTTGAACTGAACTCATAATGATTAATATGTCAAAAACTACAAGAAGAATTGGTTCACGTAGGAATGAACATCGAGTACTCAAAGGAGTTATTCACGTTCAAGCAAGTTTTAACAATACCATTGTGACTGTTACAGATGTACGGGGACAAGTTTTATCTTGGTCTTCTGCCGGTGCCTGTGGATTCAAAGGCACAAGGAGAGGTACACCATTTGCTGCCCAGACTGCAGCAGAAAATGTTATTCGTACATTAATGGATCGGGGTATGGAACGAGTAGAAGTTATGATAAGTGGCCCTGGTCGGGGGAGAGATACAGCATTACGAACCATTCGTAGAAGTGGCATACTATTAAGTTTTGTACGTGACGTAACCCCTATGCCACATAATGGATGTAGACCTCCCAAAAAGAGACGTGTGTAAGAATTGAATGAATTTCAAGAGAAAGAAATGATTTAATGATCTAATCAAATAATCTTGGTATGATTCGAGATGAAATCTCAGTCTCTATTCAGACACTACGATGGAAGTGCATCGAATCCAGAGCATACAGTAAGCGTCTTCATTATGGCCGTTTTGCTCTATCCCCGCTCCGCAAGGGTCGAGCCGATACAATAGGCATCGCAATGCGAAGAGCTTTACTTGGAGAAGTAGAAGGAACATGTATCACACGTGTTAAATTGGAGAACATAAAACATGAATATTCCGCGATAATAGGTATTGAAGAATCAGTACATGACATTTTGATGAATCTAAAAGAAATTGTACTTAGAAGTGATTCGTACGGAATCCGAGAAGCTTCTATCTATATCGTTGGACCCAGAAATGTAACTGCTCAAGATATCATATTACCACCTTCTGTGAAAATAATTGATACTACACAACATATAGCTAGACTTACTAAATCAATTACTTCTGATATAAGATTACGAATTGAAAAAAATCGCGGATATATTATACATAGTCCAAATAATTATCAGGACGGAATTTTTCCTATAGATGCTGTTTTTATGCCTGTTCGCGATGCGAATTATAGTATTCATTCCTATGGGAGCGGAAATGAAATACGAGAAGTCCTTTTCCTGGAAATATGGACGAATGGGGGGTTAACTCCTAGAGAGGCACTTTATGAAGCTTCTCGAAATTTGATCGACTTATTGATTCCCTTCCTGCATGGAGAGGAACAGAACATCGATGGAATGAACAATAGAAAAGGGTCTAATATGCCTCCCTTCCCCCTTTCGCACGTATTGACTGATACGAGGGAAACGAAAGAAAAAATTGCATTTCAACATATTTTCATTGACCAATTAGAGTTACCCCCCAGAACCTATAACTGCCTCAGAAGAGCCAATATACATACATTATTGGACCTCTTAAATTACAGTCGAGAAGATCTGATGAGAATTGAACACTTCGGGAAGGAATCTGTCGAACAGGTATTGGAAGTTCTACAAAAACGTTTTGCAATTGATCCACCCAGGAATTAGTTTCGGGTTCATTAAATGGTTGGTTCCATTCCATCTCTTCATTCATTTCCTTTCCCCAAGTGTTTCTGGAGAGTCATGAGAATCATTTCATTTCAAATCTTTTACATATCTCTATTTCATGGAATATTTGAAATAAATCTCTGGCAAGATGGGTATATCTAGGGAGATATAATTTGTCTTAAAGCAACTACTCCCTAGATATATGAATAAAAATTTGAAATATTTTTGTATTCGACAGTTAGATCAAATTGGAAAAGACCTAAAGTTAAAGATTCATCAATAGGCAACGCTGCCCCAATACCTAACCAAAGGGCTACTGCAGTACCGATCAAGGATACTGTTGTAGCTACTGGACGACGAAATGGATTCTGAAATTGATTAACATTCTCTAGAAAAGGTACCGTCAATGATCCCGCGGGTACTGAGCCCATTAAAAGGACACCTAATAATTTGTTAGGTACTGTACGAAGTATTTGGAATACAGGGAAAAGATACCATTCGGGTAATATCTCCAAAGGAGTTGCAAATGGATTTGCTGGTTCACCAATCATTGATGGTTCTAGAACCGCTAAACCTATTGTACATGCAATAGTACCTAAAATTACTACTGGAAAAATATATAAAAGATCATTGGGCCAAGCGGGCTCTCCATAATAATTATGTCCCATACCTTTAGCTAATTTAGCCCTTAATACAGGATCATTCAAGTCAGGTTTCTTTGTTATTGGGATAAGTAGATCCCTATGGATCTATCCCCCGAAAGAACCGGACATGCCGATTTTGATCATCCGGCTCGAACAATAACTGGAGGGAGTATATATCACTTTTTTTCCCGTGATGGAAGACGGATTGGAAGAATAGGAACTAATAATGTCTATGATCATCCATCATTGGTAATTTTATTATTCCAGTTAAATGCTCATTACCCAAGTAAGCTCACAAATTCGATCATGATCGATATGCCTTTTGGACCATCTTAGTCCTTGTAATTTGTGTTTATCACCACGAATAGACCTCTAATAGACCTCAAAGGTTTTTTAGCATACAAGGTATTGACTTGTTATTGATCCGACCTCTCTCCTTCCTTAGATCCCTTCTTTAACTCCGATAGTTTTCCCATCGAAATGGATGCAAGGGAAATGGATGCATTTTCATACTATGAAAAGGATAAGTAAAGTCATATGGTCCAATTATTTATTATATGAAAATATTACCCCATTGACCGGATCTCACGGAGCCCTTCCTGATCCGGATTCGATCATAGAAAGAATTCTCTTGGAACGGAACAAATGGACCGATGCCTTTCTTTCCACCCAGGTGCTAAACTTCCTATTTCTGATAAGGAAATTGGGACAGAGACACATTTTACCAGAAATATTTATGTGGTAGATCGGAGAAAGTATCTGCATGGCCTAATCAATAGTTCAAGTCACACACTCCCATAATCCATCTTCTCCGTCTGAGAATCTACTCCAATTATTTGTTTGTATTGGATAAATAATACTCCAAAATCGAAAGGAGAAATCCGAGGACCCTATTCTCTATTTTCTATGGATATTCCCATTTTTGAATAAGAAATATTCCTGGCGATGATATATTACCGTTGTTACTCGGAACAAGAAATTATGAATAGTTATTTCCAATCTATCTTTCCTCTCTATAAAGGACCTGAAATACCCTGCTTACGGATCATTAGAAAGTGCATTGGCATAAATACAGCAGTAAGAAGGGGTAATATGAAAGTGTGTAAACTATAAAAACGAGTCAAGGTAGATTGACCCACGCTAACACTTCCGCGTAATAACTCTACCAAAGGAGATCCTATTACAGGAATAGCCTCGGGCACACCGGTCACAATTTTCACTGCCCAATAACCAATTTGATCCCAGGGCAAAGAATAACCAGTTACACCGAAAGATACGGTTAGCACAGCTAAAATTACACCCGTGACCCAAGTTAATTCACGGGGTTTTTTGAATCCACCTGTGAGATAAACACGGAATACGTGCAGAATCATCATTAGAACCATCATACTTGCTGACCATCGATGGATTGATCGGATTAGCCAACCAAAGTTAACTTCGGTCATTAGGTATTGAACAGAGGCAAAAGCTTCTGTAACGGTCGGACGATAGTAAAAAGTCATAGCAGAACCAGTAGCTACTTGTACTAAAAAACAGGTAAGTGTGATCCCCCCTAGACAATAAAATATATTGACATGAGGAGGAACATATTTACTGGTAATATCATCCGCAATCGCCTGAATCTCGAGACGCTCTTCGAACCAATCGTATACTTTATTGAGATAGGTAAACTTCAATTCCCCCTCTGAAAACCGTACATGAGAATTTCCCTTCATACGGCTTAAACAAGAACACGCAAATGCTTTTGGACACAAATATCTAAATTGGAGAAAATATCGAGATACTTGATGGTTCGTTGCCTGACCGGCTGGGGAAATGAGGATGATTCAAAACAATCCAGCATTTCTATTAGAAAACTCTATCTATAGTGCCAAAATTGAAAATAGTGCCAAAATTTCAAGTCGGCTCATCCCTATGATAAATCACTATAGGCCCTTTGAACGATCTTTTACCCTATTCGTATGATATCAGTTCCCTAGAAAAGAACTAATATAGACGATTGATAGGAATTATCTTGTCGAGATCTCAATAGATGAATCAATCCAAACCTCAGATTTCAATTATACCCCGATGATTTTATCAAATCCCCAAAAGGTTCTTTGGGTAATAACCTTTTAATCTTCGCTCACTCGATGAAATATGCTAACTAAGAGAAATCAAATACTATATCATTCTTTTATCATAATAAGCATAATTATGAAAGGGGATAGATCCTTCGATTTATTATAGGAAATACCTCTTTCAATTTATTTATTGGAAGCCTGGTGACGAGGAAATGATAGGTACAAACCATAGTTCAAATCTTCCTGGAACATATCTATGATAGACCTCGTGCTCTAGAGATTCAATAATCTATCAATTAAATATCCAACGAGGTAGGACCATCTTGATGAAGATAACAGATCGGTCTTCTGTACTATAAATATGGATCGATTTCAACAAGTCGCACACCCATATTCCAAAAATCCTTAGAGAAAAGTAATTACACGATCAAACTATTGGAACAAGATAAGCTAAAAACTAAAAGCCCCTATTTGGTCTGAGTTTGGATCCCTCAGTTCTTCTTTTTTTTCTTCAAGAGCTCGCCGGGCGGATTTTGTAGTTCCTCTAGCCCCAACTAACCGGAATCCCATCCAATAAAACGGAAGAATTATAAATCTCCAAGATAATAGATAGGAATACTGCAAATAGAGCCATTGCAAAACCCATAAGAGGAGTAGTTCCCCATCCCAGGAGCTACTTTACCATATTCCGAATTAAGCGGTCTTAAGGACGTTCCTACACCGGTTTCTCTTGGCTTTATTTTGGAAGTATTATCAACGGTCTGTGTAGCCATAGAAACTATTGTATTGGTTGAGATCTGTTAACTTTGTTATTATATCGTAAACATACCATGATATTGGATCACCTAATAATGGAAACTGCAACCTTAGTCGCCATCTCCATATCTTGTTTACTTGTGAGCTTTACTGGTTATGCCCTATACACCGCCTTTGGGCAACCCTCTGAACAACTTAGGGATCCTTTTGAGGATCACGAGGACTAATAGAGAGAATGACCTTCCCCATAGGGGAAGGTCATTCTCTCTTTGATGGGAGAAAAAGAATGAGGATTTGGAGAAGCAAAATTATTTTCCCCCTTTACCCGGAATTTTGGGTGGTTCTCGGAAGAAAATAGCGAAAAAGATTATCCCTAGGGTCGATACCAACAGGAATGTATAAACCAATGCTTCCATAGATTCGATCGTAATTTACAATTATGGAGATAGCTTTCGTACTAATATTGATTAGAGAAGAGATAAGAGCAATATCATACCACTTGTCTCTTAGTAGTTGGATCTCCCAGTTTTTGGAATGCTCCAAATTCTACTCGAGAATCCAAATCCGGGTCGATACCAGCAAAAACATCTCTGAATAGGGTTCTAGAGCCATGCCAAATGTGTCCAGAAAAGAAAAGGAGAGCAAATGTAGCATGTCCGAAAGTAAACCAACCCCTTGGACTACTACGAAAAACACCATCGGATTTTAAAGTAGCACGATCTAATTCAAAAATTTCACCTAATTGAGCACGTCTAGCATATTTTTTGACTATAGCAGGATCGCCAAAACTAACCCTGTCAAGTCCACCACCATAGAACTCAACAGTTACACCTACTTGTTCAACACTATACTTTGATTCTGCCCTCCTAAAAGGCACATCGGCTTTCACAATTCCTTCTTTGTCTACCAGAACTACTGGAAATGTTTCGAAAAAGGTAGGCATACGACGTACAAAAAGCTCATTTCCCTCCTTATCTTTGAAGATAGGATGTCCTAACCAACCAACAGCTATTCCATCTCCATTGTCCATCGCACCTGCTCTGAATAACCCCCCCTTAGCTGGATTATTACCAATGTAATCATAAAAAGCGAGTTTCTCGGGAATTTTTGACCAGGCTTCCGATAGGCTCAAATTTTCGGCCAGACCGGCACGAACTCGTCGATCTATTTCTTGTTGAAAGTATCCCTGATCCCACTGGTAACGAGTGGGACCAAATAATTCGACCGGAGTAGTTGCAGAGCCATACCACATGGTTCCGGCAACAACGAAAGCTGCAAAAAACACAGCAGCAATACTGCTGGATAGGACCGTTTCAATATTCCCCATGCGTAATCCTACGTATAAACGTTGGGGAGGACGAACACTGAGATGGAATAGACCTGCTAATATACCCAATATACCCGCTGCAATATGATGAGAAGCTATTCCTCCCGGAACAAAAGGATCAAAACCTTCAGCTCCCCATGCTGGATCCACTGGTTGTATTTTTCCAGTTAGTCCATAAGGATCAGACACCCATATCCCAGGACCATACAAACCTGTTACATGAAATGCTCCAAATCCGAAACAAGCTACTCCTGAGAGGAATAAATGAATTCCAAATATTTTTGGCAAATCTAAACAAAGTTTTCCCGTACGTTCATCAAAGAATAGTTCCAGATCCCAATATACCCAATGCCAGATAGCTGCCAGAAAGCACAGGCCAGAAAAGAAGATATGTGCCAAGGCCACACCTTCATAACTCCAAATACCAGGATTAATTACAGTTTCTCCATTGATGCTCCATCCACTCCATGAATTCTTTATTCCCAAACGAGTCATAAAAGGTATAACGAACATACCTTGTCTCCACATTGGATCAAGAACAGGATCGGATGGATCAAAAACTGCTAATTCGTACAGAGTCATTGAACCGGCCCAACCAGCAACTAGAGCTGTATGCATTATATGTACAGAAATTAACCGGCCAGGATCATTCAATACGACGGTATGAACGCGATACCAAGGCAAACCCATGCAAACACCCCTTTATCGGAAAAAGTAGACACTATGTAACTTTCTCACATTGGATTGGAAGAGATAATGCTATCGAGTTAAACCCGAATCATCTCGAAGGTGAACATCTATTCACTTGGACATTGCTATAGAACAGGTTCGAAACAATTCTGTTCATACATAATAGCAGGGAGAGGCAAAGATATTTTATCGTTTGTATGTACCAATACACAATGCGGGGATTGGTCCCATTTATACTGATAAAACACATAAATACTTGTTCATTATTTGAGGAACCTGCGAAAAAAAGAGGAAACTAGATCTCCCTATTCATTCTTCCGTTCGTCTATGAACGATATCTCCTTTCCTTCCAAGTTATGGACCAGAATATACTTTTCGATAAACACGTACCAGAAGTTCATTTCTTCATATTTCTGTTGTACTTATAATCAGGATCCTGGAGATTACGTAATGCTCACTCTTAAGCTGTTCGTTTACACAATAGTGGTATTTTTCATTTCTCTTTTTATCTTTGGATTTCTATCGAACGATCCAGGACGTAATCCCGGACGTAAAGAATAGTGAAAAAAGTCTCTAGGTTAATTGGTCTTTTCCGTAGAAAGATTCGGAGTTTTCGTTTTCAGGATCAATAGTGACCGAACGGAGAGAGAGGGATTCGAACCCTCGGTACGGATTATCCGTACTACGGATTAGCAATCCGCCGCTTTAGTCCGCTCAGCCATCTCTCCAAGATGGAAGAGTTCATGTGTAACAAAATGAATGGTGGAGTGAAGGTGTATACCATAACATGTATGGATTGTATCGATAATGTAATGAATAGAGCAATTATTTAGAGAAAAAGAAATCTAGCGAATCATATTGTTCATTCCGTTCAAAATAATTCTTTTTTCCTGAACTAGAAAGCCTAGAGTTATATAACCTATTTTTATGTGATAAAAAATCCTTTTAATACTGGTTGGCCTGTTTTCGACAGAGCACCGCTGTACTTTCAATGTTTTCTATTTTCATTTGGCTTTATATCTATTTTATGTGGTATGATATTGTTTATAGTGACTGAGGGCTATAGGAACCTGACTGAGAAAATAAACAACAAAAAAACATAGAAAATGGAAGAAAAGTGATTAATCTTGACAACATTTTATTCATACATCCATCAAGTCGATGGGATCATAGGGGTGAAAGAAAACGAAATGGATCTAGAGGTTATTGCACAGCTCACTGTTCTGGCTCTGATGGTTGTATCGGGCCCATTAGTAATTGTTTTATCAGCAGTTCGCAAAGGTAATCTATAATTACAATGAGCCATCTCCGGGAATGACATACTATTTACCCAAGTATTTCATCTCCGGGGATGGAGATTCATGTAATGATGAAAACGAGGTAATTATTGATAGAAACTTGAAATAGAGATTGATAACTCCCCATCTTCCTATTGGTTGGACAAAAGATCGATCCGTATGTTACAATTGGATCGTGGCGGGTATAGTTTAGTGGTAAAAGTGTGATTCGTTACATTATCAACTAAAATAGTTGAAGGATCTTTTACATGGATCTTTGATCCATCTAAAGCTCTATTTCCAGATAGGTTAAAAACCTTCCCTATGAATACCATGGTTCAGGAATAGCATACCTTCTCGTAATCTGGATATGAAATGAGAAAAGACAAACACATTTTTGATTCCAAGATAGCGACACAGAATGTTTTAAAGGTTAGAGAAATCTTTCCAATTAGAGAAATCACAGATCTATGGAGATCCAAAGATATTTTTTCATCGTGACTAAACCTTCAACATATGGATGGAAAGACCCCAGGTTGAAGCCGAATAGCTATAGAACGATGACTTTGGTTTACTTGGGTTATCGGCATTTCGTTCGAGCTCGGTGGAATTTGTTCTCCTGGGGATCGGAATCAGTAGAAATAGGGAACGAAGTAACTAGAAAGATTTGTTATTATTTTCAACTTTTCAAATTTATCTTTCTATAGGGATCATCTAGAAAGTGAGCAAGTATTCTACGATTCGGGCCCTTCACTAAAAAAAAAATAGAGAAGGGGAGAAAAGAGAAGAAACTGACGTAGATGCTATGGGTACGATAATAAATTAGGGTTTTATTAAAAAGATAAAAAAAAAAAAGAGGAGAAAGAATTGAAATCTCCTTTAACAAAGATTTGATATAAATACTCCGCTTCTTCCCTCATACCGCTCTCTATCCCCCATAAAGGAGCCGAATGACATGAAATTCTCATGTTCGGTTCTGAATTAGAGGCATTGAATAATCAATGTCGACTATAACCCCTAGCCTTCCAAGCTAACGATGCGGGTTCGATTCCCGCTACCCGCTAACAGATATCTACCTATTATATTCTATCTATATAGATATAATAGGTAGATAGAAAGTGATTAAGTATATAACATAATTTCACGATGCATTCAAAATTCATTTTCCGTTTCAATGTGAAATAGATTCCATTCTTTTCCTATCCTAACCTCATTGTGAATAAAAAGGTGGATCGGGCGGGATAATGTATGCCAAAGAGAGAGAGTTAAAATAAAAAGAAAAAAAAATGTAAGAGAGAAAGAGCGTCCATCGTCTAATGGATAGGACAGAGGTCTTCTAAACCTTCGGTATAGGTTCAAATCCTATTGGACGTAATACTCTTCAATTGTTCTAATTTGTTGTGCAATGTATTGGAACAAATTCTTCAGCTCTTTTTCCTGTTCCGAATGGTTCCACTAAATTAGAAAATATTCACTTTTGTTCTTGAAGTACAAAAAGTTCAGTATGTTCCTTAAGAGCCTCTTCCAGAAGGGCTTTTGCTTCTTCCGTAAATGTACCAGTAGAACGTATAATTTCTCCGAACTGAGGTTTATTCTTTATCAAGTACTCGCGTAACCGAACGAGAAATTTTCTCACCTGTGCTATCTCTAATATATCTAGGTATCCATTCGTTCCGGTATAAATAGTAGCTATTTGTTCTTCTACTTTCAAAGGAGCCGACTGAGATTGTTTGAGCAACTCACGTAATCGTTGACCCCTTGCCAATTGATCTTGAGTAGCTTTATCAAGATCGGAAGCAAATTGTGCAAAGGCTTCCAACTCTGCAAATTGAGCTAACTCTAATTTCAATTTTCCAGCTACCTTTTTCATAGCTTTTATCTGAGCCGCGGATCCTACTCTAGATACGGAAATACCCACATTAATAGCAGGTCGGATCCCGGCATTGAATAGATCGGCCGATAAAAATATTTGTCCATCGGTAATGGAAATTACATTAGTGGGAATATAAGCTGAAACATCTCCAGCTTGAGTTTCAACTATTGGAAGAGCAGTCACACTCCCCTCACCTAATAGCGAACTTAATTTAGCTGCTCTTTCTAAGAGACGGGAATGCAAATAGAAAACATCTCCCGGATAAGCTTCTCGGCCGGGTGGTCTTCTTAATAGAAGAGACATTTGTCGATAAGCTTGTGCCTGTTTGGAGAGATCATCATAAATGATTGAAGTATGTTGTTTCTTATACATGAAGTATTCAGCCAAAGCTGCCCCTGTATAAGGAGCGAGATATTGTAATGTAGCGGGAGAATCCGCAGTTTCCGCTACCACAATGGTATATTCCATTGCGCCACGTTCTCGGAATGTATTAACTACCTGAGCCACGGAAGAAGCTTTTTGACCAATTGCTACATAGACACAGATTACATTTTGACCCTTTTGATTAAGAATAGTATCTGTAGCTACTGCTGTCTTACCGGTCTGTCTGTCCCCAATAATTAATTCTCGCTGACCACGTCCTATAGGAATCATAGAATCAATAGCAATAAGCCCCGTTTGAAGGGGTTCATATACGGAACGTCTTGATATAATACCTGGAGCGGGAGATTCAATCAGTCGAAATTCGGAAGCTGAAATTTGACCCTTGCCATCAATGGGTTGGGTGGGCTAGAGCATTTACAACACGACCCAAATACGCATCACTTACTGGTACCTGAGCAATTTTTCCCGTTGCTCTCACGGAACTGCCTTCTTGTATCGTCAAGCCATCGCCCATTAATACAGCTCCAACATTATCCGATCCCAAATTTTAGGGCAATGCCTATTGTACCATCTCCAAATTCCAATAATTCCCCTGCCATTACTTCATCAAGACCATAAATACGAGCAATGCCATCTCCTACTTGAAGTACGGTGCCAAGATTACCAACTCTTACTTCGTTATTATATTGTTCGATCTGTTTACGTATAATACTACTAATTTCGTCGAGTCGAATATTTCCCATTAGCACTCATTAATTATCTGTTGATAAATAAGACCTATAACCACTAATCATTTGTGTTCATCATGGCTCTAAGCAGGCCAATATTGTGATCGATCGTACGGAAATGTAACTCAGTATTCAAACGACTATTCAAAGTTCCTATAGCTCTTCGTAAAGCTTGGCGAGAAACTTGTTGTCGGATCTGGTCAATTACTCTTTGCTGTTCGGAGTAAACCGTCTCATTCTTGGGATCCTCTAATTGTTCCAAATTCTCAGAAGCAGCATTGATTAGATCCTCTTTCTCTCGTTCTATCTGGGAGTCTCCATTTACCCGGATTTCATCCGCTATCATTTCCACTTCCCTTAAGCGAGCCCGAGCTTTCTCGAGCTGATCAATAGCTCCTTTACATAGTTCTTCCGAATTCTGAATAGTATTCAATATTTTCTGTTTACGGTTATCTAATAGATTACTTAATGAAAGTAGATTATCTATTCACTTCACGAATTCATAATCTCTTCCCAAACCGAACACGAATCTTTCGATTCATTCGGCTCTCCTGCTCAGTTCTTTGTTTATTCCCCAGGAACATATACGTTCCCTTCCTTCATCAACACCAAGCCTGCCCTTTCCGTTCCGTTTACGGAAGATTAGAATGAATCTATAAAAGACCGAGATCTACGAAGGGCTCTTCCAGCAAAAGGGATTTGCAATTATCAATAAAGTTTTTTTTTTCTTTTCTCGTTTCCCCTTTTCTCTCCTCTTCTTCCCCCATGAAATTTGAATCAATACGTTCCGTTCAATCAATTAATTTGTGCCTTCTCCTTTTTGTTCTATCGAATAAATTCCCTTCTGTGTAGGTCGTCAATTCAGCATTGGAACTAAAATTGGATGGGAGATTGGGACTATTTTTCAGTAAATAGATAAAATTATTCCATTGATATGAATGTTATATATCGGATCAATCTCCAACTATGCCTTTTAATCCATCTCATCTTGACACAGCGGTGGAAAGAGTACCCAGTTAGTTGTGCTTAGACTTCAAGCAGTTCAGCTTTAACCATTCTAATGGTCCTCCCTCATTGGTTGGTATGAACTAAGAGTTCATTTCCCAATCAATTACGAAATGCTATAGTTCTTCGCTATTCCCCGTTCGGAAGTAATTCGTTGAGATCATGCACTTTTCTATCTCCAAAGTGCAGCTGGTTGGGCCCAGCCATATTATTCGAATATACAACTCGCACACACTCCCTTTCCAAAATAGATCAGTACACTAAGCACCACACTTAGATTTATTATATTTGTTTCTAAAATATTGGTATTTAACCCGAAACCCCCAGCGGAAGGCCAATAACTCAAGGAAATGAAAGGATCAATTACATTTTTCATACGCTCTCCCCTTATAGATAAGGATATGTTCTACAGAATTTTGTTCTTTTCTTATTTGATCCTATCTAGTTCTGGATAATAATATTTGGGATACTTAGTCCCAGGTCTTATATAAGGATAAAAAAAATTTGCTTTTCCTATCCACTCCCTTCCCTGCCGCACGCGTCATGAATCTTTCTGACCGAAGTATAGGTATAGGAAGAAAGACAATAATTCATTTGCTAATTATTCGGATCAGCCTATCCCCTAAAAGAGCAGCTGAACAAGGAAATTATTGGAGAAATACTAATGTAATGACGAGGTGTAGGGATCTTTGTTTTCAGAATCAAACAAAGGGATTTGCAAATAGAAGTGCTAGGGCCACAACTAATCCATAAATAGTTAAAGCTTCCATAAAAGCTAAACTTAGCAGTAAGGTACCTCGTATTTTACCTTCCGCTTCTGGTTGTCTCGCAATACCTTCTACAGCTTGGCCCGCAGCAGTGCCCTGACCAACACCGGGTCCAATGGAAGCAAGCCCTACAGATAATCCAGCAGCAATAACGGAAGCAGCAGAAATTAAGGGATCCATGGTAATCTCCTCTTACTAAGGTTGGGAAATAGTTGATAATACGACAGTTTCATCTGTTGAGTGTTCACCAATGGTTCAATTATGGAACGATTTCTTCCGAACAACTAAGAACCCAAAAGATTTATTGATGATCTCAAAGTGATAATATAAACGAATAGGGAAACCTATTATTCCCTATGAAAATATTTCATCATGAAAATATTTCTTATTCATAATATTGAAAATACAGATTCCTTTTTATTAGACATATTAATTCTTATCACGGAAAGAGAATAGACTGCGTAAGAGCCTATAAGTAATTATATATAACATCTATAGATTATATATTAATCCATATAATCTATAAGGCTTATAATAAATATAAATGGATTAATATATAAAACGAACTATATACAAAGTAAAAATGTGAAAAAATCCTCCCCTTACTAGGAACAAAAATTGAATCGTTCTATGCCGGGGTACATTCTTTATCCGATTAGTGAACCTGTTCGATCCTTTTTTTTTTCATATCTCTATACAAATGAACCAATCTGATCCGCTCTATCTGGAGATCTAATGGACGGAATTAATAGTTAACTGATGCTAAATCTTCTTACCAAGCTCTTGTTACTAAGAATTCCGATTTGCTTCTACCATAATATCAAGTCATGAGTTGGTACGATACTTAGAAAATATTCTGTCTGATCAGACAGTTATTTAGTGATTTAATGATGACCCTCCATGGATTCACCTATATAAGCTGCGGCTAGAGTTGCAAAGATCAGAGCTTGAATACCGCTAGTAAATAATCCCAGGAACATTACAGGTATAGGAACTACTAAAGGTACCAGAGAAACAGGAACAGCAACTACCAATTCGTCGGCTAATATATTTCCAGAAAGTCGAAAACTAAGTGATAAAGGTTTTGTAAAATCCTCTAAGATGTTAATTGGTAAAAGTATTGGGGTTGGCTGAATATATTTACCAAAATAACCTAACCCCTTCTTTGCAAGACCTGCATAGAAATATGCTACTGACGTAAGCGAAGCTAGAGCAACCGTAGTATTAATATCATTTGTAGGTGCGGCTAACTCCCCATGAGGTAATTTTATAATTCCCCAAGGAAGAAGAGCACCTGACCAGTTAGAAACAAAGATAAATAGAAACATAGTTCCAATAAAAGAAACCCAGGGACCATATTCTTCCTCTCCAATCTGAGTTCTGGCCAAGTCCCGAAGAAATTCGAGAATATATTCGACAAAATTTTGTCCACCGGTAGGAATGGTTTGTGGATCTCGAACAGCTATGGTAGCTGAACCTGATAAGACAGCAATTACAACCCAAGAAGTTATAAGTACCTGTGCATGAACTTGAAACCCCCCTATTTGCCAATAAAAATGTTGACCCACCTCCACACCGGATATCTCGTAGATATGATTCAGTGTGCTAATAGGAGATTGTACGATATCCATATCCATATTACCCCCTTGTAAAGATTAACTTAAAGAAGAAAAGAAATGATTTTTGTCGAATGAGGGATTCCTCCATTATTTCACTCTCATCAGAATTTTTGATGTCACGAGATAATAAAATGGTTATTCCATTAAGAATATTTTTCAATTTGGATCAGCAAACCAAACCAATAAATGAAATTTGCTCTTACGATATCTTGGATGGAATAGCAGCCAACTCAGTAAATCTTCAGGTCCTCCCCCCTTTTTTCTATTTTATTATTATTACTAATTCACTATCTATTAGCCTTTCATATAGCTATAATGACCTTAATGACCTTCCTTCGCAAATTGCTGACGTTGATCTGTTCAGGATCAATTGGATTGAAGCTATACCATCATCATTGGCTGGAATTGGGATATCTACGAGATCTGGATCACAATCTGTATCAACTAAGCAAATTGTCGGAATACCCAAAGTTCTACATTCCCCAAGAGCAATGGATTCTTCTTGTTGATTGGTAATTATCGCAATATCGGGTAAGCTCGTCATGTATCTAATCCCACCTAGATATTTCTGCAATTGGTCCAATTGTCTCTTGAGCATTGCTGCTTCTTTCTTTGGAGGTCGATTGAATCGTCCCGTATCTTGTTCTTTTTTTAAATCCTTGAACTTCTGAGGTCTCGTCTCTGTAGTAGACCAATTAGTTAACATACCACCAAGCCATTTTCTATTTACATAATGACATCGAGCTTCTGTAGCAGCTGATGCTACTAAATCAGCTGCTTGATATTTCGTACCGACTATCAGGAATTGTTTTCCCCTACCTGCTATATCAAACGCCAGATCACAAGCTTCTGATAAAGAACGAGCAGTTTTAGCCAGATTTATAATATGAGTATCTCTACGCTCTGTAAAAATGTAAGGTGCCATCTTAGGATTCCATTTCCTAGTTTTATGTCCTAAATGAACTCTTGCTTCCATCATCTCTTCCAAATAAATGTTCCAATATCTTTTGCTCATTCTCGTTCGCTTTCCTCCCCAAAATAACGAAATAACATGGACCGTAATATCTAATTATTCCAACGGAATCGATTACATCTCAAAGATTGCCTGTCTGTATAGTACGTGGTATAAACGTTCTCATTCATAGAATATTTTATATTATTCCTATTATATTATAGAATGAATATTCATGAACATAATAAGAAATCTCTTTATCAAGTAATAAGAAATCTCTTTATCAAGCAAGACTATTTATCAAGACTATTTTAATGGCTGTTTCAATATATTGTGAGAATGTTCTTGAATGGAAAAAAAAGAAACTTTGTCATGATGAAATAAAATATCTTTCACTTTGTTGCTAAATAGATTCCTATTCCCCATTATTGGATCCATTCCGTTCCGTTTCCCTGAACGGCGGATATGCTGTCCAGTACCGGCAGGTATAATCCCCCCGAGAATAACATTTTCCTTCAAGCCTTTCAACCGATCGATACGACCTTGTAGAGCAGCTTTAGCTAAGACCCGAGCAGTTTCCTGGAAACTCGCTTCGGATATAAAACTTTGAGTATTCAGAGATGCCCTTGTTATTCCCAATAACATAGTTTGATAGTAGATTGCCTCTTCCAGAGCACGATCCATTCTCTGTGCTCGTGATAATCCAATGAGTTCCCCGGGTGAAAAAACATTAGCCGTTCCATCTTCTGAAATTAATACTTTCGATGTCATTTGGCGTACAATAATCTCTATATGCTTATCACAAATTCGTACCCCTTGGGATCGATAAACTTTTTGAATCTGATTGACCAAATGAATCTGACTTTGTTCCATAGTTATCCTAGCACTGATGAATAACCCCCAAAGACTTCCAAGAAATCTTGTCATATCTCCGGTCCAATTTTCAAAACTTTCTTTCAGATTCATCGATATTGAATTATTTAAACGGGCTTCTGACAATTGTTCAACTTTAGGAAGACCTTGAATTATATCACTGGATTTGAACCTTTCATATATCAATGTTATCAATGTATCTCCTTTGTCAAGAATTTCTCCATAATGACCATGAACAGTCGCTTTTCGAGTAGCCAAATAGGGTTTAGCTGATCTAATGACTAAAGATTCCTCATCAACTGCTATTATTTGACCAGATTCGGGGAGTGGTTCATCCTCGGATATACATACACTTTCAGGAATAAATTGTCCAGGACTAACTACTGGAAATGTTTTTTTGCAGAATTCGGATGAGGAAGAGTACCAATTTGGACCCAAGAAATTGGAAATGATGTTCCTGCACGGATCGAAATTAAAAATTTTCGTATTTTCGTCCATGAAATAGTATTTAGGTACTTGGAAAGTATTGAAAGAATTGTGGAAAATGGAATGTTTCTTTGACAATACTTTTTTAGAAGTTAGAAAATGGGAGGATGGAAAACGGTTGGTGATACTATGTAAATGACCCAAGAGACCCGAAAATTCAATGATTTTTCTCATAGGATCCTCTCTATTTGATTTATTTACCATATCATTACATTTTGAATCATTGAATAGAACGACTCGAAAACAGTCGGATGGTGACAGAACCATAAAGGATCCACTGTCTTCTTCTCCATTAGAAAATGAACAAATAGTTCCTTGATGCTTACTAATTAATGGACTCTCCCCATTGGAAGAGACAAGATTAGTGTAGTCCAATTTGTTATGGAACATAAAATTTGAACTTGCTTTATTGTCCCTTCTCCCCATGGAAAAAGGGGGGTATTTAATCAAGCTAATTTGAATCATATTGCTAACGATCTTATTTGTTTTTACTGAAGTAAGAGAGGCATAAGCCCCAGATTCTATAGAATCTATTTGTTCCCAATCAAATCCTAGACAAGTTCGAACCAATGGAATACTTGTGTCACTCATTACTTGGATTCGTTCACTATCTTCGTACGAAATAGAATTGCTAACTTGAATCTGCAAGTTGTCTCCTTCCCTCGATAAATCAAGGGAAAAGGGAAGGGAAAAGGGTGTTGCCATATCCGGCCCATCAGGTATTCCATATTCTACATTATAATATCCAAAAATGGAATTTCTCTGTAGAATACCACTTTTTGGTATTCTAAGAATCGCATCAGGACAAGGTATTATTCTTTTTCCCCATTCTTTATCACACTGCAATGGGACGATGAATCGATTCATTTGCTTTTTCCCCTTAATATTGTAATTCCTAGGGGAAAAGGTGACATAAATAGAGTCTCGATGCTCGTTGGATATGGTCCGATCAGTTTCTGAATAACTGAAGATTTGTTCTTCCTTCCCATAGCAGTTTGAATAACCTGATCTATGTTCCACTTGATCCACGTAAGAATCGGAAAGTGATTGATGTTTGGCAACAAAAGGTTGAACATCTACTTGATCCTGATGCTTATGAAATGGAAAGGGTACTACACTGGATCCGTATATACCTCCCGATAATATCCATAGATAACCCGTCCTGAGTATAGGATGAACATTACCGTGTACATATTCAGGTGCATGACACACATTGGTACTCCAGTGCATTTCTCCTTCTAGGTCAGAATATATATTTTTGCGAACTTTTTCCTTGAAGGAAGATGTTCTAGCACGAACTTCGGCAATAATTTGTTCCGATTCCACATATTGATCATTCTGAACCAAAAGCAAACTTTGTGGTGGAATGGTTAAGTTCTGTACTTGATCCTGGCCATCAATAGTGATGGATAAGTTATTATGACATAGATAAGCAGGATGTCCATTGCATGTACGTGTAGGATAAACCAAATTCTCATTGAATTCAATCTTTCCATTGAAAGGGGCTCGTACATGTTCTGCAATATCACCAGTAAATACCCCCCCGGTATGAAAAGTCCTTAGTGTTAGTTGAGTTCCTGGTTCCCCAATGGATTGGCCTGCAATAATACCTACTGCTTCTCCCAATTCGATCAAGTGACTGTGAGTAGTACTCCGACCATAACATAATTGACAAATCCGAGATATACTCTTGCAAGTAAAGGGGGTTCGTATATATATTGGTTGTGTTCGAGGGTTTATTAATTGATTGGCAAGTCCAACCCCAATATCCTGATTGCGCGTGGCAATGCATCTCCTATTTATATATACATCGTCTGCTAGCACACGGCCAATCAGTATTTGTGTTCGTACAAAAATTTCATTTCTGTCCCTCTCTCGACCTCGAATGGAACTTACGAAAATACCTCGGATAGTGCCACAATCTGTTCTACGTACTACGATGTGTTGAACCACTTCAACGAGTCTACGTGTGAGGTATCCAGCATCTGCTGTTCGTACAGCAGTATCCACAACTCCTTTACGAGCCCCATAACAGGAAATAATATATTCCGTTAAAGAGAGCCCTTCGCGTAAATTCCTTCGAATGGGTAGATCAATGATTTGTCCTTGAGGATCTGACATTAATCCTCTCATACCTACTAATTGGTGAACCTGAGATGTATTTCCCCTAGCTCCTGAGAAGGACATAACATGTACTGGATTTAAGGGATCAGTCATGCTAAAATTCGGATTCATTTCTTTTCTCAAATATTCACTTGTAGCATACCATATCTCGATCGATTGACGTAATTTTTCTACTGCATGTACATTCCCATAATGATTCTGTTTCTCCGAAACAGAACCTTGTTGCTCCGCATCTTGGACGAGCCATCCTTTGGAAGGTGCTGTTAAAAGATCATCAATTCCTAATGAAATAGCTGTATCAGTAGCTTGTTGAAAACCTGAAGTCTTGAGTTGATCCAAGATATGTGATGTATATGTCATTCCGAAGTGATCTATTAATCTGCTAATAAGCTTTTTAATGGCAGTTTTATCCATCACTTTATTATAAAAGGGCAAATTATCAAAGGGCAATCTAGTTCGTTCCTTCATAAGGAAAAATCTCCATATTTTCATGAGCAGGATTAAGCAATGGGTTCAAGCCGGTTATTCGAAGGCTTCCTCGATCTCTATATCTGCACTAATGAAAAGATCATAAGATCAATTACATTAGATCCTGAGAGCTGGTAGTGATTTCTTTGGGTGTTCAGAACGGGCAAAACCTTGTATGGCTTCTTCCATTTCTCGATTGAAACGAGTACGACCAACAGTTGTTCGAATGTATATATTAAGAATTTCCCCCATTCTACCTTTTCTTATTCGAAAATGTTCATGGATTTCGTGTAAGGTACCCAAAGATTCGTATTGAACCTCGATAGGGGCTTCTTGGTTTACTGAGGTAATGATACGTAAATCTACTTCCCCCCACCGGAGCCATAAGGGGCTGTATAAGTCAATTCGTTTCTGTCGATAAGCTCTGAGCACATCATCATAACTATAAAAGGAAGGTTTCTTACAGGAAAACCTTTTCTTTTCCGAGTGATACGGATGGTACCTATTCCCATAAATACCTTGATTATTTCCGACCGTTGATATATAAAGTCCAAGAAGCATATCCTGAGTCGGTATAGAAATAGGATCTCCGATAGCTGGAGACAAAAGATTTGTCTCAGAAAACATGAGTAAACGAGCTTCTGCTCTAGCTTCCAGAGATAAAGGTACATGGACAGCCATCTGATCTCCGTCAAAGTCCGCATTAAATCCTCCACAAACCGATGGATGTGAACGAATGGCACGTCCTTCTACTAAAATAGGTTGAAACGCTTGTATTCCTAATCTGTGTAAGGTAGGTGCTCGATTCAACAATACGGGATGTCCTTGCATAACCTCTTGAAGTACTTCCCATACAATGGGTCCCTTATCTCGAATCATACTTTTAGCAGCTCTTAGGTTGGGAGCAATATGTCGTCCAATGAGACTACGAATTACAAATGCTTGAAAAAGCTCTATTGCTATTTCTGAGGGTAATCCACATTGATACAATGATAGAAAGGGACCTACCACAATAACGGAACGACCTGAATAATCAACTCGTTTCCCTAGTAAATTTTCACGAGATCTTCCCTCTTTGCCTTCGATCACATCTGAGAACGATTTATAAGGCCTATCATGACTGTCTCTCATTGGTTGTCCACAGATGCCATTATCGAGAAGTGCATCTACGGCTTCCTGGATCAATTTTTTTTGACAAATAACAAATGACTCAGATCCACTTCTTGCTAATAAATTTGTAAGAGCATTATTCCGATTGATAACTCTTCGATAAAGTTCATTTAGATCTGATGAGGTAATAAGTCCACCTTCACCTAATTGAACGATTGGCCTCGGTTCGGGAGGAAGAACTGGTAATAGGCATAAGACCATCCATTTTGGTTCTATATTTGTTCGGAGAAAATGTTTAGCCAATTTCATGCGTCCAACCAGAAAATCCTTTCTTCTTCGAATTGTTTCATCCTCCCATCCATCCACAGTAAATTCTTGATCCTCCTCCAATCTATTCCATTTCAATTCCACCAAGTTCTTCCATTCCATATGTGAACGATCTATAATCATTTGCAGATCCAGACCAGTTAGTTGTTCCCTGATAGCATCTCCCCCAGTAGCTATTTCTCTCTCTTTAAATGTTCCAGAACCTCGAGCAAAGAGGTAATGAGGACGAGCAGAGAGGTAATGAGGAATAATATCTCTCCAGGATTGAATCTCATAATTGAATGTACCCCGTGATCTCAATAAAGTTGGTTTGTTAGCTATGGGCCTAGCAAGAAAAAGATTCGGATAGGTTATTCTAAGATTTCCCCCCCTCAGGATCGGACGTGAAAGTTTCCTCTCATCCGGCTCAAGTAACTATAGAAAAAAATGCACTCTTTTTCGCTCTGAAGAAAGACCGCTACTCTCTGCTCAAGTTCCAGGTGAAATTGAGTATTCCTTTACGATTCTACAACGTAGATATGGAATTATTGAGCAGTCTCCTCCCTTCCGAACAATCCATTTATTCTTGAAAAGATCTTCAATTAGGGATTTACTTGTCTTTATCTCGTTCCATTTGATCCTTTAGGTTCCTGCTTGCTTCACTTCGATGGTTACAATACTATCGATCGAAGCATATGTGCGATGAATAGACTCCTATAGCCATATCTTCGGTCCGGAATACCTCTATTCAGGGATAACCCAAGTGAAAGAGAATTACTTTTGAATTCCATTATATGAAAGAAGTGTTTTCACGAAGTTCAATTAGCAATTTTATACAGAATATCTAAACCCTGGACTAATTCCTCTTTCTCAACATCTCTTCAAGATGCTTATAATTCTGAGCTTCATGCTACTCCTCCGGAGGGACATGTCAGAGCTAAAGGCATCCCAATGAGATTGAATAGGATGACAGTTCCTTATTACGGATCTGTATGATCGGAACTTGTGATCAAGTCACACATCGCAGTATACTGGGCCTTCTAATTCTTTCCGAGTTTTAGCTAATAGATTCGCAATATAACTGGGAAGGCGTTTCAAATACCATACGTGAACCACCGGACATGCCAGTTTAATGTATCCCATTCGATATCTTCGAATTCGAGAATCAACGAATTCAACTCCACATTGTGTGCAAAATGTTGAGTCTATCTTCTCATTTCCGATCCCTGGAGAATTTCCACAAGCACAAACTCTACTTTTGATAGGTCCAAAGATTCTTTCACAAAACGATCCATCTCTTTCTGGTTTATTAGTTTCATAATGTAGAGTATAGGGTTTAGTCACCTGTCCAACTATCTCGCCATTAGGTAAAATTTTTTTGGACCAAGCACAAATCTGTTCGGGAGAAGCTAATCCAATTCGAAGTTGTTGATGTTTATTCCGGTCAATCATAAAAGATCTCGATTCATTCTGATCAAACTTCCTCCCTATCTATCTGAAAGTCTTTCTCAGATATAATAGCATGATTCAATTCTAGAGCTAAAGATCGTAATTCTCGAATGAGCAATCGGAAAGATTCTGGAGCAGTGTCAGGTTTAGGTATTGGCCCTCCAGTTATAATGGCACCAAGTACTTCATTACGAGTTCTAATATGGTCAGATTTGAGAGTAAGCATCTCTTGTAAAATATAAGCAACACCAAAACCTTCTAAAGCCCAAACTTCCATTTCTCCTACTCGTTGCCCCCCTCGTTTGGATTTTCCTCTAAGAGGTTGTTGTGTAACCCGTGCATAAGGTCCACTCGAACGTGCATGTATTTTATCATCAACTTGATGACTCAATTTCGACATATAAGCTTTTCCTATTGTAACAGGTTGTTCAAAAACATCTCCTGTTCTTCCATCGATTAATCTATGTTTTCCAGGATGATCCGGTTCGAATACCCATGGATTAGCTGTTTGCTCACTAGCTTTATAAAGCTCAGGAAACACTAGTTTTCTCGAAGCTTCTCGCTCGTATCTTTCGTCAAAAGGTGTTATTCTATAATGTTTGTTCATCAGGTTTCCTGCTAAACCGGGCAAACATTCAAAGATCTGTCCTACATTCATTCGTGAAGGTACCCCTAATGGATTCAATACCATATCAACTGGTATTCCATTTTGCAAATAGGGCATATCTTGTCTGGGCAAAACTATTGAAATAATACCTTTATTACCATGCCTTCCAGCTACTTTATCACCCACTTGTATTTTACGTTTTTGTGATATATATACGTGGACTGTTTCCGCATTATCACCGGAATCATCTACTCTATTGATCCATCTCACATCAATAACTCGACCCCTTCCACCTATAGGTGCTCTGAGACAATTTTCTCTCGCAGTGGATACCTCAATACCAAATATGGTTTGTAATAATCTTCCTTCCGGGGCACATAATGATTCTTCTGTGGTTTGAGGCGTTAATTTACCTACCAAAACATCACCTGTTTCTATCCAAGATCCTAGCATTACAAGACCATTTTCGTCCAAATGACGAAGTGAATGAGCATCTAAATGAGGTATTTCTCTAGTGATTCTTTCAGGACCCTGGCTTGTCATACAGATTTCAATCCTGTATCTTACGATATGGAAAGAGGTATAAATATCTTCATATACCAGACGTTCACTAATGAGTATTGCGTCTTCAAAATTGTATCCTTCCCATGGCATATAAGCTACTAAAACGTTTTTTCCCAAAGAGAGTTCTCCCCCTACCGTAGCCGCACCGTCCGCCAGAATTTGTCCCTTTTTTACACATTCCCCTTGACGAACTTGAGGTTTTTGATGCGTACAAGTATTGGTATTAGAACGTTGATATATAACCAATTCTGTTCGTACAGTGTCTCCATTAACCGATGAAGTAATATTTGTAGCATCGATATACTCAATCCTTCCCTCTTGTGTAGCTATAGCTACACTTCCTGAATCTAGAGCTGCTTGACCTTCCAACCCAGTTCCGGCAATGCACTTCTCGGGTCGAAAAAGTGGAACTGCTTGACGCTGCATATTAGAACCCATTAGAGCGCGATTCGCATCATTATGTTCGAGAAAAGGAATAAGGGAAACTCCAACGGAAAAATATTGGAAAGGAAAAATACTTCTGAAATGAATTTGTTCCCATGCAATAACTATAAATTCTTGTCGGTATCGAGCTGGAGTAATTTGTTCTTCTTGAATCCCTTGATTTAACGCCAAATAATTTCCCGTAGCTATCCGATAGTATTCATCCTCATCTTCTCCCGGTAATAGATAAACCATATGTTCTTCTCTCGATCTCTCAGAGATCTTATAGAATGGACTTTGTAAAGAACCGCAATGATCAATCTTTGCATGAATAGATAATGATGCAACAAGTCCAGCATTCATTCCTTCGGACGTATCGATTGGACAAATACGCCCATAATAACTGGGATGAATATCCCGTGTCCGAAAACTAGCAGTTCGCCCTGTTAAGCCCCCAGGGCCTAAATGGCTCAATTTTCGCCCATGAGCTATTTCCGTCAATGGATTAGTTTGATCCAAAAATTGGGATAAGGGATGTGAACCAAAAAAATCTTGAAAAGTGCTTTTTAATAGAGTTGAAGTTACCAAGTTCTGAGGAGTTGATCTACGCTTGGTTGCTCTGTGTATAGTTCTTCGAACTGCATCTTCCAAACGACCTAGAGCTAATCTAAATTGATTCTGTAATAAATCTGCTACAGAACGAATACGTCGATTTCTGAGGTGATCTATATCATCGAGTGTACCCATTCCAAATTTCACTCCGATAAGGTAATCCACAGCAGCCAATACATCTTGTGGTAATGAAAAAATCTCGTTCTCGGGTATATCAAGGTTCAGTTTTTTGGTTCGGATTTCGTCGACCAATCTTTCCCAATTCACATCTTTGTCGGAAAAATTTTTCCTGCAATTCTTTACATAGAGACTCGGAAAATACCAAATCGCCACTTACACAGTAGAGTTTTTTATAAAACTCCAGAATGGCATTTTCCCTCGACCAAAGATATTCCTCCCTATCCCACTTCCCCTTCTTCTTCTTCAGTAAAAAGAAAAATCTTTCGGGATAGCGAGTATTGTCCAGAATCTCTTCGAGATTTAAACCCATAGCTGATAATAGAACTGGAATAGATATTTTTCGTTTTCTGCTTACACGAGCCCATATCCTTTCTCCCACATCAATCTCTAATTTCGATCTTCTTCCCCAATCTGAAATCAGAGTGCCAGTATATATATAGTTTATTCTATTATGGTCTAATTCCAAACGGTAATAAATACCGGGACTTATTAATATTTGATTCACCACGATTCTGTAAATTCCATTTACTACAAATGTTCCATGGGAATTCATTAAAGGAATATTTCCGAGAAATACAGTTTGTTTCTGTATCTTCCTACTATTCCTCCGAATCGATCTTGCTGGTACATATAATTCAGAGTAATATGTAAGGGACTGATATACAGCATCTCTCTCTTTTATGAAAGGTTCTGCTAATTCATATTCATTACCAAAAAGCCTGAATTCAATTTCTTTATCTGTATCCTCAATTTTCGGAAAATTATGAAGTTCTTCCATCAAGCCCTGATCGATGAAACGACAAAATCCTTCAAATTGTATCTTACCAAATTCGGGGATTGTAAACGCTCCCTCATTTTCATCTAATCGCATTGGAAGTTTCCCATCCGTGAAAAAGTCTATTCAATTATTCCCGATTGATCTATATGGATCAATCCGACAAAAAAGATTTGGATGTATATTCAGTGTTCACTATATCCCGTGAGATTCTACCCGTATCCAGATATACTTCCAATTAGAAAAAAAAAAAAAAAAGATAAGAAAAGAGGTACTTTGATACTTTCATCCAACCACGTGAAATGGAGCTATGAACGAATGAATCAAACCATTCTTAAATGTTAATCTCACTTAGAAAATTTCCTAATGAAAATAGTAAGATTGAAAGACGGAGAACAAATTAGATCCATTTACTTTATGGTTGACTTTAGCATACATCTCATACTATACTTAAAGGACGGACGAATGATTCAATCTGTCCATGGCATTCCCATATCTCGGCGACATAGCCAAGCGGTAAGGCAGAGGACTGCAAATCCTCCATCCCCAGTTCGAATCCGGGTGTCGCCTTGTTGAGGTAAGTAAATGGAAGGAAAAGTCTGTATTTCCATTACAGAACCTCTAGAGACATATTGGTACATATTACCAATATAGATAGTGAGTTACGTGCATTTTATCCCGACTCCGTCGTGAATGTACAACCCTCGAGTTAGTAATAGCAACTCGTTGGTCAATGAACAAATGGATTTCTTTATCTCTCATATCAGCTCAAACGTCCGTAACGTTCAGAATAGGTAGACCATTTCAACTTAAACTTTGCACTATCGTTAATTGTTCCCTTATCATCTCGATGATGAAATCATTCTTTTTTAGAGAACATGACCTATATGGATATAGTCGATATAACTTGGGCTGCTTTAATGGTAGTTTTTACCTTTTCCCTTTCACTCGTAGTATGGGGGAGAAGTGGACTATAATGGTAATGCTTAAGAATCAATTATTGCGTTCCTTCCAGATCATGCATGAGAATCTCTTCTGTTCCATAAGGATCCAGTAATATTTAGTCTTCATTCCAAATTGAAAGACTCTTTCCATGGAATTATTTCCTCTTTATCCCCGTAAGGGATGTGCATAATCCCTTATCATTATCATTTTCCTATGACAAATCTGATTCTCTCTAACAGGTTTTAATAAATTAGTTCTTTTCTAGAATGAGTTGATAATATTGTTTCTTCCACTGAAGAACGATCTCTCTCTTAGTAGAAATAGAAATAGTCCCTCATGTTTTACCGGATGGTTCCGAATTGATCGGATCCGATATGAATTCCGTTCTCATAAAAATATGGGACATAAGTCTAAGTAATAGATCCCTTTGCTTTTTCTTATACCATTTCAAGTTCCATATCTAATATGTACTAGAAAACGATGTTCGTACCGGAAAAAAATGTTAAACTTTGATCTTAAACAATCCGCAAGTACGTTCAGAATAAAGTCTGTCTACATTGGATCTATTTTCCAGGGGCATGAAGAAGGTGATCAGCTCCGCTCTTTTATGGTACGAGGTCCTTCATCCTACATTTACCATATATGGACAAGTACTATTAAGATATATTTATCTATATATGGGTGTAGAAGAAGTAGTACAAAAGAAAAGGTTAGATACTTTTCCTTCGTACTACTTCTTTTTCTTCTCAAAAGAAATGAAAAAGCAGCCCCTACCCTGTATTGTTGTAATATAATAGATCCCATAACCTATTTTATACTAATGATCTGGATCATTTGAATCTATCTAGTTATCAGTAATCACTCCATTTTCATAAAAATCAAGTGCTTTCACTGCTTCCACTGGCCGTTTTAACATAAAGGATAAGTAAAAAAGCAGTAGGAACTGCAAGGAACAGTGCAACAGCAATAAATCCAAGGTTATTTACTTCCATGATCTCCTGATCTTTACTTCGTTCAAAAATAGCTCGCTCGAGATTTGATCCCATAGAGATGAATCTTTCAAGATCCATGAAATAAATGTAATTGAGAAAATCGGTTCGAGTAACGGAATCTAACTAACGGATTGAATGAATTCTTCGATGGAAATAGTATAACATAATATGATCACTTTTGATAAGACTCGTAGGAAACGTGTATCAGAAAACATTCCGATCAACACATGTCTGTATCATTTTGAAAGAATAGGATTCGTACGAATAAGAACCTTCTGCTACTCCAGAAGACGTTCGTCAGACATGAGAGGTATTTCGCTTGGATTTCCAAGGTTTAGATGGAATCTTTAACCTATCTGGTCCGGTGATGATATAGAAGTATCCCATATCAAATTTATCCAGAAGCCCACTCATGACCCTGGAATGAGAGAGAAGGACTAGTCTGTCCAGATCCTGACATGATCATTCTTGGAAATACAATAGAGTGTCTAGAAATCCACTGGCTATCGATCATGAAAAATAAGTATTAGAATGAAATCAATATTCATGGAGAAGAACAGAAGGAAGATCTACTTTCAATCATTGGGAATTATCTATAGGGATCTCCGTGGGATTCCGACTTAGGAGGACTACCTCTGTGTAACCCTAAAATCTATTTATCTTCCCACGTTTTTTTATAAGAAAAATTTGATTCTTCGGGGAGGGAAGAATATTTATTG
This sequence comes from Larix kaempferi, assembly GCA_027924585.1. Lineage (NCBI taxonomy): Eukaryota > Viridiplantae > Streptophyta > Pinopsida > Pinales > Pinaceae > Larix > Larix kaempferi. Next base: position 77,686 of record BSBM01002040.1, read on the forward strand.
CAGATTCACAATGATGATTAGATTTTATCCCCGAAAGAAGGGTCTTTTTTCAAACTGAATTATCGATCTGGTTAATGTATCTAATGGATAGAGATACTAAATCTCTAGTATATTTATTCAACCCTATTCTCTTTTTCACTCTTCTACGGGGATTCAGAGCTGAATGGAATAACTTATTGGATCGGGACTGACGGGGCTCGAACCCGCAACTTCCGTCTTGACAGGGCGGTACTCTAACCAATTGAACTACAATCCCAATACAGTACAGTTCACCTACTATTGGATCATATTTATTCTATGGTAGGTGCTAGATAGATCGTATAGATTACGTGAGCGCTAGGTCGATGAAATATCTTATCCTTCTCTTTCATCTTTTAAAGTATCAATTCATATGGAATTGGACACATATCTATATGATATGAATAGATATAGATATCGGGGTTCAATAACCAATTATCTTTTCATCCATGATTGGCATGAATATAACCATACCGATAGATTGGTATTGATGATATTGGTTGGGCCGAGCTGGATTTGAACCAGCGTAGGCATATTGCCAACGGATTTACAGTCCGTCCCCATTAACCACTCGGGCATCGACCCAGGAACAAGAAAGTAATTGAAAGTCTTTAGGTCAAGATACCAAACGAATGGATATCCTATTTCATGGTACCCCTAGGGGAAGTCGAATCCCCGTTGCCTCCTTGAAAGAGAGATGTCCTGGTCCACTAGACGATAGGGGCTACCAATCATTATGATATGAAAGTTCCCTGGAAGTTGTCAATAGTATGGCCAGAATTATGAAAAATATTCTTATTGGTTTCCTTCCTTTTTGAAATAAAAAATTTTGTATTTCATTATTATTTAATGTATAAAGAAATAATAATAAAATGAAAGGACAAAAAAATTTTCTAAGCATTGGTATGCGTTGGGTGAAAGGCTGCAAGACTATAGCTGTCAGATATTGTGCTGTCTCTATATATCGTATGTATTCATACGGGTTGCAGTGACTGTGGGTTATAGGAACCTGACTGAGAAAATAAACAAAAAAAAACATAGAAAAAAGTACTTCCTATTGGTTGGACAAAAGATCGATTCGTATGTTACAATTGGATCGTGGCGGGTATAGCTTAGTGGTAAAAGTGTGATTTGTTACATTATCAACTCGAATAATTGAAGGATCTTTGATCAATCTAAAGCTCTATTTCCAGATAGGTTAAAAACCTCCCCTATGAATACTATCCATCCGAGATGGAAGAGTTCATGTATGACACTGATATACTTTACGTTCCCATATTAGAGTATAGTGCTTCACTTCTTTCCATTAAAACAAATGCCCGTTGGTGTCCCAAAAGTTCCTTTCCGAGCCCCTGGAGATGAAGATGCAAATTGGGTCGACTTATACAACCGACTTTATCGAGAGAGATTACTTTTTTTGGCTCAGGATATAAATCACGAGATTGCAAATCAACTCATGGGTCTCATGGTATATTTGAGTGCAGAAGATGCAAATAAAGATATGTTCTCATTTCTCAACTGTCCCGGTGGATCAGTAATACCGGGAGTAGGTATTTTCGATGTTATGCAAATAATAGTACCAGATGTACATACAATATGCATGGGGGTAGCTGCTTCAATGGGATCTTTCATCCTAATCGGGGGAGAAATTACTAAACGTATAGCATTACCTCACGCTAGGGTTATGATCCACCAACCTGCTAGTACCTATTATGACGGACCGGCCGCAGATTTTCATAACGAATCGAAACACGTAACGATGCTTCGCGATTACATAACAAAATGTTATATAGAAAGAACGGGCACCCCCGGAGAGGTCATTCAACGGGACCTGAACAGAGATGTTTTTATGTCAGCAACAGAAGCCCAAGCTTATGGCATTGTTGATGCCGTAGCGGAAGGTTGATCTCGTAGCGGAAGATCTTCTTTTTAATTGATTTTTCAAATGACCTGTAAACTGTAATTTGATCTCTTTGTTCCCTTTCAAAAAAAAAAAAAAGGAAAGGGAAAGTGATTGATTTAATAATCACCTGATATGGTTAGGATCGATCCGAACCAGTCGATTCCGCATACAATCCAGCCAGAATGCCCACTATTCAACAACTTATTAGAAATGCAAGACAGCCAATAGAGAATAGAAAAAAATCTCCTGCTCTTCGAGGATGTCCTCAGCGTAGAGGAGTATGTGCTAGGGTGTATGTGCGACTCGTTTGGATCAGAAGCTGAAACAGACTGGGAAATTATTATAACGGAATAAAAGAAGAAGTTTCCCGCTGTAACCAAGTACAGATCCATCATCTAACCTTACCGGGGATGAAATTTATGGTTTCCATTGGTGCAAATCCAATCACCTTGATGTGGGATGAAAAGCAATTCCTCATTGGTAGCGAATGGTCATCAATCCATTGAGCGGGGAAATCATGCAAATTGAAGAAGCATAAAGTTTATGCTCATATTGCTGCGAGAACGGAACAACAGGGTCAGCTACCTGGCCAACCCCAGAATTACACGTCGTTACTGTATGAATAGATCTTGTAATGAGAGTATTTATTACTTGATGATTCAAGGGTAGAGCTGGAGATGGTAAACTGTACAAGTTACCGATAACATACTCATCTCATATTTCGGAAATGAATAAGAGGCTCCGGCGTATAGAGAGGACCTTACCGTTGGAGAAAGAACCATAGAAACGATGAAACCCATGATTGATTTTTTCTCATTCTCAGTACAAGGTCCCAGCCCTTGCCTACCTGGAAGATGCCTATCCAAAGGGAATTATGGTTGGGAAGGTTGCAGTAGCAAAAGCCATTGGAACTTTTCTTTTCTAAATAAGAAGAATCAGTGTTATTCTCAATGGACCAAACAAATGACTAACCGAGAAAAAGATTAGCGATTCATGAGAGTAAACTGCAATGACCAGAGTGAAACGTGGATATATAGCTCGAAAACGTCGGAAAAAGATTCTTGCATTTGTATCAGGCTCTCGAGGGGCCCATTCGAAACTTTTTCGAACTGCTAACCAACGGAAAGCTAGAGCCTTAGTTTCCGCCCACCGAGATAGAGGTAAACGCAAGAGAGATCTTCGTCGTTTGTGGATTACTCGGATCAATGCAGCAGCCCGTGCCAATGGAGTCTCTTATAACAGATTAATCCAATATTTGTACAAGAGGCAGTTGCTTCCAAATCGTAAAACACTTGCACAAATAGCTGTATTAGATAGTAATTGCTTTTCCACCATCTTGAAGAACTTATCGTGTGATGAAATAGGTTAGGTATAGATGAAAGAAATAGGTAAAGATGGAATGGATAGAACAGCTTCTCCCGGAGAATTCCCTCCGGGAAGGTCGAAACATTTTCAAATTTTTCAATATTTTATTGGAAATGAACGAAACGAAAAGAATTCAATCCAATTCTTTTCCAAGAATGAAATCCTATCGACTTTTTCGACAATAGACTCAAGATCTGTATCTTTATCAAACAGATATCCAACTCCGATTTTATTAAGGAGTAGGTTTATTTCTATGAAATTAGTTTTCATTATAAAGAAAAGGTAACAAAGATAGAATACGAGCTCGTTTAATAGCGTTAGTCATTAGACGTTGTTGTTTTGAGGTTAATCTATTCACTCGACCGGATAATATTTTTCCTTGCTCGCTAATAAATCGACTAATTAGGCTCATATTTTTATAATCGATCCGATCTCCCGACCCAATTGGTGACAAATGTCTACGAATTGGTGTCAAATGTCTACGAAAAGATCGCTTGGGTTTATCCATAGTTTGTTTCATGAACCTTTTTAATACTATTTATTCCAAATCTTTCAAAATCTCGTTCCATTAAAGATCTTGTTTAAATACCATTTCTTTTTATATCTGTGATCTATTCCTATCCCTGGGTAGGAGTAGTACGTTTAATCTCTTTTTTTTATCTCTCCGTGAATGGTATGCTTGTAACAATAGGGACAAAATTTATTTGATTCCAATCGAATAGGTGTATTGCGTCGATTTTTACGAGTCGTATATCTAGAAATCCCCGGGAATCTTTTATAAACACTATCTTGGGTACAACTAGTGCACTCCAAAGTAATTGTTACTCTTACATCTCCGCTCTTGGCCATAAACTTACTCTGGATATTGGGTCTACTTTGCTTTTCGATCTGAAAAATAAAGAGGAAAAAGGGATAGAAGTTGATAGCCGGAGATCCCACGATGAAACATTTGAAAGTAAAAAAATCCTTGATCAGGAGTTTTCAGTTGTACTTACAAAATTGAATGTGGAAAGAATCTTTGGATTTCTATTTCTACTTTGATTCTACCCCCCCCCCCATTCCATCCCCAATTTTAGATCTATTTTGGGTTGAATCAACTAATTTATCCAAGAGGTAGGAGAAAGAAATCCAGCACAATCTTTTTGACCTTGGCTTTAAGGGGAGGACAAAAATTAAAAAGAGGGAAAAGTCAAAGTCAGAGCATCTGGAAAAAAACGATTGATTTCTATCAATAGACCGGCTACAAAAATCAACCATGAAATAGCTAACACAGGCGCTGTGGAAAGATAGGTCTTTAGATCTTGCATTGTAAATTCTCCTTATCGATCATAATGCGTAAGTGATTAAACCGTATTAATAGTTAAAATCCTAGGGAAACTTGGAACTATGAATATATGTATAATGTTATCCGGGCTGTGGTCCTATTTATAGAACAGGAAAAAGATGTTTCAGCACCAAATTTTGCTAATTAATAGTTATCTTCTAGATAATAGACCCTACATGCATTATAAAGTCTTTTCACTCACTAGACCGAAGAGAAATGAAGGTGGAAAAATGTGGGAAACAGATTTTGAATTCCATAAAATAACATTGTCTAATGATTAGAAGGGATGTAGCGCAGCTTGGTAGCGTGTTTGTTTTGGGTACAAAATGTCGCAGGTTCAAATCCTGTCATCCCTACCTTTCCCTTCTTTTCTATGGAAAGAGAGAGGAACGAAAGATCATTTGATATCGATTCGAATGGAACATCAAATAATTGAATCGTATCAGATGCGAAAGTGTTTTACTCTAAGAATATAAACAAAAGGTATTTTCCCTTCCCTTTATCTCCGGATGTTCAAGAAAGCGCTCTTAGTTCAGTTCGGTAGAACGTAGGTCTCCAAAACCTGATGCCGTAGGTTCAAATCCTACAGAGCGTGATTCTGTTCCTATCAAATCCAACCCTCTAAATTATGGAGAATTCATTCCAACTGGAACGAGCAATGGAATCTGACCTCCCAGGAAAAGTAGGAGGCCAATTAAATGGGAGGATATTCCCGGATCAAATATCCAATTGATCACCACGTCGGTATTGTGAATATGCAGTTACGAATAATCCGGCCAAAGTTATAGGAATTAGACCTAACACAATTCCGGATGGCAAAGCCTCAATCATTTCGATTCAACGGAATAAGTAGGGATAATAGCTATCCTGGATAGTACCCTGAATTTGCTATGAATCTCAATGATCAGAAATTTATATAGAGAGAATCCACGAAATTATTGAAATTCAAATAGTGAACTTAGAGGGTTTCCCCTTCCTTCATTTCAAATAAGTTGTATCTTGCTCGAG
>BSBM01002041.1:0-449927 GCA_027924585.1 Larix kaempferi
TTGACTGGTTTTTTACCGGTTCTGGTCCAGTTCAGATTTTTCTGGCTCTGCCAGTTCGATGACCGCTCAGTTCTGATAACATTGCTTGTAAGTGTTTTGTGTTTGGGTGTGTACTTATCTGCCATAATTGTATGCAGGTCTTCAAGGATTTTTCGGCACACATTGGAGCTCACTGACGATTATCATAATTTTATGGATAAGGAATATGTTGTAGGCTCCCTGATGATTATCAGAATTTCATGAATAATGAATATTTTGTATGCTCTGATGATTATCAAAATTTCATGAATAATGAAAATTTTGTAAGCTCCCTGATGATTATCAATATTTCATTATAGCTTCATCAAGTTGAGGCATGTATAAGCCGTTGACATCTTTTAACTTTCTTTGGTTATACGACTTAACAATTGATAAGTCATAAAGGGTTAAGAATGAACACAAGGTCTATGATCTTTCATGTACTTCATCAAGTTGAGGCATGTATAAGCTGTTGACATCTTTTAACTTTCTTTGGTTATACAACTTAACAATTGATAAGTCATAAAGGGTTAAGAATGAACACAAGGTCTATGATCTTTCATGTATTCCAGTTTTCATGTCTTGTCTTGTTTGTAGTGGTAGTAAATCATGATAAAATAAGGGTGCTTCTGAAAGTATAATTCTTTCTTTGAAGGTCTCTGCGGTCTTTTATGGCATAACCACTTTTCTTATTTGCCTTTGCTAAATGCTGTTTATGTCATTACATGTGTGTTGTTTCTTGCAAAACAATGTGTTGACTAGTCTTATGTTAGCAAATTTTGCTTTGTCAAATTAATCATTCCCTTGTTAGTTGTGTGCACACATTTTATGAATTTATCAAAACCTTTTTTCCTGTGTGTTTGGGTTTGTGATATTGAGCCATCGGTTTCATAATTCCAATTTCTTGTATCCACAAGAAGATCTATTACAGGAATTAAAGTAAATGCATACTAACATGCATCCCTTTAGCAAGTCACGTAACTATTGGTTATCATATTAGAAATTGATCAGGTTGATGGTGCGGCTTGTTTCTTTTACTGGTCAAAATGGTATTATCGATACAATAATATAAAAATTCTAGCTAGTGCAGGGCAGTTTGATCCTCCAAATCCCCACTATATTTGATGTCCCCTCTACCACTTCTCCCACCTTTGGAGACTGACCTGAATGGGCTGGGCGCAAAATAGATCCATCTTTGGCCATAGCACTGGAGCCATATTAGATTCCTTTTGGATGAGTATCCATAGAAATCTGCTTTGCATTTAAAATAAAAACAAGAAGAAAGATAATATACATAAACTAAGTCGGATACCTCTCTCTCTATCTTTGAAAACACTTGTATAATGGAGCTTAACCTCCTCATGCTGAATCATTTCAGACCCATATAGGGTAAAACAGAACAGTGAGAGTGCAAGCTTATTTTTCAATTCAGATAGGCTGGTTTTCATTCTGGGATACACAAACAGATATATGCATTTTTTCGGAATTAGAAAATTTTGCTAGATTTTTGCAGTGAGATAAGTTTAACAGGGAATATAGCTAAGGATTTTATCCTTTTTGACTCTTGAGAAGAGGCGGCCTCATTTCAAATTTCTGCAAAGTGCTGATGGCCCTAGTTGCAACTAAACTGCTGAAGAAGACATTTGAGCCTCCTGTGAAATAACGTCTCCATTTTGGAGACGTAATTGTGAAAGGAAGAGTTGTAGATGGGGGGGTTCTATAGACGATGAATTTATCAAGCGGAATTGTGTCTCTTTCACAAGGATTAAACCCAATCTATGTGGGCATCATAAATGCAGAAGTTAACACCCCTGACTTTGGGCTTGATAAGAATGATAAGAAAATTCAATTTGTTGCCTTTATCCAAGAACAATAGATTGTTGATGCTATGGCTAGACAAGCAAAGGCCACTCTTGCTCAATTCAAGGTAAGAAGATAAATTCTGTCTATTACACCTAGATGAGATGAAACTTAACTTTTTACAGTAGCAAAAGATTAAAAAACAACAGTTGAGGCGCTGTTTAATATTAGGAAATGCTGTGAGGTAGATGAATTTATAGACTGATTGAGCTATTGCTATTAATTTGGTTATTCCTCCTTACCGGTAGTGTGTGGTAGGGAATTAAGGGTCAATAATTTATAATGGATAAACAGACTTTAGAAACAAACCCCTAATTTTTGTTAGCCCTTAACTTTAAGGGCTCATGTTCCTAAAACATTGGATTGTAATGGAAAAAAATCAAAATTCATTGTCGACATCCTTATTAGATCAAACTGAACAGGTTGGGCCAGCAAATGTTGTGCAAATCATGATTGATAATACAAAGTATTATAGAGGAGGATCATCTGATTTTTAGGATAACTTGTGCAGTCCTTTTTCAGACTCGATGCTGAAATTTGAAAAAGATGAGTGATATTGAGTGGATTAAATAAGTATAAGAGGCAAAGGAGATCTAAACCTTCAATATGAACTACCAAATGGCCCAGGCCCTCCATCAACGGTTTCCCAAATTGGAGTCCTCGGTGATAATTTAGCCATGATTTTTCTAGTTTTTTAACTCATGAAATGGTAACATGGCTTCTTATTATGAAGTTTCTCCAAGTATTTTTGGCCTTAGCAACAGTTGAGAGAAATGTCCTTTGATCCAAAGTTTCCACTCTGGAGACTTGTGTCTTTTAAGGTAAGTGTTGCAAGTTGGGAGGCAAGGATTTGGGCTTAATAAGAAGAATATGAGAAATTAGAAAATTGGACCTTCATCAAATAAATAGATTGATTATTGATGCCATGGCTAAAGGAGCAAGGTCACCTTTGCCATGCTTTCAAGGCAGCAAAAGAGTTCCATCCAGGACAACTAGACCTCAGGAAACTCACTTTTCCTCACATTATTGATAACCACTAATAGGTGAAGTACAAACCCTATTGATAAACTTTTTGATATTTTAAAATGTTGCATAATGCACCTATGCAATTGAGCCACCATTTAATTTGGTAAGATCTTGTTGACGGGATATGGTGAGAGGAATTATTGAAGTGCTACAAGGATACAAGGACCTTGGCTTTGAAAAGGTCCATCCAATATGGTTGATTTAAGAAAGAAACAGTGTTGACAAGCTCCATAAATTACTCTGAGGTTTGTGATGTCACTCGAGAATGTGCATCATTCCCAATGGATAGAAGTATCCATGAAGCAAACTTGTAACTAATGTGTTAGTAAGTTTTATAGATTGTGGTATAAATACATCCAAAGGGATAGCTCAATTGATTCAACCCTTTTTGCTAAGGCATTTAGGGTCAAAATTGGATGTTCTTGTGATGTTTAAAACGCTGTTTTAATGTCGAATTGGAATGTATTACACACCGGTTACATGTCACATTAATAATGGTGAATTATCAACGGTTTACTTATCGAATATTCTACAATATATTGACTGATTCCATTAAGAAAATGTCATTAGACATCGCTTATCTGATATTAACTTCACATCTACATGATGTGAAACCAACTTCTATAAACATAGGAAAGCTCTTTTTTTTATATGAAAATTTTAGTCCATGTGACATCGTTTATGTGACTTCCATTTGACGTGTTTGCTATGGATGCAATGCCTATTTGATAGCACTTCAACGTTAACCAAATTTACTTCAACTTCAGACCGACATCTAGTATGTTGCTTAAACGTCGATTTTTTTGACAATGTCGATGGGTTGTTGCTTAAGCGATGTGAGGGTATTTTTTTAACATAAATATTATAATGATTTCATGGATTTGGGATCAGGATTACCAAATCTCAACATGTTTTCTCTTATGAGAAATCCATTATCAAGGATAGTATAAATATCCCATTAACAAGGATGCTATGCCTTTGCTAGGAATTCCTGTTGCAAATTACATCATTATACAAGTTGGAGATGATCAGGATTACCAAATCTCAACATGTTTTCTCTTATGAGAAATCCATTATCAAGGATAGTATAAATATCCCATTAACAAGGATGCTATGCCTTTGCTAGGAATTCCTGTTGCAAATTACATCATTATACAAGTTGGAGATGTTCATAGTTCCCATCATATTTGTGTAACACCAAAATAACATGTATAAGTAGTGGAACTAGAATGAGATGTTTTTGAGAGCAAGTTGTATCACAGTCCTGGAATGACAAAAGGATATGTGGTTATATATTTCATATCAAGGTTAAAGGACATTTAAAAGATCTATTAGTGGTTATTGGTGAGAAGATAAAGGATAGAGATCTAGTTTCTATTGCTTGAAATTTCCTTTTATAGTCATATATCATAGATGTGAATACTTTGACTTTGCTTGGGAAATATACCTTATCTAATTTGATTTTTAGAGCAATCTATCCTATATGAAGGACGCACACACAAATATTATGATGAAGGAAATGATGAGTAAGAACTTCTACTTGAACGCAACACAAGTTTAGATCTGGTTCACATGTGTAAGTTCAAAAAAATGAAGAAAAAAAACATTAGTGAAACCAAAATTACATGTATAAAAATATATATATCTAATACGAGTACCCCAATATTCTATTGTAGAAGAGAATAACATTTTACAAAAGATTATTACAAGTGGAAAAGTGGAAGAGTGACGAGTGCCACACAAAATCACAAAGAGAAATGAAATAATCTATTGCAAAGGAACTAGACAAGGACATAAATCTCAATATGTTTATAGTATCTTTAATGGAAATATATAACTCAAGAATAGCCTTATACATAGATTATAATATAAACAAACACATCATTTACACGTTCTGGTTTGAAAGCATTATAAATGAGAATCAATGTGCATTTGTGAAGCTTGAATACATAGTTATTTATACACTCAAGGATGAAGGTGTTATTCTAAGTTTAGATGAATAATATTTAAGTAAAGAATAAATATGATGTATTAGGTCTAAGAGAATAATATATATATTCTTATACCAAGAATAATGTATTGTGGCGAGACAAATAGAAAAGATGAACCACAAAACCCAATTTGACAAAGAAAATTTCAGATGGGATTAAATTATACAATGTTATTGTGAAGTATTCAATTAATACAATCTCTGTAGGTTTGTATGTGTCAACTAGAAATCAAGCATTCACTACATCTATTTCATGATGGAGTAAGTAATAATAATTCAAAATATTCATAGATTTCAAACGTATAGTTGAATATCGATGTGGATGAAAGTTGAAGATAATGATATTTGATAGTGGTTGCGAATATAAGAGTTTGTTATTCTATGTTAGATCAACAAGTTGTTGCTAGGTTGCTGAACAATTTGCTAGTTTTTTGTTGGTAGGTGCTTGGTTCAAAACCCCTCAGGTGAGGCACACTAGTTTACACTAAGAAGTTTATTAAGGATGTCATCCACGAAAGTGTGGAAGCATCCCTTTAGTTTCTCCACAAGGTTTTGCTTGATTTTTTAAACTTTTTTTGGCGTTCCATAACTATTATAAGGATCGTGGTTTATAATGATAATGCACAACCATATATACACCTCAATATAATTGTATTTTCGAATAGAAGAAGAAAACATTCATACATGCTAAAGGTTAAAATGGCCTTGGAAATATAGGCTAAATCTATTTATTCTATAATATATTCAAGAAATCCAAGCCTAATGATAGATGTGAGGAATATTACTACAATAGAGTGTTAAAGTGGTAATAATCTTACTATGATACTACTCTATTATAGTGTATGTGCAAGGACTTGAGGATGCATAAGTTGGAAGATACATCAGAATAATATTTTCTTGGATGCGATGAGAAGTCAAAGGCATCTCAATTATGAGACTTGGGAGAACAAAAACTCATCATTTGTATGAAATATTTTCTCTTATGAGAAAGTAATTATCCATTTTCATATGTTTACTTTTATGAGAAATCCCAATAAAGTCTTACGATGGGAAGAGGTTGTATAAAATTTTCCACTCCCATCATATTTAATGTCCTCAAATAACTTGTGATCATATATTTTGTTTCCCTCATATTACGAGTATTTGATGATGGGAGAAGCATATCACAAAGATGACAATAATTAAAAGAAGTGTTCCCTATACTCTACTATGACCGCATGTAAGGATATTCGTGTCGTTGGGGAACATATTGACTTCACACTTTTAACTTGAGCAAAAAGTTCTATCATTCCTTTTGAAAAGAACCAACATTTTGTGGGCACTTTACTTCACAATATAGATGGATCGTGTAATGTCTTTTCAAGGTTTATTTTGACATATGATTTAGACTTATTTGCAACCATGGCAACACATGAGCTTACTAGTTGGATTGCGAAGGTATTATTTGAGAGGTGAAGGTTTGGAGTTATTCTCTTATGTGTGTACAAATAGAAATAAAAGAGAGAAAAAATGTAGAGATTGAATGGTGCACGTCAAAATATTTAAGGTAGTAAATAATTGCTATAAATTGTAAAATGACAAGACTTATTTTACAATGGTAAATTGAAAAATGATATGACTTATGTTTAAATACAAGAGTATATGAGGCTTTTAAATCAAATATGTTGTACTAAAAATAAAACTAACAAAATGTAAGTGAGGTATGGATCTTTTACAATCTAATCAATAATGAATTGTGTTTAGTTTCCTCTCTAACAATGAACCACTTATGAGGTATGGATCTTTTATAATCTAATCAATAATGAAATGTGTTTAGTTTCCTCTCTAAAAATGAACCACTTATTGACATACAAAATGTGCTTGATGAGCATTGTTTTCAGTGAGAATTTGACAAGCTTTTACTTTAGCCTTTTTATGATATCCTTATAAACTCTAAATCAAAAGAATACAAGGTGCATTATTATCTAGATCTTCATGAGGAGCATTGTTGTCTAGGCACCATAGTTGAACATTAATTAGAATCCAATAAGGAAAAGAGTCAAAAGAGCTTTCATGTACATGTCATCATGGACAAGAACACCCCATTCTTGGTCATGATAAGGCGCTACTTGAACTAGATTTGCAAAATCCAAAGAAAGCAAGATTAAAAAACAAATAAAAACACAACCACAATTGTTTATATTTCCATCAAGCTTGCACTAAAATCTATATTGATCTCTACTTACTTTTGTGCAGATTAAATATGTCATACATTATAAGACTGTATTATTACTAGAAGATGCAATATAAATTATCATATGAGATTGCTAAAATACGAATTGGAGCTTCTTGCATAGTTTCATCCAACTAGCATGATTTTATCTTTGATTATAATCAATTGTAGAGACCATGACTGAGCACCACTACTTATACCTACAACGAAAGCCACAAAGAATGATTACCATTTGATTTGATATGCACGTGAAAAAATGAAGAAAAGATAAGAACTCAATGAAAACCTAATTATAAGCAAATTTAATACCACTTCATGGCCCAACAAAATAAACAAACCCTTGAGCATACAATGTATGGGAAAATATTTGACAAACTACTAAGAAGATATGGGGTTTTACTCTCAAATAATTTGGGGTTTCACTCTCAAATGATGAACTATAGGGATAGGGCTAGAGGGACGATGCAATATTTAGCTACATGGCCAACCTCAATCCTTCTACTCCAAACAAACAAATAATAGAGTATTACCTCCTTTCCTTCACAACAATAAGACAAAACTCAACCTAGAATGCAAATGCCTTGGTGGAATCACCGATTTAGGTGCCATTGGTGATCCCTTGAGATTGCTTCTTGTCTTTTTTGCTCGTTTGGTGGTCCCCCGAGTCTCCTTTGTCATCGATCTGATGGTCCCCTGAGTCTCCTTTGTTGTCAGTTTGTTGTTGCTCAAGGATTTATGGGCTCGACCTTGTCTTCTTGTACATGAACTATGTATACTTTATATTGTAGGTAGTAGGCTCGTGCTTTGGGTCAACTATATTGTATGCATTTGGATTTGCTAGCTTGTCTCCAACATAGGATTGTTTTGTTTGTATTATAATATATGTTATATATGACATATATAAGATATATGATTTTTATTCGAGCGAATTAAAATACAATCACCAAGTTCCCTCCACACTTTCAAGAAAGTGAGTGCACAAATAGAGACTTAATATCTCTCTAGCAATCCATGACATGTTTATGACCGATATGATACTATGTATGGCATATTACACAATAAAGTAGATTTGGAATCCATCAAAACTTGACCTTAAAACATGTGCAAATTCCCTTTGTAGTCCAAAAAATGTCGTTGATAGTATCCCAAAAGGAAGACAAATTATGGAAAAACAAGGATTCAAACTTGCTCAAAAAAATTGACTAAGGAATCATCCTTTGACTAGTGGTCAAAATATAAAGTTTCCATCACCTCATATTATATATATATATATATATATGAAGATGACAATGGCGACGATGATGGCAATGACAATGATGTGATTATATGATAATGATGATGACGACAATTATGATGATGATGATGATGTTGATCACAATTATCATAATTGTCATTATCATCATCATCATCATCAGTACAATCATCATTGTTGTCATCATCTATAAGTCAAAACCCATTTATTCCTATCTTCCTCTCTTTCTCTCCCTCTTTTCCTTCCTCTCTTTCTCACGCTCATCGTCGTTGTCATCAATACATTTATCATTCCAAGATCATCATCGTTATCGTCATCACTATATAATCACATCGTCATCATTGTCATCATCATCATCATCATCAATATCATCATCATAATTTCATGCATAACACATCATTCCATGTTTTCATGGACCCGACGGCAGCTCTAGCACGTATGCATTGTCTGAAATCTTCTTCAAGATTTTGCACGAACCAATCTTCTTCGGCTTCAGCTTGTTGTATGTTCCTGTGGGGAACCTTTCCTTCCTCAGGTGCACATATACTAAGTCGCCTTCTGCAAATGAATGCAGTTGTCTCTTTCTATTGGCCCTCAATTCACTGTGTTGCTTTTCTCCAGCTGTTGTTTCACCTTGTCGTGTACTTCCTTCATGTGGCCGGAAAACAACTCTGCATCTGCAATTTTCTGCGTTCCCATCGGAAACTCAGCCAAGTCGGTGACTTCATGTGGATTTCTCCCTTGCATAATTTGGAATGGACTCATTCCTGTCGATCGGTTCACTAAATTGTTGTACCTGAATTCCACCTACGCCAACACATTATCCCACTTCTTTGGTCGATCAGCAGTCAAGCCACCTCAGCAAATTTCCCAAGCTCCTATTCATGACTTCATTTTTCCCCTCAGTCTATGGATGGTATGCAGAACTAAACTGCAACCTCATGTCAAGCTTCTTCCAGAGGGTTCTCCAGAAATGACCCATAAACTTGGTATCTCTGTTCGAAGTGATACTCTTTGGCAACCCATGCAACCTTACAACTTATTTGAAAAATAGAACAGTAATACTTGTGGCATCACTTGTTTCCGACACAGAATAAAGTGTGGCATTTTGGAAAATATGTCGACTACCACAAAGATGGAGTCGTTGCCTTGCTGTATCTTCGACAATCTTAGCACAAAATCCAAGCTGATATCTTCCCATGGGACAATCAACACTGGAAATGGTGCATATAGTCCCATATTTTGACTTCTCCCTTTTGCATGTTGACATATTCTACACGGTCAGATCCATTTCCTCACATTTGTCGCCAATCCTGACCAGTAGTACTTTTCCTCAACCAATGACTTGGTCTTGTCGATGCCAAAGTGTCCACCTAATTCTCCACTGTGCAATTCCCTGATCAGATTCTCCCTCACTGATCCTATAGGGATGCATAATCGATGCCCCTTAAATAGGTATCCTTCTTGGATGAAATAATGCAAGTATGGGGTTTTGTTGCCACTCCATGGTTCCTTCGATGCCTTCCAAGCATCGAAAAAATCCTTGTCAATTTCATAGTCGATGTTCATCGACTCTAGCCCTATCAATCTTACAATAGCCGTCCCCAATAATGCGACTCTTTGACTTAATGCGTCATCTACCCTATTAGTCTTCCTCAACTTATGTTTCAATACAAAGGTATAACTTTGCAAGAACTTGACCCATTTCATATGCCTATGATTCAAATTTATCAAAGTGTTCAGGTATCTCAGAGCTTGATGGTTAGTAAACAATACAAATTCCTTGGATAACAGGTAATGTCTCCACTTCTTCAATGCTTGTACAATGGCATAGAACTCTTGGTCATAAACCGAATATTTCCGCTTGGCGTCGTCCAATTTCTCACTGAAAAATACAATTGGTCGACCTTCCTGGTTCAACACAGCTCCAATTGCAAACCCACTCGCGTCGCGGTCGACTTGGAATACCTTGTCTAAATCTGGGAGAGCTAAGACTGAACTCTCCTTTACTTTTTGCTTCAACTTCTCAAATGCTCGTTGGGCAGTTTCTATCCACTTGAACTAACCCTTTTTCATGCACGTCGTCAATGGTGCACATATCCAACTAGAATATCTTATGAATTTCCGGTAGAAACTAGCAAGTCCATGGAAAATTCTTACCTCGGTGACGATTGTCGGCTCCGGCCACTCTAGAATTACCCTTAGCTTCTCTAGATCCATTTTCATCCCATGTCTGGAAATCATGTGTTACACCTAAATCTTGTCATCATGAGCCCCATGCTAACTCAGTGCCTCAATCCCTGAAGTTCCCTTGATCAAGTAAGTCATGTTAGAGCAAGTTGATGCCCTTTGTCCACATTCCTAGTTGGGTCGACACACATTATCCTTGAGCAAGAAGCACCCAACTAGGGCCGGTGCAGAATGTAAACTGCTAGCCTGCTCCAGCGGCACAGAGTATCTTTGCACCACCTGCGCTTCCCTTCTCTAACTCTGGTTGTTTTCATGCAAATTGCATCGAAGTTGGTTAATTGGGATAAAGGTAGCTTTCGAGCGACTTCTAGAAGTTGGATGAGGTGGATCCTTATCCCTAACTCCTAGGTGGGCCGTCCTATGGTTCCCTAACCTCAAGGGAGGATCCCTTATCCCTCTCCGCATGATCCTCAACCTACTCTATCCACTTGGTCCTATAAATACAAGACCCCTCTCCATTCCAAAGGGAGGAAATCTATAGCACTTACATGCTGGTGAAATTAGCTTAGGATATCCCTACTCATCTTTTGGGAGACTCATACTTCCTTTGGAGGCTTTGGCTTGGATTGTTGGAGGAGGATTGTAGCATTAAGGCTTGGGTTGTGATCGTCTCTCTACTTTGTATTTCCCTCTTTTATACAGTAATATAAACTCTTTCCACAAATGTTATCGTGTTGATATTGTTTGTAGTTTACTTCCTTAACCGTTTACTTAGATCAATTATAGTTTAGACATATTTTACTGCTTGTATTGTTTCCATATGTCTTGGCAGGTCTTGCAGCTACAGATCTGATGACTGTGGGATTTGGCGCAGCAACAATAATAAGAAGATCTACAATCGGAAGGTAAGACGTCTATTACTTGATCTCTAACTAGATCTACGAAAGCAATTCTACGTTCTGTCGTATTTGTTCTAGATTCACATTGAACTAGGGAGATCTGGCTCGCGTCCACTCGAGTAGATTGTCCAATAACAAATATGGAGACAATACTAGGAAGATATACATTTGTTTTGATTTCAAGTTTGAGTGTGTTACTCTTGATTTTCTTAATGAGCCATTGCTTTGCCTCTTAAGCCTATTTTCACCATCAGTTTCTTTCTGAAAGAGTTTGCTAACTTTCTCTAGGTCTGTGAACCATTCTCAGTCCATTTATTTGATCATTGGTTGGATTTTTTACCTTGTTTTCTTTGAGTTATTCTCCCGACGCACCTGGGCAATACATCCAGGGCGCTTGTCCACCCAGGAGCGCACTTTGCCTTTGGTCATACTGCGCCATCAACGCTTATGCCGATTTGACATTTTGTGCCACCAGTGCTTTTCCCTTGTTTGCAACCTGCACCGGGCGCTCTGTTCCCAACCATAACTTGCGCCGAGTTTTCCAACTTGATGCTTAAGTATTTTTCTCCAAACCTTTGATTTTTGGGTTGATCTATAGACATCTCTACACTGCATCTTCAAGGCAGAGACTCTTTTATTCAGCAGTGTTTTGTTTGGTTTGCTTGTGTTGGTCTTTGAGTGTTTTTGATCAAGTGAATTTGTTTCAAGTGGTGGCAAATTTCAATCCCCCACTGTCATCTACTCCATCTTGTTCTCCCCGATTACCTCACTGGATCTATGCATCAAGCTAGATCCTCTCCCAAACCCTTGTTGAGCTTGGTTATCATTTGTTGGCTTGCATTTGATCTTTTTGAGTGATTTTTTGTGTTTTTAGGTCATTGGAGTGCTTGTCATTTCTTTGAGGATTTTTGTATGCTTAGAGTGCTGCAAGTAGTTTCTTCTTTTCATCCATTTACACTTAAAAGCATCATTGTTATCAAGTTTAGTCTTGGTATATCATTGGAAAAATTAAAAGTGCTTCATTTTTACCATTTTCAAGTGCATTTGAGAATTGTTGTAAAAATTGGTTCATGCATTGGAGTTCGTCATAGATCATTTGGAAAGTTTCGAAAAAGAGTTAATCGTTTGTATTTTTCTCGAATTATGAATCATTTCATTTTCTTAAAATATCCAAGTGTAGTCAAATTTTTGCGAAAGTGTTTCCATGCTTGAAAAAGTTATATGCACTTTTGATTTTCATGCTTTTAGGCTATCATTGTGAAATTTGAAAAGCTAGTGTGCTCTACATAGAGATTCTCTCTTTTCATCATTTAGGTTTTCTAATTGGAAAGACAAAAAGAAGTGCTTTGATTTGGATTTGGTGTTGTTGATTTTCATGTTTTGCTTGAAAAACGAAAAGAGTGCTTTTCATTATCATTTTTGGTAGATTGAGAGTGTTGTTGAAATTTACTGTTTTGTGAGACCATTGGAAAAATACTTCTCCTTCCCGTACATATTTTTCATCAAAAGAAAGAGTGCATTTTTCATGTAGTTAGGGATTGCATTATGTTTACGTTTATGTACTCACCTCATGCATTCACCTAACCATCCAGATAAAATTAACGGTAGAACTAGGTTAAAATATTTAGTAACTTGTGTGTTAAGTTAGAGACGTGTTTCGACGTCTTAAAACATGGCAGCTGTCGTTATTTTCCTGCACTGCATTTCGTGGGCACTGTAGTTCTTCCACGTACCAACCGGTATATCGAAGCTCTTTCACGTACCAACCGGTATATCGAAGGATCTTTCACGTACCTTAGGGTATATCGAAAGGCACTTCACATACTCGGTGTATATCGAAAGGTGTTTCACGTACTCGATAGTATATAGGAAGGCTCTTGTTGTACGGCTGTGCATTAGACAGCGCCAACACAGATTTGAGCTCCCACGTACCTTGCGTATATCAGGAGACACTCTTAGGATTCCTGAAACCAACTGAGCTAACCATTTGGTCGTCTTGGTGGAGCAATACACCGAGAACAAGACTCGGGGAGCTACTACACACATGCTATCAGGTAGTCGGGTTATATGGTCAGGGGTACGGTCCTAATCCTCCCTGGTTAGTGCTCTGAAATATTGGGCCGAGTATAAATGTTGGACCCTGGAGTATATCACGAGTTGTGAAGCCTTGACAATCCTGTGAGGTTCAAGACTTTTGAATCCACACCTATCACATAAGTTTGCTTGCAGCCTTAGTTTGTGTATATTTCTTTGGACTACTTTTCTTTTGTTTAGTATACCCTTAGGAGAAATTTTGGTTTGGTCATTTTGGCTGAACAACCTCTGAGAAGGTCCTGCAAAATTTTGAACTTACCACCTAAATACTCCCTTAATTAGGAGGTAATTTCGAGGGTAAGCATAGCCACACAAGTTACGGTCGTGTCGCCTAAAGTAGAAAACTCCACTATGGAGTCTGGAGCGAACATGTTTCCTCCTGATTCACAAACCTCTAACCCATCAAGGGCTGACGAGGCAGAACCTTCCACTTCACAAAACATATCCTTCGACCGCGTGATGTCGGGCGAACCTGGATCCATAGAATGGTTAAACACATCCCAGGATGACCCAGTGTCCGTAGCATTTGGTCCATCTGCATCTTTTTGGGACACCTCTCTTGGGAAATAATGGGCCCACTTTCTTGTCGATCCGAGCACTGAAACTTCCCCTCTCTGGGCTTCCCATGTCTGGCGTATGGCTCCAGTCTATGAACTCATGGACGAACTATGCCAACGTGGCGATGAACTTTGTCGCCAGAGTATATCATGGAGAAGACACATCCCGGAGACACCCATCTTTCGATACACTCCCATTCGTTCATTATCACTTACTTCATCGGAGACACCCATCCACAACGTGACCACTTACGAACCTGCTCAACCTTCATTTCCTATGAGCACCCATCTTAGTCAGGGGACCAGTTCCACACCTTGAATGAATCAGAATGTTGAAGGACAACAGTCCAACACCCCTACCACTACTACTACTACTACCGAAATGTTACCCACTCCTCCCCCACCCCAAAACTCGCGGGGAGGATTCACCTTACCTCCTGGATTTATTACGCATAGTGTTCCTCTAATCATAAGTAGTCAACAACCCATTTTGATTCAACCATCCATTAGTGGTCAATACATCGTCACTAGGGGGAAACCATCGTTTTCTAGCCATAATTCGGGTGGAGGACTGCCAATTGGTGATTCCCTTGGCATCTCTTTACCTATTGTGGGATCCACCATGGGATGACCTCATGCCGGGGGACCGTCCAACCCTGCTCAACCACCATGGAGTCAAGTGTATCCAAGTTATCTTAACCCTGTGTCGGGACAACTTAATCCCAGAAACGTACTCTACGAGATAACTTATCTCGGAAACTCATACACTCCATGGGGACATTTTAATGTTGCACCAGTTGGACCCCCACTAACTTTCCCGTACGCCCCACCACCCTCACCACCGTCTGGTTCACCTCCTTTCGGAGGGGGCGGACCTCCACCTTCCAGCGGAGGCGGAGGCCCACCCCATTCTGGCGGCGAAAGGTCACCTTATTTTGGCGAAGGAGGAGGACCGCATCCTTCTAGTAGTGACAGGCCCCACCTTATGGAGGAGGCCCACCTCCTTCCGGCGGCAGCAGCCCACCCTATTCTGGCGGTGGTGGAGGACCACCTCCTTCTGGTAGTGGCAGACCCCCACCTTATGGAGGAGGCCCACCTCATTCTGGAGGCGGTGGCCCACCATATTCTGGTGGTGGAGGTGGTGGCCCACCCTATTCTAGCAGCGGAGGCGGAGGACCCCCACCTTCCGGCGGTGGTGAAGGACCCCCACTAGGAGGTCCACCTTATTCTGGCGGTGGAGGACCCCCACCTTTCAGCGGCGGCCCACCCTATTATGGCGGCGGACCTACATATGGTCCGCCACCCAACCCTGTTGGACCACCACCTTACGGCCAATTCCCGTCGGGAACACCTTACAATCAGTCAATTCAAGGTCTCACTGGTCCATATATGCCATATCAATACTATCAATATCCGCAGCCGAACCAACAGCTGCCATTTTTGGCTACATTGGACCTACCCGACCAGTCTCGTCTAGCCAATGATCCCATCTTCTACGGTCATAATTGGCCACCCATTCCGGTTAAGTTACCCTCGGATATTCCCAAATTTGATGGCAAATCCGGTGAGGACCTGAAAAACCATGTGATGACCTACCACCTGTGGTGCTCATCCAATTCCTTGATGGACGACTCGATCCATTTAAAACTATTTCAAAGGACCCTCACCGGCCCAACTGCCAAGTGGTATATCGAATTACCACCGCACTCCTTTCCTAATTTTCTCTCTCTTGCTATGTCTTTTTTGACTCATTTCCAGTTACCCATACGCTATGAAACTAGTACGGACCTTTTAACTTCGCTCCGTCAAACTACTGCAACTCATATCTCTGATCATATACATGAGTGGCAGAGGAGACGACGTCTCATTAAGTCTCCTATTCCAGACCAACTCTTAGCTGACTGGTTCACGAAGTCTCTTTTACCTGTCCTAGCTCAAGATGTGGCCATGGGAGGGGTCGTCACCGAGGAACAGGCTATTTCCATGCCCATTACTTAGACCTGGTCTATGCTCAATCCGACATGTTAGCTACGACATTGTTCCTGACGCACCCTGCCCCACATATGACCCTGCAAAACCACATAAGGGACCTCAGGCCGATGGCATCATTGGTTCCCTTAACTCCCAGCCTTCTACTCAAACTGGTGGACCGTCGAACCCCCAGGGTTCTTCCCCATCCCCACCACATGTTGGCAGCAGCACCACCAAGTCACCCACTCCTGCCTCCACCGAAGAGGTGAATTCTGTTCAATCAACTTCGCCTAAAAAATATGGCGATAAGAAGAAAAAAAAAGGTAAACCTAAGAAATATTCTAACCAGTAGGAGCCCAAGACCACCCCTAAAGACACCAAACAGAAGAGGAAGTTGAAGTATCATTGTTTACTGTGTGGTGGTGACCATTTCTCAAAGGAATGTCCCCACCGAGACGAAGTGCAAAAGTTTCTCAAGGGAAAACCTACCCCCGCAGTTCTCAACGATCCCTTCCCCACTCAGAACCAACAAATGATTGCTCAACCTTCTCCTTCACATGGAGACACATCCTCCACCGTGCATGTTCTCATGATGCGTAGTGAGACGGTTAACTTGAACACACGTTTACGCTCGTACGACTCAATCCCTTCGAAGGAACCCGTTGGAAGTAATACTGAAAAAAGCTTCAACTTCTATTCCCGATATCACCATGCCATCAACTTCTCTCACCATTGAGAAGCCTTCTTTAGAGTCAGTGTTACGTCCACCTAAGAGCATGATTCAAAAAGTAGTTTTCAATCCTAATGCTAGGGCAGCTCAAAACTACAACATTGTAGAGGACTTGGCATAAGCTCCTTGTGCTATGTCAACGCTAGAGGTCTTGCAGAACTGTCCCAATCAGCGCAAGACTCTTCTTGTTGCCATTGGCGTAGTAGATCTGGATTCCTCTAATACAATCATGTTCCGACTCGAGTACTTTAAACGGAGGCTTTCCCACCAGTTGGCATTTCAAGTTGCCACGAATATTGCAGGGAAGACGATCCATCGTACTGTATTAGACGAAGGTCCCTCTACCTTGGTCATGTCGATATTGTGTTGGAGAGCCATTGGCTCTCCCGAGTTAAACCGCTCTCCCACTACCTTGAAAGCATTCGACGGTCGTGGATTTTAACCCCATGGGATGTTACAAGCCTTGGCAGTAGAGTTGGGGGGTAAGACCACAACCATTAACGTGGAAGTGGTCGCAGCCCCTTTGGATTATAATTTTTTACTTGGTTGTAATTGGTTTTATGCCATGACTGCGGTCGCATCATCCATCTTCCGCATTGTGCAATTCCCCCACCAAGGCCGAATTGTCACAGTCGACCAACTGGATTTCTGTACACCGGACAACGCTACTCATCCTAGTGATAATGTCCCGTTGCTTTGGTAGTCTTCGCAACCATATGAGAGCGTGGGGGTCGGCCTCATAAAAGACTCATCTCTTATGGGTGTCTTTCCAACCCCAGATCCCCCTAACCATGTTGCTACGATGAATATGATATCCTCTTTTCCTAACTCCATCGATCAATGGCTCATACTCGACGAAGCCACCATGCATTTGATTGGAGACAACATGCCTTTTTCACCCGCTGAAATCACTTATGAAGCTATCCAGTCAGCACGAGAGGACCACTTGGCTGTGGCCTCTACATCTTGTTCTCTACAGCGGATGCCATCCTTACCAGATCCTCTACTCTGGAATTTTCCTTCAGACGAGTCCATTATGGAGATTATGAGTGCGGATGACCCTCTGTGGGAAGACCTCCACCATCGATCGTCTTTCCTACCAATATTAGATTTTGTGGAGAACAGCATCACCACCATTTTTACACCGGATGTCTACCCTTGCCCCTAGTCCCCGATACTCACGTGTCATACGGACACTGAGGGAAACCTAGAGAACATTGAACCTACCATTCTGGTAGACATATCGGTTACTCTTGGTGTAGTGGAACATATTCGTTTAGGCCAGAAAGATCCCCTGAAGAGATTACTACTTTCACAGCCTTATCCAAGCAAATACGAGACGTGTTTGCTTGGACCTACGAGGAAATGCTTGGGATAGACCTTGCTATCGTTTCGCATGAGATTAAAACTTATCCCGATGCTAAACCAATCCGCCAAAAGTTACAACCGGTACACCCTCAAAAAACTGCGGCAATCAAAGCAGAAATTGAAAAGCTCTTAAAGGCCAGCTTTATCTACCATGTTCCATCAACATAATGGGTCTCAAATGTCGTCCCTGTGGCTAAGAAGCAGGTCACCATTCGTGTCTGTGTCGATTATCGGGATTTGAACAAGGCTTGTCCTAAGGACAACTACCCCACTCCCTTTATCGATCAGATCATAGAAAATTGTGCCGGAAGTGTCATCTTTTCATTCATGGATGGATTTTCCAGTTACAACAAGATTGAGATCCACCTGGACGACTAACATAAGACTGCCTCCAATGAATTGATACTCCAACCGTTAGATTCTGATAGCGATGGGGTAGTTTATGGACATCTGGCAATGGGATGTCCAAGGTCATCCTCTGGAGGTTATCCTCCACCGCCTCTAGCTCCTCCAAATCATCACATACCATAGGGCCCACCTCAGGTGTTGCTCCTCTCTGCATGAGGAAAGAGACTCCAAGTGGTCGCTCTAGACCCACGTCTGCAAGAAACATGTACGAGTTTTCAACGCTACTCCAAAAAATCATAAAACACATCAAATGAAAAAACACAAGCAGTTGTTCTTACCGATATCATCCCACTGCGCTCCCTCGGGAAGCACCAAGTCTGGGTCTCCTCAGAAGTCTATACCGTGGTATGGGTAGTCCTCCACCATGAGGATCTGTCACTGCAACCATGTGAAGAACCCTGTACCAAAACTGATGACAGGAACCCTGCCACCATGGCGAGCCATCACCTTTTCCCACTTGCTCATGCGAGGATCGCATGCATCCTGATCCTCAAGGTCTACTTGCGGGCGCAAGTGGGGCACCCGCTCCAGCATAAAGGACACTACCCATGAACCATACCCAAACTGCTTCAGCGCCCCACGCTGGCATTTGTTCAACTGATCTCTGAGACTGGTGAGGAGCCCCTCGCACCAATTGAACACGATAGGAGCCATGCACTCCTCGACATACATCATTTGCGATTTGCTCGCAAGATGAGCGGATCGGCTGCCAGCCACTCACACAATGGTAAAGAGTACTGTCCGGAGAGCCCGATCCCTGACATCCTTAATGGGAATCTTCCCACATGTCATCAGCGTACCTGGAGTACACCACTGCTCAATCATGTCCTCTACTGAGTGGTCACCACCTCATGACCTAGTCAAGGACACAGGGCTTCCTCGTCGGGATAACCCTGTCAAAAAGTAGATGTCCTCGACATCTATGGTCAGCGTATGCTCACCAATATGGAAATGTTGTTGTATAGGGTCCCAGCATTGGACCAGGTATGTCAACAAACCCACTTGGGACCTCATCCCCAACACTCGAAAATACTTGAGTAGCCCACAGTTTCTCAACGCTGCAACACATTGCGAATCATTTTCTGCTTGTGCATCATCAAGCTCATGCTCCCATTCTCTCCACTCAAGAACCATCGTGCTCACTCCAAACCTGTCAACAATGACATTTTAACACCTTTAGAACTTTTCCCAACCATCAAAAAAGCTTCTATTTGGCTAGGTTTTGGGGTTGAGTTAGACGTTTGCACCAGCGCATAAGGTCCATTTGGATAGTGCGCCGTCGATGTAGAACTTCCTTTCGGGTTCTGCGTCGGCGCAGATCTCGAAAGGGCGACCTACGTCGACCCGTGAACGCAAATCCCCCAACCCAACATGCCCAAAACCTACCTAAATGCAAGAAAAAGCAAATTCTAAACCACTAGAAAGTTAAAGAGACAAGTTTAGGGTTACCTGTCGTTGACAGCACCTAAAATGATGGATCACGGCTCCCGGAATCAACAAAAGAAGAACGACTCCAAATGGCACTATTCACCTCTCCAACTTGGTAAAAACCTAATAGTAATTCTTTTTACTATTTACCCCTATTTATATTGAAAAAGAGTATATTCCCTTTTTAATGTATGCCAATATGGGTTATTTTGTTATAATTGGATTCATTTATACCCGGTTAATTACTTTTGACCTAGTTTTTAAGCTTGTAGGTGAAGTTAAGTACCGTTTTGAGCTTGTTTTTCGTGATCGTGGTCTTTTCATGCGTGTTCTCAGGTATGAACAACTCATCGAGCGTCTTTTTGTCATTATTTCACTCATTAAATTCAATTATTAATGACACCGAGCTAACTCTTTATTCTTTCTCGTGCTTGTAAAATGATGAGAATAAGTCAACGAGTTATAGTTTATCACTTTTTCGGGCTCGTTAAACTCCCACGAAAAAGGAACCCCCCAGAGTCTTTTCTTTAAGCTCTTTTCAGGATCTCTAAATACGAAAATATCGCCAAGCGAACTTGATGCATTTGCGCTTGTAAAAGTATTTGAATGATCGTCTTCCTGGTGATAGTTTACCCCTTTTTTGGACCAGGGGACACTACATACGAAAAATGAATACTCTAGCCAATCATGACTGGAAGAGTCCTCTCTCGTGTTGTTTTACCCTTTTCCGGGCGAAGAGGCTAACCTTACGAAAAAGGACCTTTGGAGTCTTCTTTAGTTCTTTTTAGACTCTCTAAACATGAAACGGACGCCGAGTTTGCCTTCTATGGACTCGTTAAAATATGACATTGAAGGGCCCGTCATGGGACGAACCCCTCCTTTCCCAGGTTCGTAAAACATTTGGGATTGGAATCATATATGAGATGAGATATACCGAGCATCTATTTACCCTCCTCAAGCTCGTTAAGAAAAAGTGAGGCACTCATCAGTCATGATGGGAAAAAGGAAAGATTTTGTGTTACACTTTATTTATGGGAACTGCATCGTCACTCTTGAACATGGCACTCATTTGCATTTTCCCATAGTACTTGGGTCACCCGTTTGTCCTCAAGTCATATTGATTCCATGAGTCATGTCGCTCCTTTGGGTCATCCGATGAATGTCTCCACTATTAGTTGCATTAGGGGTCAGTATCGTTCTCGTCTTGTCAATACTACCAAGTCATGCCATGCCCATGTTCAAGAGATGTCCATCGCACATCATTTGCAGTCAATACACCTTCTACCATATCTGTCTACCTTGAGTTAGTCTTGCTCATTACTCCACCGTCCGATTCACTCCAGACAATTGTTATCAAGTTTCGTGTCGATTGATGGGGGATACATCATGGCCCTCCTTCGACAGATTCATCCTTGTCGACTTCAACACATCATCCGAGGATTGAATCTAGAAACCAAACAAGTACCTTGGGTCTACATGCCTCAATGGCAGGTTACCTCGCTTTCAACATGAGTTTACACCATTGACTCTTAATTGAAAGATTTCATTAAGCGTTCGACTTCAACTCATTTATTCACGCTTGGTGATCAATGTACTTTGGTACCTTGGGGATCATCGACATTAATGGTGATTTCCCTCGCACTTGTTAACGGTATACATCAATGACCGGTAATCAAGTGGTTTCTACCATGTTCGACTCCAAAACATTGTAATCACATGGATAGATTCGTATCAATACGAATTCGGCTCGAAGAACCTGGGGAAGTCATATTCTACCCAGGTTGCGATGTAGATTGTTTGAGTCATATTACACGGATCCACTTTTGTATTGGTCGTGGCTGTGTTATAATCTTATCATGGATCTACGATTGTGTCTAGTATCCATTATTGTGTTCAGTCGGTCTTTACTACCATGGATCTGCAATGTATTGGTTGGAAACCATGTTGTGAGTCATGTGATACTTGTATCTCAGAGTCAGTTGTACTGCAACAGCATCCTCCAGCCAACAAATACTTTCCATCTATCTTTCAAAGCACTTCACTTGTCTTGTTTTGCCAGCTTCATGCTTTGGGGGGCATTCTGTTACACCATTGACTCTTGATTGAAATATTTCATCAAGCGTTCGACTTCAACTCATTTATTCATGCTTGGTGATATGTACTTTGGTACCTTGGGGATCATCGACATTAATGGCGATTTTCCTCGCACTTGTTAACGGTATACACCAATGGCCGGTAATCAAGTGGTTTCTACCATGTTCAACTCCAAAACATTGTAATCACATGGATAGATTCGTATCAATGTGAGTTCGGCTCAAAGACCCTGGGGAAGTCATATTCTACCCAGGTTGCGATGTAGATTGTTTGAGTCATATTACACGGATCCACTTTTGTATTGGTCGTGGATGTGTTATCATCTCATCATGGATCTATGATTGTGTCTAGTAGCCATGATTGTGTTCAGTCGATCTTTACTACCATGGATCTGTAATGTATTGGTCGAAATCCATGTTGTGAGTCATGTGAGACTTGTATCTCAGAGTCAGTTGTACTGCAGCAGCATCCTCTAGCCAGCAAGCACTTTCCTTCTATCTTTCAAAGCACTTCACCTGTCTTGTTTTGCCAGCTTCATGCTTTGGGGGGCATTCTGTTACACCTAAATCTCGTCATCATGAGCCCCATATTAACTCAATGCCTCAATCCCTGAAGTTCCCTTGATCAAGTAAGTCATGTTAGAGCAAGTTGATGCCCTTTGTCCACATTTCTAGTTGGGTCGATGCACATTGTCCTTGAGCAATAAGCGCCCAAATAGGGTCGAAGCAGAATGTAAACTGCTAGCCTGAGCCGACGGTGCAGAGTATCGTTGCACCACCTACGCTTCCCTTCTCTGACATTGGTTGTCATCATGCAACTTGCGCCAGAGTTCGTTAATTGGGATAAAGGTAGATTTTGAATGACTTCTAGAAGTTGTATGAGGTGGATCCCTATCCCTAACTCCTAGGTGAGATGTCCCGCGGTTCCCTAACCTCAAGGGAGGATCACTTAGCCCTCTCCCCATGATCCTCAACCTACTCTATCCACTTGGTCCTATAAATACAAGACCCCTCTCCATTCCAAAGGGAGGTAGTCTATAGCACTTACATGCTGGTGAAATTAGCTTAGGAGATCCCTACTCATCTTTTGGGAGACTCATACTTCCTTTGGAGGCTTTGGCTTGCCTTGTTGGAGGAGGATTTCAACGTTAAGGCTTGGGTTGTGATCGTCTCTCTACTTTGTATTTCCCGCTTTTATACAGTAATATAAACTCTTTCCATAAATGTTATCGTGTTGATATTGTTTGTAGTTTACTCCCTTAATCGTTTACTTAGATCAGTTATTGTTTAGACATATTTTACTACTTGTATTGTTTCCATATGTCTTGGCAAGTCTTGCAGCTACAGATCCGACGATCGCGGGATTTGGAGCAACAAGAAGAAGAAGAAGATCTACAATCTGAAGGTAAGACGTTTATTACTTATCTCTAACTAGATCTAGGAAAGCAATTCTATATTCTGTATTATCTATTCTAGATTCACATTGATCTAGGGAGATCTGGCTCGCGTCCGCTCGAGTAGATTGTCCAATAACATCACGAATCCAAGGTACACCAGCTCCTTCTGCATGAAGAAACACTTTTGCAAATTTATCATCAACTTTTCTTGTCTTAGCTTTTGTAGAACTTGTTGAAGATGCAACAAGTGCTCTTTTGTTGTCTTGTTGAAAATTAATATGTCATCGAGATATACCACGACGAACCTCCCCAAAAATGGTTTCAACACTTCATTCATCAACCTCATGAATGTGTTTGGTGCATTAGTCAGCCCAAATGACATAACCAACCATTCATATAACCCTTCCTTCATGTTAAAGGCTCTTGAAGGCTGTCTTCCATTCATCATCATCCCTAATCTGAATCTGGTGGCATCCACTCTTCAAGTTGATCTTGGTGAAGTATGTTGCTCCACTCAAGCAGTCGATCAAGTCATCCATCCTTGGTAATGGAAACTTGTACTTGATAGTGACGATCCCTGAGTCAGTGCACATCCTCCATTCTCCTCCCTTCTTGGGTGCTAGTACAACTGGTACTACACATGGAATCAAGCTCTCTCTTATCATCCCTCTGTCCAACAGCTCTTGGACCCATCGATTTAACTCGACATTCTCCGTCAGCATCATCCTAAACGGTGCCTTGTTTGGAAAACTCAACCCTGTAATTAAGTCGACATGATGGGATATACTCCTTGTCGATGGCAACCCAGTCGACATCTCATCAACCATTATGGCCTTAAACTCCGACAACACCTCTCTAAATTTTGTCAGGATTTCTTTTGTCGGTTTGTCAACACTCAGACCCTTGGGAATGGCTACGAAGCAATATTGTTTCTTCTCCTCCTCCTTCGTGAATTCTTTAGCTGAACACATTAGCACTCTCTTCTCCTAGTAGCCATTCTCTTTTCCATAGCTATTTTTCTCTTCGGCCAAGGGAATCAGTCGGAAGCCTTTGTTGTCTTTCTCGATTGTAACAGTGTTCCTACGACTGTCATATACCATGTTCTGGTTGTATTTCCATGTCCGTCCCAACAAAAAATGGCATGCGTCCATCGAAATCACGTCTGACAACACACTGTCTTGTAACCCACAAATTTTCAAATTGATCAGGCACTCTCGTTTCATCATGGCATGGTGACCCTTTTGTAATCACAACACCCTATAAGCATTTGTGTGTGATCAACACTTCAATACCAACTTGTTGATCACTTCCGTCGAGACCATATTCTCTATGCTGCCCCCATCGACAATGGTCATACAACATCTATCTCGAATATTCACCTTTATCCGAAAAATGGACTTCCTCTACGTCGTCTCCCTCTCCTCTTGTTGCACTGACTGCAACAATGTTCATTGGGTTGCCAAGTTTTGACCTCCCTCTGACGAGGTTTCATCCAAAACTCCCTTCATTGTTGGACCAATCTCGTCGTCCATACCCTGACTTCCAGCCTCTGGTCAACTTGTGGTATGTATATTTTTGGGGCACTCATACGCCTTGTGTCCCAGTTCTCGACACTTATAGCAGATGATTTTGGGTTCTCCTACGCGTCTTCCTCCGAAAGTTCCTCTTCGATCGTAGGCACACAGACCTCTAGGGTTCTCTCCGCTTTGTCGGTATTCAGGTACGTTGTCTTTGTTCGTGCTTTCTTCTCGTCGCTCATCACGACTGTCCTCCTTCCTTACGCCACTGGTATGTCCTCTGGTGGCAGAAAATTTTTGGCTTCGAGCAGTTGATTTTCCCCTGCTCGTCGAAGTCTTTCGCGACAGTTTCTCCTATGTCTTCAGGGTTAGCTGATAGGCTTCTCCAACTGTCCTAAACCTTGAAAGACTTAGCTCATCCTGAATAATGTACTTCAATTCATTTACATAATTTGTGACTGCCTCCTCCCCTTCGTCAGTTTGTCCCAACTGAATAGATAGTCTATAGAATTCTTCTCTGAATTCTTTTGCAGTCATCTCCTTCTGTATCAGGTTTTGTAGTTTCCTGAACAGAGAAATCATTTAGTCGATGGGCAGGAACTTATCCTTCAACTTGGAGACCATTCTGTCCCAAGTCTTCACTTTGTCTTTTCCTTTCTTCATTATGTCCTCTTGTACATGGTCCCACCACAATGAAGCATGACCTTTCATCTTCAGAGAAGCAACCTTCACCATTTTGGGGTCTTCTATCTGCTCCATATCAAAGTATTTTTCCATTTCCCTTATCCATTCTATCAACTCTTCAAGGTTTAAGTTCCCTGAGTAGGTAGAGACCTCCATCTTAGACCTACCCTTTTTCTTTGATAATACCTTCAACAATTTATCTCCCATGTCTTCCTCTCGTTCATCCTCAGGAATATGTTCTTCATCCTCAACTTCATTATCACTATGGTCAAGGGTGTCAATACCCAGTCCCTTATTCTGGGATTCCTTCAGTATATCCAACTCATTCTTCAGACTCCTCATGGTTTGGACACATTCTTCAAACATCTCATGGTCAATCATGACCCATGTGCCTCTGCACGGCCTTTGTCCTCTACCATGGACATTTACGCCTCTCTGAGCCATTGTCACTTATTCAACTGACTGAACTCCCACTACCCAATCGCGGCCGAGCTTCTCTGTCTTCCACAACTCTACCCAACCAAAGCTGGAGTTGCACCCCCCCTCATCCAATCGCAACTGGACTCACCACGCAAGATTAAATTCCTGCTCGGATACCAAATGATGCAGAAACGACCCGGGTCGACTACGTATCAGGTTACACAACAGAAACAATACACACACATGTTTCCAAGAATTATGGCTTTCAATTAAATGATACAATATATTTACAAGAGGTAAATACAATATGAGTCTAGGCTCGATTAAGTCGGAATGAACATCGACTTTTACAACACTTGGGAATCCACACAGGCATGAGGGAATTCTTAGTCCTCAAGCACCGGCCTTCTTCTTTCTGTTACAACAACCTGAAGGTTTCTGGGAGTTCAAAGCAGCAGTAGCCTCAAAGGTCCCCTCTCCAAGATCACTGAATGACATCTATACTCATCCTTGGACTTGTTCCATTCGGCTCATCCTCTCGAAGCTTCACTTGCTTCCAGGCATGGCCATACTTCATTAAATACTTCACGTGGCCCTCTTCAATAGATCTCTCCACTTGGCTTCCTACAACAACCACCATAACTACTTCTGCAACTATTCCAACCACCCCAACAGATCGACTCCTCTGGATTTCAACTGTCCTAGTTGGTAGTCGTACTTGTTGTTGTCGGTCGATCCACGACTTCTCCCTCACTTATTGGTATCACCTTCAACCTATTTCATTGTTTCTTGTCGCCTATTGTCAACCACACTTGGTCGAAATTTTCACGACTTCATTGCCTCCTGTCGATTGTCATCCTGTTCTTGGAGGTTGTCGTATTGTTCTCTGGGCCATCAGGTCATCTATCTGCAACTTCTAGTTATGGGCCCTGATGCCCCTGCATCATTATGGGACCACATACTAGACATGCATATCTACCCTTTGTTTGAATCCCTCCAAAATATAGAATAATGTTAATATAATGTCAAAATATTAACAAAAAGCCCAAGTAATAAATGCTATATAAAGTTACATTGCAAATTTACATACCACAAATGTGTTAACCCCAACGCATCATGAATTGTCCATGTAAGTATTTTATGGAATTGAAATTGTTTTGACCTATTGGTTTTGAGATGTCATACATATTAATGTCGTCTCTTAACTTTAAAATTTCATCAATAAGAGGCTCAATGAATGCATCCACATCTCTAACTTGGTGCTTACTTAATTATTTGAAAATAGAATAATTAAGTCCTTGTACATACAAAAAAACTATAACAAAAATAGAAAATGAATTGGTATGTTGTTCACATTCTTAAAAATAAATACTAAACAATTGATGTTAACATAATGTGCTCCCTCCTTATTGACGTCCATGGAGGAAGGTTATTGTTTATAACAAAAGTTGGCCAAATTGAGTAAATGGATCTCAACTCTCCAAATGGATTAACACCATCAACTAACACTAAAAGTCTAAATGTAGAACCATCTCCATGCATTCACATAACACCTTCGCTTCTGTTCTATGCATAATAATCCATAAACTATGATATGTTTTTGTGCCTTAACAATTGTTGGAAATGTGGAATTATGGGGATATGAAAAGGAATTTTGCGATGCACCTTATTTGTTACATGATTAATTTGATATCTACTAATTCCACATTAAGGGCATTCAAATTTTGTTGCATGTTGTCCATAATATATAATATGATCATTAGGACATGCATCAATTGTGTCATACTCCAATCCTATATCTTTCACAATAGCACACAATTCTCAATATGTGCAAGCTAAAGTATTTGACAATGGTAGGGAAATACCACCAAATATTGTACAAGGAAAAATAAATTAATATATTGATTAGTGGATATTAAGGAGCTATATACTACAATCACAAAAAATACAAACAATTATATTTATATTCAAAAAAATCTTGCATGTCTTAGGATTTTTGTCATACATTTGTTTGAAATACTATTCGGTACCTTTAAGCTGACCAACAACGAAAGAACAAAGGAAAGGCTTTCCTTCGAGTCTTTGTATGGGGGTTTTTAATCCTTATCAATAAGAAGTACACCATTAATATTTTGTGTTCTCATCCATGGCAACAGAGGTGTCATGGATCAACCTATTTTCCCCTTCACTCTCAATAATAGAACTACCATTTTATTCGATAGTATAAACTTCAGTTCTATCATTCTCAACTTCTCTACTACGAATTGTAGCATCTAGAATTCCAAACATTTGAGTTCTTCTCTATGTAATTACAAATAAATAAATATAATTAGCATTGGAATATTAAAAGATTTAAAACTATTTAAAAATAACAAAATATATTTTCACTATCTTATCAAGGGGTGATATTGTTTTTTCCCTTACAGGTTCCCATGCTCTAAGCAATGTTTCCTAGTTGTTGACCTATTAATTATTCTCCTCTTTATGCCTTTGTAGTTTGTGCAAGGGCAATACTATTTCCCATCACCAATATTGGGAAGTTTACGATGATTTTGATATGGTTTCTCACAATTGCTTATATGCACATGAGAATTGCATTCTTCAAGATCAACATCTACGATGAGAGCCAATGCTTTGTTTATTGTAGACTGTATATAAGCAGAACAAATAGATGCACCAACGCCCAAGTTATGATTATTTGACATTGTTTTCTATTTCAACAAAATATTCAAGTCATTCATTAGGGCAATAAGAATGCATTCAAATAATTTTACAAATAGAGAATTCAAATGGTATTAACAAATTTTAATCGAATAAAATCTTGATAATGGGTAGGAAAATTTCAAGTACTCCAAACTCCTTAAAAAATGGGTTGTTTTGTTTTGCGTGATTGTCTTTTCGATGTTGTAGAAAACAAATTTATCAACAGACACGTTGGAAGTATAGAATAATCATTATTAAGAATTTAAAAAATCACAAAACGTTGCTTATGCGATGTTATGTCAACGATTTTTTTTTTTTTTATATATACATAAATGAATATAAGGGAAAATGACGTTGCTTAATCAGTGTCATTAACATTGCTTAAGCGACATTTACCAAAGCCAAAATTTCAAATAATCACTGATTTCATATTTTTTTAATGAATTTCGACGTTAATTTTTTTATCCATCAATTGTCAGTTCAAATGTCAAATTCCAACTCCAAAAGTAGCAGTGGGAAGTCGCATGATCCATTCTCATCGAGCCCTATAGGGTTAAAAACAACTATTTTAATGGGCAGTTAATATCGTCTTCTATTTGGAAAACCAGGGAAGAGGGGGGAAATCTATAAGTTGTTATTGAATCCTCAATTTAAACACTTAATATGAATAAGGATGGAGGGAATTTCTTTCTTCAAAAGAAAAAGGTGGTTGTATAAAAAATACAAGTAAAACCCCACATTTGTGGCATCATGAATCCACCTGAGTTAAAGTACATTCTACGTGTGGGCCTAATAAGAAGAATCTAAGTAAACATAAAATTGGTACCTTTATCAAAGAACAAGTGATTATTGATGCCATGTCTAAAGGAGAAAATGCCACCCTTGCCATGCTTATAGTAGGAAAAGAGTTCCATCTAGCACATTTAGACTAGAGGAAAGTCAAACTATTGATAGCCACAAATGAGTAAAGAAACCCTACTGAGAAACCTTTTGATATTGCAAAATGTGACGGGATATTGAACTTGTCGCATAATGCACCTATGTGAATGAGCCACCATTTAATTTTGTTAGATATTCTTGTGGATGGGATATTGTGAGAGGAACTGATAAAGCACTAAAAAGATATAAGGACATTGGATTTGAGAAAGTAAATATGTTATTGTTGATTAAGGAAGAAACAATGTTGACAAACTTCTTGAATTAATATGGGGTTTTTTTATGTCACGGAGGAATGCTTATTATTCCTAGTGGATGGAACGATCCATGAAAAAAACGCTATTAGTAGTTAGCTTTAAGGGGGGCATGTTCTTAAACGAAGTAAATTTCCACCATTAGTGTTCATGACCATCATCCTCATTAAGACAATTTCAATACGCTGAAATAACAAAAATACAAACTCTAACTAATAATGCAATGAATTATAGAAGATCAACATTAATTGTGGAGTTACAAGTTACATTGTCACATTTTTGGACTCCTTATGGAATGGACTCTTTGAACCTCATATTAAATAGATTAGTGAATTAAACAAGATTACAAGGAAATACATGAAATGTACCATTTCCCATAATTACCACATAGTCGAGCCAATCACTATTGATTTGTTAAATTGGAACTCGATTGTACAAGTTATTTTTTATTTGATTTTAATATTTTGATTGATTTAACTATTTTTATTATACCTATTAAAGGAAGACTATATAGTAATTGGTTTTTAGTCAATTTTAATTGAATTTTAATCAATATACAATATACAACAACCTACAAAATATTTTTTCCAAAGTTTTCAAAAGATTTATAGAAAATTGAATATTAAACTAAATATTTTGAAAAATAAAAAATATTTTTTGAGTTTTTTAAATACAAATTTATATTTTTTTTATTTGAGCAGAGCCTTGACAAAACAAATTTTATGTGATTTTTACTTCATTTGTTAGAAATACAAATTAATAAAAAATAGTAAAAAAACGAATATTTGCCATCTATCTCTTATTCTGATCTCGTACCAGGAACCTTTATTTCATGTTGTACTAGGAGTCTTTATACTAATAAAGAAGCAATTTAAAATTGTACTGAATTGCTAACTTTGAGGCTCCAACTCTCATTCGTTTTCTTCTCACCATGGTGAATCGACGATTATATAGAATCCTCACACTGTAAATGTCTGCATGGTCTTTTAGTTTGCATTGGCTAAAGTTAGTTGGGTTGAGATAAACACTTAGTTCTAATTATTATTATTATTATACCTGCCGAAGGCAAAGTATATAGTAATCGCTTTGAATTCAAACATCGTTGACTTTCAATTTTTTTGCTTTTGGCATAGAGATTTTTTATATAGTTTTCAATAGTTTCTAAAAATATATCTATTAAATTTAATAATTGAAAATTAAAATTTAATTTTTATAATTTTAAAATATTAAATTACTAATTTGTGATTGGACAAAAACCATGACTAGACTAATTTTATCTGGTGTCAAAATTAATTGTCAGAATTTAAAAATATATTAAAATTTTAAAATTAACTATTATCCTACTTACCGCCACGTAGCTGAAGAAACATACTCTGCCATGATTTTCATAAATGAGATAGATTCGCAATTAATGGATTGGACTTTTTTGAATTTGTTGGAGTTGGACACTGACCATACAGAGCCTCAAGAAGCTTCGCTCTTCTCGAGATATAATCACCCATGGGAGCGCATAGCTTATTCTAGGAAGCGCGCCCATTATGTGAAGACTTTATTCTTTAAAATGTGAAAGTTGGCATAACGTTTGGTTTGTATTGCATTTATACTGGTTGGCATTGCATTTATTCTGGCTAGCGTAGCGTGTTCGAAGAAGCCAATCGAAGTACAGCAGTAGCTCGGTCTTCATTACGAGCCGGTTGGGGATTATGGATAAGTCATTGTACGGGTGGGGTAAACTGGATTGACTACTTTCGTAAAGCATGGCATTTTTATGGGAACAGACCTAATCTTCGGTACTCAAATTGGTTCAGTTTTATTGGTACATTGAAATATAAAAGGTATGGATTTATTTTCAAACTAGTTTAGATTTAAGTTTGCGGATTCATATTAAAATTGTTGTTTTTAATTTAGTTTTACCTTTATTTCATTAATGTGATAAAATGTTTAGTTTGTTAATCTTTATCTAATTAATGTGATAAGATTTCTTTTTACTCTGTTAAAACAACTTGATCCAATAGTCACATTATTTATACAAATGACAAACACTATAATATTTAAAATAATTTTAATCCAAAGATATGTTTTGGTTGCTAAAACAATATAATCATCTTTTTTTTTTCACACGATAAATACTATACTTTAATATTAAGTATATGAAGGAGGTTGCAGCCAACTTTCACACTAAAAAACATACCAACGCCATCCAATGGCATAAAAATCAACCCCCTGGGAAAGTAGGAGAAACATCCCAACAGACATATACAATGAGGACATACAAACCAAACAAAACAGATAATCAAAAAGAAAGACACGGCAACCAGCCGCAACGGTCACCAGACCCTATACAAACCACCAAAACAAAATCATGGGCCGTACAAAAGGTAGCTGCCAGAATGCCGAAGGACATCAGCATCCCAAAATTCATAAAAAATCCGACCTTCCACCTCAGAAAGCGCTCGCTTCGAAAGTACATCCACCTTGGCATTCTCCAAACGAGGAATATGGATGAACTGGATGGCCTTCAATACCCGTAGATATGATTGAATTTGATTCAACCAAGCCTTAAGTGATATCACATGTAAAGGACCTAGTCCCAAAGCCCAATTCACCACCACAAGCGAGTCACTAGCCACCTGCAATATCTCCAACTATCTAAATTTCACAAAATATAATAATACCCACAAGGCACATACCTCATAAAGATTCAGGGCGGGTCTTTTTAAAGTTACCATTTATACAAAGATTCTCTGGACTAGGAAATATATCCTTTTTAACCCATTTGCTTATTTGAATAGACTCTCGTTGAATACACCCTCAGTATTTAAATGACTCCATTTTTTTTATAAATTGTTGAATGTACAATGTAGTGTTATTTAAATCACAGAAAAAAAAAAAAAAGATATGATTAGGGGCCATTTACCTTCATACTTGCATCTTTAATAAATTTTATTATGGTTGTAAAAACATATTTTATATATATATAATAATGAGATTTTTATTAAAACAAATCAAATAATTAATTTTTAATGTTGAACTTTAAAAAATAAATATATTTTATTTTCTAGTTTCTCAAATTATTTTTTATAAATTATAATAAATATTAAAATAATGATATCTTCAAATATTTAATTTGATGGTGTGATATAAGAAAATGATTAGATTTGTAAAACAACTTAATCAATGTTGTTGTTTTAAGAGCTAGGTGTTAGTTGGAGTAGTTTTTAAGAAATAAATTTATAACTATGCAAAAGCTTTTTGGTTATGCAATGTTACTCCAAACCCTTTATTCATATATTTTATAATAAACTAAATAAACATTTATATATTATTGAAGAGTATTATCTTGTGTTTTTAATCTTTGTTATTTTCTTTATATATGAAGTTTTATTTTTTTTATAAATGGTTGGTGGTAATAGATACACATACAATTTTTAATTGGTAACTTAACTTTTGTAAAATTTCTATAAATTATAATAAATTTGAAGTTTTAAATACAAATTATTTATTAAATGACAATGTCATTTTATCATTTCACTTGTTATTTATTATCTAATTGTTTTTTAATCATTTTTTTCTTAAAAGGTAGATACTCTGCACCTTTGTTGCTAATGCCATTTTGCTGCTAAATATATTATGTTATGCAAGGCTTATTTTTAGGCTATGCACAAGTAATGCATTATTACAAGTTTTATAATTACTTTAATTTTTAAATTTGGATAGTATATAACTAATACATTTAAAACATTTCTAACATTTATGAGAGGCAGGTATAAGTAGCTTAGCTGCTAATTTCACTTGTTTATTTTAAATACTAAATTGTAATTTGATTTTTATTTTTAGCTTTTTATTATTTATATTTTTATAAAATATAATTTTTTGTTATTTTGATTTTTTTAGAACTTAA
Source organism: Larix kaempferi (assembly GCA_027924585.1). Taxonomy (NCBI): domain Eukaryota; kingdom Viridiplantae; phylum Streptophyta; class Pinopsida; order Pinales; family Pinaceae; genus Larix; species Larix kaempferi. The sequence continues at coordinate 33,909 of BSBM01002041.1, forward strand.
TACGGTTTTTTTTAATCTTTATTTAATTTTTTTTTGAAAAAAATTGAATAGCAAAGAAACTAACATACAAAATTTAATTTTTTAAATTTTTATTTAAAAAATTAATATCACATATATTTACTTAACGTTAAGAAGTCATTCTTATGGTATTGGCAATAATTCTTAGGGTGTAAGTTAATTTAATTAAAATATTTGGTTTCAATTTACAAAGAACTATGTGATGGTTTCAATTCACAAAGAACTATGTGATGGTTTCAATTCACAAGATGCAACTGGCAAGTGTTTTTTAACCTTAGGGTTGTCTCTTTATTTCATTTCAAAGAAAAGATGGTCATTTTTATTCCAACCTCTCTCTCATTCTCTTCTATATTCACTTCCTTTTACTTAATTTAAGTCACTTTCAAGAAATCTCATATTAATTATGTTAAGGTTTCACTTTCATCTTTTGTTTCCCTATTATAAGGTCTTTCTCTTATAGCATTAGAGAGAGTAAATGTTTATGCATACCTTCTGGTGTGATGGAAACTTCTACTTTCATCACTATTGCCAAGTTTTTACTTTATACACAATTACTACATTAAAACGTTTTTAAACTGTTAGATTAAAACATTTTTAAGAGGCAAGTATAAGCAGCTTTACTGCTAATTTCACTTGTTTATTTTTCTTTTGAACACGATAAATGTCGTTGAAACTTAGGTTGCCTCACATGCCATTATCTTGAGATAGCTTTTGGATGCTAAATTAGCTTTAGCAAATTTGATCATTATAATTTGATATTTGGGTTCTAAATAAACAATCAACATCTAAAAAGACCCAAGTGAAAAAAAATGTCTTTTGATGATGATATCAAGTAAATTATTATCTAAATTACAAAGCTAAATAAACTATTAACAAGCTATACAACTCGACGAGAACTTTATACTCAAAACAAGAACTCTAGCCATAAAAACTCACATTTTTGCGTCAAACTACACCAAAAAACAACCCCAAATCGAAAAGTGTTGCTACCAGTAGCACCACTTTTTTTTCGGAGCTAAAATTACAACTTTTTGGTAACCCCGGGTGGTGTCATTGTAATCAAAATCATAAAATAGGCCCGAAATCGAAAATGGTAGCACGCATTTTTTACTCATTTTTCTTTATGGGACTAAAATTACAACTTGTTTGACATTGTTCCCTTAACAGTCGATGCCTTCGCAATGCGATGCCAAAATCAGCTTACGAATCGAAAAGAAATGCTACCAATGACACTTCTTTTCTTTATCAGATTACATTTGAAGGCATTTCTAAACCATGCCCTAAAAACATTTAAATTTGAAAAAAAAAACTGTAAAAGTGAAAAAATTCATAATAATTTCAAGAAAAAAAACAAATATTAAACAAATTTTAACCTAAAAACAAAAAAAAAATGGAAAAAAAAACATGTTTTAAACAACACATTTTGAAAAAACAAAAAAATGAAATGAAATGAACCACATGTACATATATTTAAAAACCAAAATAAAAATAAATAAATACAATTAAAACCTAGCTTGAAAAAATAAATATTAAAAAAAAACAAAAAATTTAAAAAATAAAAATAAAACATAATAAAAATATATAAAATATTAAAAAAACTAACTTTCAAACTTAAAGGGGAGGGGGAGGGTTTAATAATGGAAGGGCACATGAAGGATGAGGGGTGGGTAGTGGAGTAGGTGGGGGGGAGTGATGTGGGTAGGGGATGGGATAGTGGGGTAGGTGGGGGGAGTGACGTGGGTAGGGGAGGGGGTAGTGGGGGGAGCGATGTGGGTAGCGGGTAGGGGATGTGTGTAGTGGGTGGTGAAGGGGGTAATAGGGTGCGCGATTCTAAGAATCGTACCACTATCTAATCGCCCCCTCACCACCCTCTGCCACCAACCCATCACCACATTTTGTATTTTCTTTGTTGTTTTGTTGTTTTTATTTTTATTTTTATTTTAAATTTGTCTTTTTTTAATAGTTTTAGTTTTGAAAGTGTTTTTGTTTGTTTGTTTTTTATTTGTTAAAATTTTAGTTTTTTTCTTTTTATGCTTTTTTTAAGGATTTTTTTTAAAATTTAAATAATTCCAAGCCATGGTTTAAAAATACTTGGAAATGCAACCCGACAAAGGAAAGAGGTGTTATTGGTAGCACCTCTTTTCGAGTCACTGGTTTATTTTAGCATTTGCGTTGGAAAGTCGTTGGTTGTTAAGGCGGCGACATCAAGAAAGTTGTAATTTTAGCTCTGAAAAGAAAAATATGTTCTACCATTTTCGATTTGTGGGTTTATTTTACAGTTTTTATTACATCAGCACCACACCGGACTACTCAAGGATACCAAAAAGTTGTAATTTTAGCCCCTAAAAAAAGTGGTGCCAAAAAACAACCCCAAATGGTAGCACCACTTTTTGATTTGGGGTTGTTTTTTGGTGTTTTTAACGCCTATAAAAAAACGAGAACAATGTATAGTTCTTGTCAAGTTGAATAACTTGTTTATTATGTGCATTACAAAGTCAAAATTCTAAGCAATTAGTTACTCTACTTTTTCTTTGTTTTTCTTATCATGTTCATATCATCATTTTACAATTATAATATATTATACAACTTGAAGAGAACTCTCTAGAGTTCTTGTTTTTTAATAGATTAAATTTAGTGGCTATATTTGGAATTGAAAAATAGTGTTACTGGTAGCACCATTTTTGGGGGGGGCTAAAATTACGACTTTTTGAAAACCTCGACCAATGTTGATGCAATCAAAACCCTAAATCAACCCCCAAATCGAAAAGTTGTGCTATCGGTAGCACCCTTTTTTTCGAGGATAAATTTATGACCTTTTTCAAAATCTCAACTAGTGTTGGTATAGTCAAAACACTAAATCAACTACCAAATTGAAAAGTGATACTTCTAATGGTACCACTTCCTTCTGTCTTGTTATAATTGCATTCATTTCGAAACCATACATAATGTAAACAAATATTTAATTTTGTTTCATTTAAATAAATTAAAAAAATAAAGATAACCCAATTTTAATTAAAAAAATATTTTTCTCTCAAAATAAATAAATAAAAATTTGAACCTCAACAAAAATTATAAAAAAAAAACATTTAAAAAAAAATCAAATTTTTAAAAACAAATTTGAAATGTAAAAAAATATAGATATTAAAACAAATTATAAAAGAAAAAAAAGTTAAAGAAAAAAATATATCATCATTATAAAAACATATATAATCATACCTCATCAATTCTTCGCGAGTTAAAGAATATCGACATACTATATGTTGCATGCTATTATAAGAATCAACATGTCATGAAATACTCAAAGTTATCACAAAATCCTCAATGATGTTATCATATCATTGTGATACCCATATGTTCATACATACCAATCATAAGCTATATTTTTGCAAAGAGTCACATGTCATGCCATCAAATCATTTTATCAGCGTAAACATATTAAACACATAAATACTTCAACATACATTAAGACATCATGAATACTCACCAATTTCATTAATATTTATAGATAATCAAAATACTTATGAAATATCTAATTCCATAAAATGATCATCAAGCACCAATCTAGTATATCAATAATTTATGGGATTGGTTTACTCAACATCAAGTATCAATAATTTATGGGATTGGTTTACTCAACACCTCACAAATGTAGAGTTTTCAAATATTTGCCTCATCTGAGTTCATTGTTGGGCCCTGGGGTGGGGAGAGAGGGCAGATAGTTAGGTTTTGGTTTTTAATTTTTTTTTTAAATATTTTTTATTGTTTTTTAAATGTATTTTTGTAATTGTTTTTTAATATTTTTCAAAGTTATTTAATGTTTATAAATATTTTTATTTTTGTTTTTAATTTTTTTTAATTTTTGTTTTTTTTGTATTTAGTTTTTTCTTTTTTAATATTTGTGTTTTAATATTTTTTTAATATTTGTGTTTTAATTTTTTTTTAATATTTGTGTATTTTTTAGTATATTTCCAATTTGTTTTAAAAATTTGACATTTTAATTTCTTTTAAAGGTATTTTTTGTTTTTTTATTTTGTTTCAAATTCATGTGATATTTTATTTTGAGAGAAAATTATATTTTTAATTGAAATTGAGTTTTTTTAAATGATTTAAAAGAGACAATTTAAATATTGTTTACGCTTTGTATGGTTTTGAAATTAATGCAATTGTAATTTGATTGAAGAAAGCGGTGTCATTGGTATCACCACTTTTTGATTCAGGATTGATTTAAGGTTTTGATTGCACTGTTATCGGCTGAGATTTTGAAAAATGTTATAAATTTTGCTTGGAAAAAAAGGGTGATGACAGTAGCACCGCTTTTCAATTCAGGGGTTGATTTAGGGTTTTGATTGCATCAACACCGGTCAGGGTTTTCAAAAAGTCATAAGTTTATTCCCGAAAAAAATGACGCTACTGGTAGCACTACTTTTCGATTTGGCGTTTTTTTTGTTGCAAAAATATGAGTTTTTATGACAAGTTTTCGTTTTGAATATAACATTCTCATCAATTTGTATAATGTATTAATTAACAAAGACTTAATTAATGTCTTATAAAACTTTTAAACATTTTAAAGTGCATAAAAATATTTGAATAACTCTTTAGAATTCTAAAACAATACATTCATTTTTTATATTTGAATAACTCTTTAGAATTGTAAAACAATATATTCAATTTCCCCTTTCAACTTGTCCTCAATGGGACACACCCTTTGGGAAAAATATGTACATGTAGGGAATTTTATATCAAAAAAGGTGTATAAAGGCATTCCCCACAAGTTAAGTGTCTTTAACTCTAAAAATTAAAAATCCCCTATTTCATGGTATAAATTTGTCATGTGGTATTTATATATAAGAAAATACATTTAAAGATCGTTAAAAACACTAATTAAACCAATTGTTCCATAAAAACAAAACAATCTAGAAAAAAATAAAGATAAATTATATTGTGAAATTTGTGCCTTCATTGGGTAGTAGTTCATCATGGTCCTTAGGGGGCAGCCTTGAATCATCCTATGCAACATTTGGATTTGTGATAATGAGCTCCCATCCATATTTTCTATCATCTAGCTTAGAGTGCTTCTTTGCCCATAGATGGCTAAGGATAACCGATGATAATTGTCATTTGACAATGGGGTGAGCGGGGAGGACTATGACATTTTCCCCTTTATTATCTTCATTCTATGTGGCTTAAGTTTAAAAGAATGGGGAGTTCATTATAGATAAACTCTCAAATTGGTATGTAGATGCAATCCAAAATGTTCCAAAATTGCAAGGCATGTTGTGTATTTCTACTTGCACGGGGCAACACAGTGGGGTAGACAGTTAAACTGAGAAATTCTCAACCCTCGTGGACAACACCACTAAGGTGTTTTTTTTATAGATAGAAGGGGCATGAGACATAATAACAACATATCGTGACATTTCTATAAGTGAACAAAGTAAAAAAAAAATGTCAAGCTTCGAGTGCTTAAACAATGCCGCCCATGTGGCACCTATATTTCCTTTTCCCAAACCTTAATGATGGCCTTTGACAAAATTTGGTCAATGGAATACCTAAATGTGTACTTTCTTATCTTATTGCATGCACCAAAAATACTCATCAACGAAAATAAACATAGGAATATAATCAAGGGGTAGGTCATTACCTTATGGAAATACCTTTAGTAGAAACTTTCATGGGACCTACATTGGAACCGTGCTCAAACTTTTTAAATGAAGAGATGTGATGGATATACAGGATTAGTGAAGAACCGAATGACCCATCTTCGAGCCCAAGGGATTCCATTTAAAGTAACCAAACAACTTTGAGCCCCATCTTTAAGCCCAGGGGATTTGATCCCAAGTGATTCCATTAAAAAAATCATTTTTTCAAGCTTCAAGTGCTTAGACAATGCCACCCATGTGCCCCCCATACTTCCTTAACCCAAAACTTAGTGATGGCCTTTGACAAAATTGGTCAATGACATGCCCAAATGTGTACTTTTTTATCTTATTACATGCACCAAAATATTCGACAAAAAATATATAGGAATATCATCAAGGGGTAGGTCATTACATTATGGAAATACCTTTGGTAGAAACTTTCATAGGGCATTCATTGGAACCATGCCCACACTTTGTAAATGAAGAGTTGTGATGGATAACCATTAACAATGCAGAATCAAATGACCCATCTGTGAACCCAAGTTACCATTAAAAGTCACTAGGAAACCCTGTGATGGGTGGGAACAACCACTCATAGCCATTCGAATGGACAATACAGGTGTCAAGACTAAGCATAATTATGATACCCATGGACACATGATGCATACATCACTAAACCATGTAAACCATCAGCAACCTCAAGACACACTTGTATACAAACATATATTTGCATGTATTGTGCCCAAATTTCATTTGGGCACTATTCATGAGGAGTCCACATTCAAAGCATTTTACAGCCCTTTATGCGTATATTGGTAAGTTACAGGATATAATTACCAGTTTTCAATGATTTCATGAGCATATGGTTTATCAACTACAAGGAAAACAATGTTTCATATAGGTCTTTAATGTTACAAGAATGACCAAATTCTAAAACATTCTTCTTCAAAGACCTCCACTAATGGTTGCAAGGGTTTTCATAAAGGTTACCTATAACTATACATTTTCAATAAGTGGAGGTTTTTATTATTTTTATTTTTAATTTTTTCACTTCCGTATGGTATATGTCAAGGCACACCAGTGTGCTATAAGGGAGTATGCATCAATGCAGTATGTATCCATGTACACACATCAATGCAATATATATCCATGTGTATTGGTGTGTTATAGCACCATGTGCACTGCCACGCCAACATAGTGGCAATTGTAACCAAAATGATGAGTTGTAACAATGTTGGCATTTTCAATAGGAATATGGGTGCACACATTACTATATGATGTATTAACACCCATATCAATATGAGGAGCATCGATGTGTTATTTAGTTACAAACACTGGTGGCTACAATTAAGACACAAGCATCGGTGTGTATAGTAATGTCAGGATGACCAATTTATTTTGGTGACAACTCATATTGCGCCATACGATGGGCAGTTTTGCCAAGATAGAAAATGATAGAATAATTGTATTGGTAAATAATGCACAGAGAGATGTTGACATAATTGTATTTTTCCTTGAGTTGAAGGCAAAATACAAGCAATTGAGATTGATGTAGCTTTCAAAAGAGCTATAACACGATTATAGGCTATCATTGTATCCCCCTCGTCTCTACTTAAAAATTTCCTATAATGATTTGAAAATGGATTCAACATTCCATATTGATCCAAGCAAATGGAATAAAAATTATTAGATGACATTGATTCTTTAATGATATCTAATAGGTTTACCTACTATTGGATTTGAACCAATGACTCATTGTAGGAAAGCAGTACTTTAACCATTTATTTAAGTGGGTTATTTATTCTAATAGGTATATTTGGACTCTATAAGTGATTCTGAATGAAAATAAACATATAGAAAATGTGTCCATGACACATATCAAACGTATTGAGACATATTAGATCATAGTATCAAATCACGAAATATCTACCTTAATAGAAAGTAATCGATCTAGTTAGTATAACTTAGTGTATCACCAACACTGGTAAGGAAGGTCTATAGCTCAACAAGGTAGAGAACCTCATTTACACGTGTACCAATGGATTTTGGGGAGTTTACAGATTTGTCCAATCCACAAATATATTCTATGTGAAATAGTCTTAGTCAATCAATTTGTTTCTTTGGGGAACAAAGCATGACAAAGATGAAGTTCAATCCAATTTTAATTAGGGATCTAATTGATATGGTCAATATCGGCTCCATTCAATTCCAAGAATAATCAATATAATACTAGGACCTCAAAATAGATTATTTTTCACTCTATGAATGTTCAGGTATATGAAGTATCATATTTTACTTTTGGAGCGATAAAGGAGGCAATATTCAAGTCAATATATGCCTGAGCAAAGCATACATATGTCAAGGAAACCTTTTGAATAAATTTGGGATTGATTCCAAAGGGAAAGAATTTGGATCAAATAGAGTCGTATTAGTATCTTCTTAGAAAAAGAAGAATGGCAAACTAACCAATCTTTCCATCAGTTGGTTTTTTTATGCATTTACATGTATCATCAAGGGTCACTACTATGAGCATGATAGGTTCCATGTATAGATTTAGTCCTTAGATATAATCAATTGATCTTGTTATTTATAACCATTCAATAAAATCATCCTAATCTTCTACACAGTCGATGCAACAATCTCATCAACTTTTAGCCAAGCCTAACCTTGCTTGCATCTGGAGCATTATTTAATCTATAGCATTGAAGAAACTTCCTTGAAGTTGTGTAACCCTCCTTTATGTCTTGGTAAGATTGACATTAATAAAGCATGCATTAGCACCAAGTACTCAATCAACACAAGGTCATGTTAATTGAAGTTGTCTTTGATGAGGTTGCCTTTTAGAATCATGATGAGATCTTCTCATTGATGAACTGTCAAGGTCAAGTAGGTTGCATCATTTACTAACATGCATGATGACCATGTAAATCTCTCATATTATGATTCATGGTCGATGAATGGTGTAGTATATTTTCCTTGTTAAATGGCCTCTTGCAATATTCTTCTTAAAATCGTTGAAGCCCTTCGTCAAGTTGCATATTGGTGGAAAAATCACTATTTTTCATAATTAATTAGTGACCTTCATCATTTACCAAAAACATTCTACCTCTTTCACAATAGAAATTGACTCATCCATGAAAGTGTTTTAGACAAGGCTTAAAATGAATTGAGCTCGAGAAACCACAAAGGCAAGGCTACATCCATCAAATGTACATAATTCAAAGCATTTGTGAAAGATACAGGCTCATAAATAAAAGGTGGGTAGCACTCGTTCAACCCACAATCCAAAAGAAAACATTCTACTTTCATTTTGCAACATATTCACCTTATGTTTTCTATATTTGTTTCCCCTACTTGAAGGCCATTCTAGTCACTATTCACTATTAATTATGGATTACAAAGATTGTGGATGGATGAATTATATTCTCATGCCAAGGTCAAGGGCTTCTTTCTTATTAGAGATGCCAAAAATGTTTCAAAATTACAACCCTCGTTGCAATAATATATATATGTCACTTTGATTGTACATTAATTTTATTAATTCCCACTCGAGTAGAGTATACTTTTCATTTTGTGGTCAAACGAGTTGATTTCCTATTAGTTCATTGTACATCAATGACAACTTTATAATGTTTTACAAAGTCTTGATAAAAATATATATATTAAACACAATATTTAAGTAATATTTTTTTAAAGTTGTGTTATTATATTTTGTAATCCATGTCAAATTTCAATCATGGCAATCAAACAAGTACAAATCAACCTTCTCACTACCAGGAACCTTATCGAAGTTGAATATCCAATATCTCTACTATTTCACTCTGACAGTCCCACTCCGACCTGTTGAATGTATATAGGGATGAAGTCACTTGAGGTTAGTAACTTCCACACTCAGGGATATATGGATCGGCAATAGGGGATAATGATGTGGATGGGAATGAGGAGTGTGATGAAGAGTGATTCTTCTAGCATTATCTTGCTATCTTAGGTGTCACCCCCTTGGACCATCTCATCTCCTTTTAAGCTTGATGGAGAGAGTTGGAGATAGTTTCCAAGTGGTTCAGTAGGTTACAACCGAACCAATTAGTTTGAAAAACTTCCATAACTCCCTATTTTTGAATTTTTATATTTTTTTAGGGAATTATGGGGAATTCACACCTTGACCAAAGGCAACATGCAAATGGTTTGCACCCTAAACAAAGGCAACGTGCAAATGGTTAATGCCTTGCTAGAGTGAAAGGTGCAAATGGCCATTTTTTGTTGCATTCACACCTTTGTCAAGGGAAACACACAAATTATTCACGCCCTACTAGTCTACAAGGCGCAAATTTACTCTTTTATGATTGCAACTTCTAGGAGGAAGGGAAATTTGCTGAGATATTCACTTCAAATTATTAGGGGCATTATTAGGTGTCAAATTATGGGATCTTCCATCCATAAGTGTCATTTTTTTGTGAACTTTCAGTGACACTTTGAGTGTCATATTTTGAACTGTCCCCACAGACAGAGAAGTGCCAATTTGAGATATAATAGATGCCCCCTATTGTGTGAGGTTAGAAGGGAACTTGATGGCCGAAATACATTATAATAACCAGTGGAGTGGGATGCAAAGTAGACAAAGATGAGATTCTAAGATCCTTGACTCCGACAAAGTTCCAGAAACATAGAATAAGGTGTTAGGCATTCTTTTCCCTGAGATGGACATATCCATGCTCAAATTGTGATAGAACATGGCTTTCGAATTGTATACACTGCATATCCATCACATATAAATAATGTATTGATCATGGCCATGAAAGCATACACAGTGGATCCATGTGACATATATATAAAGGTGGATCATGGCCACAGAAACAATACATAGTGGATCCATGCTAATCAGGAGATCATAGACACAAATATATACAAAGTGGATCTATGTCTCAACATGCATAAGGAGAACAAAATCTATCGGAGTTGAGTATTGGTTCTCTCGATGGTACCAATGTCATATGATGTGTGGTGCAGTCTTGCGCAACTCGAGCAATAACAAAGTGTAGGGATGTTACTGTTGGCCCAAGGGATTCCATCCAAACCACCGAGAGGTACAAGTCCTACTCATTTGAATAGATTATATGAAGTCAAACATGGATGACACTGTTTGATTACAGGTGATTGATGTATACCATTAACAAACATGAGTAAACCCACTGATGATGATAATGGGAACCAAAGTACCTAGTACATTCTAGCAAGTGTGAATACATGTCTTGGAGTTGAACACTTGTAGAATCCATCAAGTAGGAGCATTGATGTATTCCCACTACCCAATAGTGATGGAACCTACCACTGATGACTGCAAGCCCCAAGGTACTACGAGACTCTAAATCTTGTTCCCAGAGCATGATGAGTTGAATTCGATGGGAAGAGATCGGTTGGAAGGGGGGCATTAAAGCATCCTCCATCAACCAACATGAGGAGATATCAAGGACTAATTTGACTTGGAAAAAGGTTGCAGAACAAACCACCAAGTATGTCTCTTGCATGGACCAGATGTAAATAGCGCATGAAAGAGACCCCTTAAGAAACAAATGATAATGAAAGATATTGACAGGGGCAAGGACTTCCACCAATGATAAAAATGGAATCCAAGGTACAACACGAATCTCATAATATGAATAGATTTATTGACTCAAACACCATGGGAAACCACTCAATCAATGACCAATGATGAGTTGTCATTTGTTGAGTGCAAGGTTACCTTTCAACGATGTAAACATGGCCAAGGTGTTATAACTCTAGGATAATGTAACTCTATTTTAATGCCTCAAAGCAGATGAGTCATCGTTGATGAGACACAACTTGCCTTTGAGAAGTCAATGGGGACCTTCCACACAAGCACGAGTCCAAACATTGGTTTCAATGATACATGCTGAGAACAAATTGACAATATGGAATGGTCGACACATGAGGGCAATAAAACTACAGAATGGTCGACACATGCTATATCCTTGAATAATGAGCACGACATAGTAGTGACTTGGGTAGCTTTTGACACAAAGGGACCAACAATATAAATCTATAATGTAGGAGGCATTTACAAATTCTCCATATGATTGGGAGAGAAACCAACCGGAGGAGTAACAACTCTAAGATCAAGGCTTGAATCCTTAGGCCAAAAACTAGAACCCAACTTGCTGAGAGACTCAAGACTGGTGCTATGTTCAAGGATGATTTGACTTGCTGCCAATATCTAACAAAAATTTAAGATCTTTCCCTCTCTCTTTTTAAATATTTTATTTTTAGTGTCTTTTTCATATTACAAAGCCTGAAAAAATAATAAAAGAATGATATAGTACAATGGAAGAAATGAGTGTTGCAAGGCGTGCAACTATGCTCCAAGTGCATGGAATAGACCTATGCAAAACAAAATGAAAAAAAGGTGTTGGAAAGAGGTGGACAATCATATGCATGTTTCTTCCATGGATGCAGTCCAAAATACAAATGCAATGGATGCAAGTGATGAGAAACATGATGAATACAATGGAAGTATGAATTTTGCAATGAGGCATTGGGCATAGTTGTGCGAGCACTATGAGCAAGGGAAAATGCATAATGAATGAAAATGGGATCCTTATGGGGAATGACCATAAATAAATGAGAAAGAGAGGCATGTAGCTTCTTCTCAAAGTCATGGTAAAACTAAAAAGGCTCCCAAGCCTATGAGAAAAAATTGGCATGGGCACAAAAATGGAAAGAGGGTGTTGACTACGATGTCTCATGTTAGGTAGGATCTTCTGTTGAACTAGTGCAAAATGCAGATAAAGATGGTTGACGCACCAACATCCAACAGGTTCAACCCTATGAAAAATTAGGGTCGCAAAAGGTTCAAATGCATCGTGACAGAGGGGAGGCCTAAACCTATATGTAAGTTTATGAATATACCTACATGGATCGATCAATGTACAAAGAATGAGCCCTACGCAACCATGAGTCCAGTTTAAAATCATGTATCCAAGAAACAACGATACCATGATCATATCTATAAAATATGAAAAGAAAGATATAATAAGGGTGGCTTTGGTGGGGGTATTTTCAACTTCAATATCTTCAACAATATTCATCACCAAGCAAATTTTACTAATGAAGACTAAAGAGCACCGAGGCCTGAGGACCTATAATCAACAAGAACAAACTCATGAGGAAGATCGAAGCTCGGGGAAATAATAGAGTCTATGGGAACAGATTCATCATCGCATGACTAAGAGAATCAAACTTCTCATGAACACCAACTTGCAACTCAATGGAGGAGTCCTAAGGCTTAGAAATGCTATCATCTGAGGATCCACATATAGTAAGATCATACTCAAAAGGCAAATCGAGACTAGATTTGATTGCAAATGGGTCCAATCTAGGGAGATGATCTTTGGAAAGGATGCAAGTATCCAAAGGAACGCTAGACTCAAGCATAGCCTCTAAGAGAGCTTCATATGAGGGAAGTATGTCATCCTAGAGAGAGAACATGTCAGAACATTCACATATTCCAACAAGTGGAGAGTAGGCTCCAATTCCCCCATTGGATTAATCACTTGGTCAACTAGCAAAACCAAGTCCCAAGAAGGTGAGCATCAAGACAAAGGCTTCTTCTCAGTAATAGCTGGACACGAGGGATATGCGGCCACATAGTTCACCCTTGGTAGGGTAGTGTCTATCAAAACACTAGGAATATACAAAGGGGATACATAGTATAAATTCAAGACATGAGGAGGATCAACAAATGCAAGATGATCAATAGTGACAATGCTTCTGTTGTGAGGAAAATGAATCACACAAAAGAGCGTAGACACCACAACATTCATATCATATACATAATCATGCCCAAGGAGCATATTTAAGTCTAATGGGCCCTCCATGACCATAAAATAAACTAAGATGGTATTCCCACCTAAAGTAATGGGGAGCTAAGGAATAAACCCCAAAGGCTCACTAAGTCTTCTATCAAAATCCACCGGTTGATTGAGAACCAGAATAAGGTTGGGAGAACCCATACCTCTCCAAGCATATGAAAATAATATATTAACAGAGGATCCTTCATCTATAATACATCGATGAAAATTATTATTTTCGACTTCAATCCTTATTTGGAGGGGTGCAGAAGAAGGAAGTTGAGGCTTGTCTAGACTATTCTAATCAAAAGAAGTGATCTTAGATCTTGGTGGGAGCTCATTCGAAGTAAATGAAGTGCCCCCTCCTCCAGAAAGTTATGAATGAGCAGTGAATAAGACTTGAGTGATAGCCACATCGCTCTCCAAAGGAAGAGTGGGGTTGATTGAAGCCTTTGCATCAATTCAACCCCTTGAATCTTGTCACTCTCCAAGAGAAGAGTGGGATCGACTGAAGATTGCATCGGTTCGACCACTTTATCAACCAAAGGCTGAATGGGTTGTTGGGAAACTATAGACAAATCAGGATTAGAGTATCCTTCTGACGTGTACCACACTCTTCATACCTTTGTAATAGCAGGGCACATGTGAGTAAGGTTATCTCCCTTCAAAAGCTTACAAGGGAACTTAGGATTGCATCCTATTCGTCTAGTTTTTTTTCATAGCATATATACTCCCAACATCTATACTGTCAGTGACTAGTGACTTTCCCCTAGCATGACTCACATTGGTTGAGGAATTTCCCTCGACATGACTTGCAGTGGCTAAGGAATCTCCCCCGGCATGACTTGCAGCAACTGAGGAATTTCCCCCTTGTCTTTGCATCTTCTTCTTATCCCTCCTCTTTTTGTTCCTTTTAGACTATTGGTTACTAGCACATTACTAGTATCTAGATTTTAACCACTTGAGGTAGAAGGAGGAGAAAACGATGTCACTGGTGAAGAAGGAAAAGGGTTTTGATGCTCTTGACATACAATTCCTACCTAAGAAGCATCATGAGCATTCAAAACATTTGGAGTGGAAAATAACCAAACCGATATCCCTATAGTGAATCCAAGAAGATTCAAAGTGGCCATTAAGGGAGGACCAACATTTCCAACAAAGAGAATAGCACAAGGATCCCCTTGCACAGGAGTCCCTTGGTTGGTCTCCTCAGGAATATTAGCCATATACTATGATTCACAAAGTAAGAAATCTCTAAGGCCTTTTATGGAGGTTGAAAAATTGCAATCAACACTCTCCTATAAAAGACTTTCTATGATACAACCAAGCAAACTCACTCTCCCAGAAATCAAACCGGGATGATTAAGTCCTTAGTTTAATCAATGAAGAGTCGAACATGGGCCTTCTGAAGTTCAACCTGGGATGATTATGGCCCAATTCCAACCAATGAAGGTGTGAGATACAGTTACATTAATCCTTACACAACAATCACCAGGGGTGCAAGTACTCTCCTTCGGAGAATACCCTCCCAAGGAGTTGAAACAGAGATGTTATGCATGTCTTAGGTACCACAAGGTATTCCCCTTGCATTCATCCGGGTGCAACCTAGGAAGAGCAACAAAGGATACCACTTCGCGCTAGGTAGTCAGGAGGAACAGTCGTTGGATAGAGATTATGTGAATGGGAAGGGAGCGTAGGACACAAGTACCAGACCCTAAGTTTCCAATAAGTAATGGTGTCATCCCGAGGACTTTCCACACTTGAACAACTCCCAAACTTGCATAACCCCACTAATCCAAGTGGCATGGTACAATTTGACCACTTGAACTAGCTTTACCTACTGCTTGACACATGTGTTATAGGTGCTTTCTTGACAAGTACTTCACTTTACTAATGGATTTTACACTCTTTAGTACTCCTAGTTTCGTTCTATGTGGTCTTGGAGAAGTTCATTCTCCAATCCTACAACCAAGGCCCTAGAAACTAGATTACTTATGGTTTTCTATCAAAGAAAAAGAAGTCTAGTTCATTTGAGTTATGTTGTTTTTAGAGGTTGTTGTTTACTCAGAGGGATGTGGAAGTAGATGCACAATGGTGTTCTCAAATGAAATAAACATAAAATAGAGCTTATCCATTCATATTAACTTCCAACATCATTCAAAAGCTACTGAGATTTCATGACAAATCAAAGCAAAACTTATTTTCAAGCAAAATTATAGCAAGATGAAAAGACACAAACTTGAGATCTCCTACTGAAGAAAACCTAATGAATGCAAGACTTTATTTTTCTTCACCTTGTAAGCTATTAAATGGATCAAATAGAACCAAACTAATATGAGTTATAATGCATGACAAACAGATGTCAAACCACTTAAAGAAAACTTATATTTCTCCACTAAACATGCAACAAGAACATGCCCAAAAGGAATACTAAAAACCTAGGTTTTTTCAGGACATCATGAAAAAAACACTAAATGGTGATTTTGAAGGCTTAACATTCAGAATTTTGAAAATCCAAGAAAGACCCAGATCCCCATTAGACCTTATTAACCTAAATCTAAAAAAAAAAAGATTTTTTGACTTCTTTTACCCTAACTCGGTGTTCATGCCTTTTCCTCAAGAAAGGTGCAAATGGAAGGGTGCATTCTTGCCCGGTTCTTGTTAAAAAGTGTCGGTTCCTGTTAAAAAGTGTGAATGTTCACGCTTTTTACAAAGGAAAGGTGCGAATTAGACCTAGGAAGACTAATCGGATAAAAAAACAAAAATAACGAGATTTCAAGAGTTTTTCTGACAGAGACTAGGTTAAGGGAATAAAGGACCCTATAACACCTATTAAAGTCTCGCAACAATGTTGATATGCCAACACTAAAAATTTTGACCCAAATGGGAAGCAAGGTTTGAGAAAAAATTGTAAAATGAACTTTTCTTAGACTCAAACAAGACACTAGGTATACTAGGCAATCAAGGTTTTTGAAGCAAATTCCCTTAAAGATAAGGTAACAAGAGACTCAAACAATGAGATTTTGGTCTTGAACTTCACATTCAAGGCTTACCAAACTCCAAATCAACAAAAAGGAAATGAAGCAACACACCTCAAAACCTTTCACAATTTTAATCAATCTCAAGGCAAAACACTCTCAAACATCACCCATATCACTCCAGATAGGATACTGAGGACCCTACAATGCTCAAAGAATCCAATCAACTCAAGTATTTCAAGAAAAAGAGGGACATAATTGAGAAAAAATCAAAACTTTTTTTAATTTGTGTTTGTTTAGAAGAAAAGGTGCGAACATTCGTGCCCGCCGGCACTAGAAAGAGTGAATTCACCCTACCATTCGCTCCTGTAACCACAGGAAAGCATTAATGGCACTTGAGAGAGACTAAAAAGAGAAAAAAACTCAGGAAACTTATGGGAATTTTAAGATATCTAGGATATGGCTAAGCCTATCAGAGACTAAAACACCCAAACAAAGATTGAGAAATCAATCAACAAGGACCCTACAGAGGCTATCTCTCTCTAGTGGAGTTGCTAGTTCTGTTGTTTGGAATTAAATCCTACGACTAGGCTAAGGTCACCAACATATTGAGTAAAGAGAAATTGACCTTAATGAATCTATCTACATGTTAAGAAGATTCACAATCATGCATCAAACCACTTAGAAGACTCTAATAAGTGAATATAAGATGGAGAAGAGGTTACATGGAAGAGGAGCATGTACCTTTTTTTAAGGTTGACCCTAGTTGTTGCTTCGCCTCTTTTCTAGGTTTGATCCTTATTGCGTAATTCCAACCCGCAAAATAAACAAAACCACCTTCCTCAAACAATTTTGACTATAATGAAAAATGTAAACCGACTTGAAATGTGAATAGAACATAAACTATCTAATCAATTTTCAACATAAACAATGAATCGTTATTCAAATCAATTATCAACGTATGAAACACATGTTTAGGGGAGGGAAATATGTCAAATTTCAATTATGACAATGAAACAAGTACTAATCATACCTTCTCATTGCTAGGCACCTTATTGAAACCGAAGATTCGGTCTCTCTGCTCTTGCACTTCGACAGCCCCGCTCTGATCTGTTGAATGTATATAGGGATGAAGTCACTTGAGGGCAGTAATTTGCACACTCAGGGATATATGGATCCGCAACAGGGGCTACTGATGTGGATGGGAATGAGGGGTGTGGTGAAGAGTGATTCTTCAGTCATTATCTTGCTATCTTGGGTGTAACCCCCTTGGACCATCTCATCTCCTTTAAGTTCGATGGATATAGTTCGACATAGTTTCCAAGTGGTTCAATAGGTTACAAACTTACAACCAAGCCAATTAGTTTGAGAAACTTCCATAACTCCCTATTTTCAAATTTGTATATATTTTTTATGGAATTATGGGGAATTAACGCCCTAACCAAAGGAAACGTGTAAATGGTTCGTGCCCCGCTGGTGTGCAAGGTGCGAATGGGAATTTTTTGTTGCATTCGTGCCTTTTTCAACGGCAACACGCGAATGATTTGTGCCCTGCTAGTTTACAAGGCATGAATTTGCTCTTTTATGGTTGCAACATTTAAGATGAAGGGAAATGTGTTGGGATATTCACTTCAAATACTCAGGGCCATAATTAGGGATCAAATCATGGGTTCTTCCATTTATAAGTGTCTTTTTTTGTGAACAATCAATGACACTTTGAGTGTCATATTTTGAATTGTCATCATAGAGGGAGAAGTGCGGATTTGAGCTATAACACATGGGTGTCGGTATGGTAGTTTATATGTAGTGAATTGAGATGACATAAACATATGAGGGAAACAAAAGAGAGTAATGACAATCAATCGAAAGGAATGGGCATATGCATCTTTAATAAACGGACTTGCATATATTTTTTCTATGGGAATGTCATCAAGGCCTGTAGAGATATGCATTCCTTCCTTTTGTAAGGCCCTTAAGGTGCATGGCCCTTCAACTTGCAGGACCTTACCATAACCTTCAAGAAGTTTACCATGATGGGACCTTCGAGCTCTACTTGATAAGGCCAAAATCACTTACCTATGATGGATCTTAGAATGTCTTAATAGATTAGCATGCTACATTGGTTTGGGTCCTGTGATAGAGGACAAGCTCATATGGTCCATAAAGGGTCTTGTTGATTATTAAAAACTAGAACTCCCTTGTATTTGAAATATATTTTTCCAAGAGCATTACGATATATAGCTCAGATGATCTCTTATGAAATCTTTATTGGTCATATTAAAATTTGTATATTACTTGTGTAGGTCATGGTTGAATCTTTTCAATTTTCGCAAGTATTTTACTAGAATTCCCTATTTTAAAGAAAAATGTTTCAAGAGGCTCAAGTACACCCCTTTTACTATGTTGATTGACTACCTAGAAGCCTCTAAGAATATTACATAACTATCTTCCATGAGAAAGTTGGGAGGGTTAAACATCATGGACACTTTTCATACCTTAGCCATAAAAACTTCTAAATACAAGTAGATTGAAAATAAAATAGTCTTTGAAAACAAAATCTTTTAGCCTTTGAAAGAAAATTAGTTTTTACCTTTGGAGAAATTATATGTTTGTCTTTGTAGGGGATTTTGTGAAAGATATGTGTAAATCTTGGTAGGATTTGTTTTGTGCTAGGTAGGATTGAAACCTAAGATGCCAAACCAAAAAGTTCTCTTTAACATGCAGGTTGGTGACGCCTCACCAATTAGATCATGATGGAGATATACCTAGATGTGGTGTAATATGGCCAAGAACTATCCTGCACTATGCATCAGGCGAGGGGCATTGACGAGCCTCTGCACTACAAGGGATCGACATTCCACCATGTGATCCTAGATTTAATGTGCCATGGAAATGACTTCACGAGGGGCCACAACATGGGCATGTATTCACTCTACAACAACAAGTTTGTGCTGAGAACTTTGCAAAAAAACACATATGGACCAACATCCTCTACATGTCTGACACCGATCCAACTCCCAATTCTTCATCTACAATACACATACCTCGTGGTTGGACAACAAGCATGTCATCTTCAAGGAAGTTGTTGAGGCATTAGATATCATGTGCAAGATCTAGAAAGTCGACTATGGATCTAGTAGAATTTCAAAATCGGTTTGCATTGCCCACTAAGGTTGACCCTTTTGAATCTTCATTATTTCTCTTCACCATTATGCTACATAACTTCCTAGGGTTTGAGAACTATAGAGGTTTGGAGTCATGATAAATGCTATGGTAGTAACCTAGTTACGAGAGTTTATCATCTAGAATTTATGCCACTAAATTTATGTCCATTATCACAAAAAATATATATATAATGGAGATTTCAATGTATTTAATATATTTCAAGAAATTCATAAAATAACTATACATAAGTTAGAAAAATACATTTTGAAAATAAGTTTTAGTGAATTACACTTTTAATTATTATTCATAATTTATTAATTTACCATAAAATCAATTTTTTATCATAAAAATAAAAATAACCATTTGTTAGTTATGACAACTTGACATAAATTTATCAAAATAAAATCCCATTAATTATTTTATAAAAAAAAACAAATTATAAAAACGAATCAATTTATTATAAATATTAAATTGTTATGATAATTATTATTTCTAAAAATAGTTTATTATAAAAAAAACGATTTACTAGTTTGTTCGTGGTAAACTATTTACCAATTATGATAACTTGGCCTAACAAATTTTTTACTTTGTACATTGAAATTAATTGATAAAAGTGATAAACTAAATTGGAACATGAAATCTCACCTTTGAGGATGTCTACCCATTAAGGTTTCTCTATAATATGTGTAAGTGATGTGACGTGTAAGTAATGTGATGACCAGGGGGTGAAAGAAAGTTGCCCAATATAACATAGTTGCTGCCTAGAATTAAAGACTGCATTATACAGAAGCTTAATAGAAGCTGTATAAGGATTAACTAAAAATTTTCTAATTCATTGGAATTTAATAAAGCAATTTTTACTTAAATTACAATTTGTAGTGTTTAGATTGTAATTTCGGCAATTTAGATAGTTTTAAAATTGGGCAATTAGTTTAATTAATCTAAAACAGTTAATTTCAATTATTAAAATATCAAAAATATAAAATAAAAAAAGAAAAGAAAGAAAGAAGCAAATTCCAATAAGAATTTTAACCAATTTTTTTAATCACCAAAAAAAGCGGGGCGTTTTGGTTCTCTTTTATCCTACGCGGTATTGATAAAAGAACATAAGAATTCCATAGCAGAATTTTATGGGACAACTCCATAAAGTAAAAATTATCCTTTGTAAAGAAGAATAAAACCCATACCCACATAAGCACCGCTGACTGAGGTAAAACCTTTAAAATCTTACTGGACAAGAGCCACCTCACTCAAGTTAAACCCAGCATGAACATAATTCAATCAGAGATTCTATGACCAACCAATGGATCTTTGAAGACCTTCTGGGAATATTCAAACTCACTGTAAGATTAAAGTCAGGATGCTGAAAATATTGCTGGTACAGAAAATTTTAATTTGAACAATGGTGGTGTTACTGTAGGCTTCGTCGTCCTTTCTTGTCGAGAATGGATCCATTGCTATATACCCCATCTTCATTTCTATCTCCGAACGAAACTTCCTTCTGTAGATACAAGAATCATACCCAGTTTTATCTGCTCTTAGTTTCGTATACGAATCCCCCCTATAATTTATATTTTTATGGCCCTGGTCGTAATCACACTTCCACTACCCTTGCAGCAGGTGTTAAACAACGGTGGAGAATTAAAGCGAAGAATAAGAGAAACATTTCAGCAGGTGCCAAAGCTTATGACAACCAAAACATATGCACGCAAACGGAATTACACAAACACAAACCAGACAATGTTTTCTTATGGAACGACATGATCAAAGATTGTGTAAAGAGCCGCTCCTACAAGGAAGCGCTGAAGATGTATTATCAAATGCAAAGGGCAGGCAAAGAGCCGGACAAGTCGGTATTTATTTCTGTTATCAATGCATGCCGTGGCCTCTCAGATCTTCAAGCGGGCAGGAAAATTCATCAAGATATCGTCGCAATGGGATTTGAATCAGATGTTTTTGTGGGCACTGCACTAGTGTCAATGTTTTGCAAGTGCAGGAGTTTAGAGAACGCACGCCAAGTGTTTGACAGAATGCGTGAACGAGATGTTGTATCATGGAATGCAATGATTTCTGGTTACGACCAGAATGGCTGCTCTCATGAAGCATTGGCATTCTTTAATGAAATCCTAGTCCGTGGCTTAAAACCCAACTCGATCACCATGGTTAGTGTTCTGTCTGCGTGTGCCGATTCATTGGCTTTGGAACAAGGTAAGCAGATCCACAGCTTTGTCATAAGAAGTGGATTTGAATTTAATGTTGTTATGGACACTGGGCTTGTAGACATGTATGCCAAATGTGGGGAAGTTAACATTGCTCACAAATTGTTTGAAAGAATGCCTAAACGAGATGTCGTGTCATGGAATGCAATCATTGCTGGTTATTCCAAGAATGGCCACCTCCATGATGCCTTGGCAATCTTCAATGAGATGCAAGTCCAGGGTATAAAACCCATCTCTTCCACCATCATTAGTGTTCTTCCTGTGTGTGCTGATTTATTGGCTCTGGATCAAGGTAAGCAGATCCACAGTTATGCAATGAGAAGTGGATTTGAATCTGATGTTTTTGTGAGCAGTGGGCTTGTAAACTTGTATGCCAAATGTGGGCATATAGGCATTGCTCGACAAGTGTTTGACAAGATCTTGAATCGAAATGTGGTCTCATGGAACGCAATGATTTTGGGATATGGAATTCATGGACATGGTGAGGATGCTCTTGCTCTTTTTGCCCAAATGCAACAGACAGGCACAAAGCCTGTTCATGTCACCTTCATTGGTGTTTTGACTGCTTGCAGCCATGCAGGGTTAGTAGTGGAGGGTTTGCAATACTTTGACTCCATGAAGACGGATTATGGTCTTGCACCTGAGCTGAAGCATTATGCCTGCTTGGTCGACCTTCTTGGGCGTGCTGGGCATCTAGCTGCAGCACATGACATTATCAAAAAGATGCCAGTAGAGCCTGATGCTGCAGTATGGGGTGCCTTGCTTGGGGCCTGCAGAACTCACTGCAATATTCAGCTTGGAGAACAAGCAGCAAAACACCTTTTTGAATTAGAACCAAACAATGCTGGAAATTATGTATTGTTGTCAAACATCTATGCCGAGGCAGGCAGGAGAGAAGATGCAGCAAAGTTATTGACAATGATGAAGGAGAGAGAAGTGAAGAAGCAACCGGGATGGAGTTTTATTGAGCTAAATAAAAGAGTTCATACATTCGTCATGGGAGACAGAACCCACCCTCAATCTGAAAAAATTTATGCAATGTTGGAAAGTTTGTATGGGCAAATGAAGGAAGCAGGGTATGCGCCTAACACAAACCTTGTGCTGCAAGATGTGGAAGAGGGGGTAAAGGAAAACATGCTATGCAGTCATAGTGAGAAGCTGGCTATTGCTTTTGGGATCATCAATACAAACCTGGGCACACCCATCCGGATCATGAAGAACCTCCGCGTGTGTAGTGACTGCCACATTGCCACTAAGTTTATCTCCAAGACTGTTGGGCGAGAAATTATTGTGAGGGATGCAAACCGTTTCCACCACTTTAAGGGTGGATTGTGTTCATGTGGAGATTTCTGGTGATGCTGATTCCACCAAACAACAAATATATTTATGTTTTCAAACTAATATGTGCATACTATTCTTGTGTTAGGCAAAGTTTAATAAACCTGTACAATGGGAGGCATGTGTTGACTGATATTGAGAGAATCTTTGGATATGATGATAAGCTCCAGCCATAAAGAACATGTCTATAAACTAACACACTAATATGGACTTGTGTATTGACACAATGACAATATAATACTTCATATATGCAGATTTTCATAATATATTTAATAAATGCAGCATGGGGTTGGTTTTTGTGCATTGGGAACTTTCATGAATCTATGGGATCTGGTACAGAAGAAAAAATATATAAGCAAATTATATATTCATGATTATAAACCTGATATGATTGTTTCTTTCTAGCAACGAGATGCTTCATGAATGGGAGATAATGAGAGTAAAAGATGAGCACTGCATTGACCTGACAAACAGAGGATGAAAACATACTTTCTTCTAAGTTGAAGGGCAGTGCTTTAGAGGAGCAAACTCTCGATTGATTGTAGTGTAGGCAATTGAGAATGTGAGAAGTTGATGAAGAAATTGAAAACACATAAGCGGGCAGGTAGCATCTTAGAAAGACATGCCGAATTCATACAAGCTAGTGAGAATAATGATCCAATTCTTAGAGTTTCTGCAACGGATTCTACTAAAAATATTGGAGAGGTAATTGGTTAAGATATGGAAGGATTGAGTGGCAATATGACTAATCACAGAATCCAAAACAAACTCTTATCATCTTTGTTAATGAAAAAGCCAACATCAAGTGATTGATAGACACAAAAACTTTTAATTGCAAGAGTTAGAGTCATAACTATCGAGAAAAATGCCACATTACAAGGAGTTTTTTCTATCCACCGATAAATCTTGTTGATTCAAGCATAATACCTGGATTACCTGAAAGATTCAAATGCTATTCAGTGCTCCGGATAATGTTTGTCATGATATGTAGTGTAAAATCCGAATAATCAAGAAATAAGGACAAAATTTAGGTTAGGTTATGTTGGTGCAAGATGCCATCTTCACTGAATCAGTGTATAATTTGAATTTCTTGGAGGATACATCAGTTGACATTTTATCATCCTTCGCTGGATTGCTTTTTGTTTTTTATGGAGTATTGAACCACATTGAAAAACAAATTCCCTTGAAAAGACCAGCAGAGTCCTTGGATCGCTAGTTTAGAATGTCGTCCTTTTATGGGCTCAAAATCACCAAGATATCGAGGAGGTTACAGTTTAATGCGTGTGCAATAAGGGAAACCACAACAAGTGCATATGGTTTGGATTTTTGGAAGTGGGCCTCACTCTAAAGGACCGTGGAGAATTTGTAATCGGGAAGCTGGCCTTAAAGTCTCAATCCAAGTGGAGAAACAGAACAATCTGAAGGCTAGTACTATATTATTTTTTGCAAGAAAATAGTTACTCCATTTTATTATTTTTAAATAAGAGAGTGCTTTGCCATGGTTTGGAGAGTTGATGTCATAAGAAGTTGCCGCAATTTGAGTTCTTTCATAGCCAAATTTATTGGTTATCTCTTCGTAATAATGTTTGCACAGTGTCATTGTCGTAATGATGGAGTCTGTGGTTGCCCTAGTTCGCTATAAGGCATGCAAGGGATCAATATAATGGCCACCTCACCACCTGATAACATTGTTTTGGCTAGCTTTCAAGGAGCAGCTGTGCAAGGAGGGAATGCTGGTAATCACGGTGACACCCTTAAAGGCCTCGTGGAAGTACTTAAAAAGGTGGTTCATGAGGTAATGAAATCCCCCTGACGAATACCCTGTTGATAGATTATGAATATGTTATTGCCTTTGAAAACTTCAAATGGCGTAACTTATTAGTGTATAGCGTAGGCCATATACTGCCAAGTCCATGATTAAACCCTCGGTAAGGGAGACCTAGGAAACCCATGGCTGGCACTATTCAACCATGTGCATCCCAACTAATGGCTTTTTCCAATTTTCATTCAAGGAAAAAAGCCAATGTGATGAAGTGGTCACTCATTGCTTTTGGATGCTTTGAAATAACTATAGTAGCATAATTCGAGTACAAGTACAAATATGATTCGATATGAAAAAATATTTATTGAAAAAATTTAGTACGAATAAAATACAGAGGTAGATTGCTTATATATAATTCTTTTAATCAAATATCCACAAATATATCATAAATATACTAACACATTTATATAATAAACTTTAACATATATATATATATAATCTCAACCTTGGATATTGAAGTGTGAGATAGACATTTATATAATAAAATTTAACATATATTTAAAAAATAAAAATATAAAATTTCAACACCCTGGGATATGAAAGTGTGACAACAATTAGTTATTAATAGTTATTTTAATAAGAAAGTATGAAATTGAATGGTGTTTATGTTTAAATAATTAAAGTTTTTTTTTTAAATTGGTTTAAAAAATTTAATTATCCACTAGTAAGAATCTATATTCGTATTACACCTACACGAATATTCGACAAATTCGAATTTGTTCTGAATTTTCGTACACGAAGTACCAATACGACCGAATTATGCTACTACGGAAATAACTTAGTTACCCTCTCAGAATAGCATAAGTCATTCTCCACATAAGAGGATGCCCAACTAGTCTACTACCACTTATGGGTTGAATTTCTGGGATTACTCTTGCAATTATGTGATTTTTTAGAAAGCATTTTTGCACTGACTGGCAAATTCATACACCATTAACCTACCTCAAGGTCAATGCGTATAAAGATCTCAAGGAAGTTGCATCATTGAAGTGGGGGCAAAATTTTACATCAGCCAATCTACTACATCAACCTCTTGAATACTTGAAACATGTATCAAAACTCAGACCACAAATTCAAGGATTGCCCTTTAATGACCAAAACTGAAAATGCAGATGCTCAACCCACTGAGAATGTGCAAGGTCGAGCCTTTACAGCCTCGACCTCGATAAAGAATGAAGGATAGGTAAACGAGTAGTCTAAAGATTAGACAATTTGGACCTCTGTTCTGGCTCATTTTCTGACCATTTTTCCCCAAAATCCAGTGGGAATTGTTAGAATCATAGATATAAGGTGTTGAAATTGCACAATTGGGGTGGAACAAGGGTTTTTGAGGGCGCTAAATCGATTTCTGAAATAAAATAAAAAATGGATTCTGAACAATGAAAAATTATGATCTAACGAAAGATTAGATCTTTGAATTATGTCAATAATGACCAGAAAGTCAAGATTCTCTAATATTTAGACAACTTCATAGCTAAAAGTTGTAAAAAAGGGAAAAGTTGCTCAAGCCCAAAAGGCCCAAATGATCCCAACTCTTGACCCTAGCCCAACTATGGGGTCTCGACCCTAGCCCAACTCCAAGGAAGTCTACTACTATGATCGCGGGCAAATAGCCTATTGAGAACTCCCAATCCACTTATTTTAAGGGGCATAGGACCCAATCTCCACCCTTACGCATTATTTCTCATTTGCATCTTGAAGTATAAGATTCTCACATGAAACCAAAGAACAAAGCCTCAAATGAATGGTTCTTGCCCAAAATGTAGAATGTGATTTCTCCAAACATTTTTGGTGCCTTAGAGCCTAGAGGATGAGGAGAAAGTAGATTTCTAAGCTGAAAATTTACAATGAAAGTTGTATCATGGAATATTCGATCCTAACTAACCCCTACTACAAATACATGGTCGAGAGACTTTGCGCTAGTGTTTCTTATTTATATATATTATGTTTGCATGAAGTTAAGGTAGTTGGTTTAATGTTGAAAATGCTCTTGGGGTAATCTAGCCAAATGTTGTGATTTTTTAATTAACCGTGTAGAGGGTAAAGGCAAAGCCGCCACCCTTGCTTCCCTGAAGTTGGTAGTTGTTGTCATTGGCCATGGTTCCGATTTCTTGTATTAACCATGTAGAAGGTAAAGGTAGGGCTTCCATCATGGTTTCCCCAAAGTTGGACATTGTTGTCATTTACCATGGTTCCAACCCAACAAAGCACCCAATATGCACGTCGTTTGACTTAGACAAACAAGTTCTTGCAATGGCAAGTTTGTATACCTCAAATGATGTTGATGAGAGAGGCCTTGTGGGATTGGTTGGCCAAAGAGTTTCTAGAGGCCACCTGACTAATGTGTGGGCATTTCAATCTTATTAGGATGCCACTAAGGGAGGAAATGGCCTGAAATGGCTAGAAGAGCGAGCTTAGACTTTATGATCTTAACACATTTCACCATCGAGACTCCCTTGAGATGTGGTTCACCTAGTTTAATTTTAAAAAGGTGGTGAAAGAGTGTTGAAGTAGTTTGATTGAGCCATGCTTTTGGGAAAAAATTTAAAAAATAGAAATAAATAATTAAAAATAAACAAATTGTTCTTCTTTGGTTATAAGGGAGAAGGCCTATGCAAGTGTTGGGTGAGCTTACATCCTTTGATAATCATCCCATTGTATTTTCCGTCTCCCGGGGAACTGAAAAATTTAAAATGTAAAAGACTATATTTTTGCTTAATGTCTCCCACCTAACGCAACCAACCTGTATCAAAGCCATCAAATGTTTTTGGAATTTGCTTCCCTGACTTGGAGGGCCTAAGTGGTGGATAGCCAACGGGGGGATACCATCAATCGAGTGACTACTTTTTTGTAGGGATATGGGAGGTAGCTCACCATGTCATGCATTTGAGATAGAAAGCTATAATGGAAGAGGTTGAAAATTTGTAGCTTAACCCCTATAATGAATAAACATGGGCTAGTGCCGCAAAGGTGAGACATTGCTTGAACACTAAAGAAATATACAAAGCTTAGGGGAAGCAAGTTTGCTCTAGATTTCTTTGGATTAAGTAGGGTGATAGGCTAACTAAGACCTTCAAAAATTTTGCTACTAAGGAAGCGATGGAATGTATGAAAGGCCTTAAAATCTCGAATGGACGTGTGACAAGTCAAGAGAACATTGAAAGGGAATTTGTCCTTCTTTCCCGAATGATGTTCAAATATCAAGGTTTGACAAGGAGTTGAAGGTGGCCATGCAAAATTGTATTGACCTAGTCTTTTGTCCATTGTCACCAAAGCTCAACGTCTATGTGGATAAGAGTTGACGATATCTCTCAAGGAGATGGTTGATGACAACTCCCCATGCCTAGATGGCTAGGAATGTGAGTTCTAAAATGCTACATGGGATTTTGTTGGGATTGACTTGCTCCAAGTATATAAGGAGGTTGTACATGAACACTTATTGGGGGAATTTATCAACAAAGGGCTTGTCAAATTTATCCTTGAGCCTGGGGATCCTAAATTAATCATTGGTTGGTGCCCAATCATGTTACTAAATGTTTCATACAAATTTTTAGCCATATCCCCGATGTCACAGTTGAAGCATATATTTAAACTACCATTAGGCATGAGTAGATGGGCTTGATCAGAGGTCGATGTATTATGGATAATGTAATTATCATACGGGATGGGATGAAATGGGTCAAATCCTTGGGTTTGGATGTCGTGTACATCAAAATTGACTTGGAAAAGGCATACAACAAAGTAGAATGGGCATCCATCATTTCCATGTGGAAGACCCTTCATTTTTGTCATTTCTTCATGATTAAAGAAGTAGAGACCCTCTTGCTTGTGAAATTCTAGGTGCTACAATTGAAACATGTATTTCCAAATATCATTAAGCCTTAGCATATGAGATTCATCAAAGAAAAATATATTATGGATAATGTTATTGATGTATGGGACATAATAGAATGGACCACCAAATGCTTGCATTTGGATGCCATGTTCATCAAAATGGACTTTTGGAAGGCATGCAATGAAGTAGAATGGCCATTCATAATTGCCATGTAGAAGGCCATTCATTTTGGCCATTTCTTCATCAACATTATGGAGACCCTCTTTGCTAATGTTGCAACTTATTTATCTATCAAGTAGGAAATATTTGAATAAATTGGCCTCTTCAAATCAATTAGACAACGACACCCATTTGTACCTTATTTATATGTGATGGCTGCAGAAAGCATAGGATGTGTTTTTTAGAACATAATGTCCAAGGGTCTTATCAAGGAAATCCCCTTATCAAGCCTTTGGGCAACTAACTAGATGGTTGGATACTTTGCTTGCGACTCCTTTCTCACTTTACTGCAAGAAAATGAGACCCTTGATAATGTAATAGATTGTTTGCATATATTCTATGAAGTCTTCACCTCCAAGTTGAAAATGGCCAAAACCTAGTGCAATTCCTTTCTCACTCTCCCAATTGTCTTATGATCCAATGATGGGCCTGGATTTTA
Organism: Larix kaempferi; assembly: GCA_027924585.1. Classification (NCBI taxonomy): domain Eukaryota; kingdom Viridiplantae; phylum Streptophyta; class Pinopsida; order Pinales; family Pinaceae; genus Larix; species Larix kaempferi. Next base: position 63,446 of record BSBM01002041.1, read on the forward strand.
CCTGGCTAGGTTTTCAAGTCCTTCGGGATGCCCTTTGCATTACATGTTGTCATGTCCCGTTCCATCAATCCCACTAAAGGAAGGGAACATGACACTAAGTTTGGGCTTCTATCCCCATGACCATTTTTCAAATACATAACAAGTAAAAATACATGTGCAGATGTGTAATTCAAATAATCACAACGAAAGAAAATTTCTACTACACATCTAGCATGCAATTTCCATCATAACTAAAACATGCATCAATTAAAAACATTGCATAATGAAATACAAGAGAGTACTTATCTTGAAATGAAGTAGTCCCGAGCAACTGGCTATGCAACTGCAACATTCCACCCAACCATAGGCCAACTGTGCTCATCAATCTCTTAGCACAGTTGCCACCCCCGAGTTGGGCATTATTTCCACAAGGAAAAAGGGGAACAACAACTAACACGTAGACAAGTCTATACACATCTCATCCAAGCCAGTCTACAATTGGGTTTATCAAGTTGTTAAGGCAGTAGGAAGGAAGAATTGCTAAGCTAGTGAGCTCAACCATAGAGGTATGGGTACCTCTACAAGATCTAACTAACTTGTCACCCACAATACCTACACACCCAACATAAAGAAGTATTCCCTTCACTGCTACATAGTCCCTCGGACCATACCTTCCATTCTAGTGCTCTTCAAGGTGTGCATAGAAAAGTAGCCAAATCCCTTTGATCATTTTGCGAGGTTACACTCTTCACTAGGTTTATCAATCCAATTCTAATCCTCTTCCACTCCTAGTTTCTTACTCACAAGTTGAAGCCAAAAGAAGGATGCACATAACAACAAGACACAAATGTTGGGCATGAAGAAAAACGTTTTAACTGTGGGATGCACAAAACATGGTTTCCATGAGTGTTCTAAAATTGTGGGCACATCAAAACGAGTTGTGAGAGGGGAAATCGACCACAGGGAGAAAAAAACGATTTTTCCACAGGTATTTGAGCATTCAAATGGCCAAAAACAACCTCTATGAAACCCCAGTTCAAATTCCCTTTCCTCCCAGTCGTTCTACCACCCAAAAACGTCCTCCCCAGCTAGAAAAATGAAGGAATACTCAACAAAAACATGGAGGAAAACACCCAGCATGCCCAGAACTCATGAGAGAGTAAAACTCATGCATGAATAATGGCTTGGGAAGCAAATTCGTGGGTCTTTTCTTGCCCAAGAAGAGAAATGTGTTTTTCAAAAATGGTGGCTTTCCCATACATGAAATTGGACAGCCATACCTCTCCATTTCCCAAAATAGTAACTACCTCAACCACCTCTTGGAATAATTAAATGATTGGGTGCATAAGTCAAAATGGGTAGTTAATGGTTTATGGGTTCTCTCATTGACACTTGGTTTGACACTATCGGGTTTGAGGGTTTGAATATTTCCCTCCCTATTCCTTGTAAAAATCATGCCCCCATAGTCTTGTTGCATTGCATAGCTAGTTGTGGGTATTTTATTAAAATACATATTTACATCATATTTACAATTTCTATTGTGCATGGCTAGCACGCGTCCACATGCATCGATTTTTTTAAATGTGATACATAAAATGCTAAATCGATGGCGAGGCCTTGGCCTTGAGCTCCTCACCATGGTTTTTATAACGATTTTTACATCATTTACATGTTTAAGGTAACGGGGTCAAAATCGGGGTGTTACATTCCCCTCCCCCTTAAATTAGCACCGTCCTCGGTGCTCTTCAAAATTGAACAAAAATGGATTTGGCCACTCTCATGGCATCCTTTAGCTTCCATGTATCCTCATCGGGACCATAGCGCTTCTATTGCACCTTGACCTGTCGGATGTCTCGGTTCCAGACTCAATGTTACCTTCTTGTCTAGGATGCGTAATGGCTCGGTTTGGAACTCTCCCTCGGGTTCCACCTGGATCACATCCCAATTAATCACATGGTTAGGATCATGTACATATTTCTTAAGCAAAGAGACATGAAAAACAATATGAGCTTTAGTGTTAGCAGGCAATGCAAGTCTATATGTAATGGCCCTATTCTTTCAAGCACTTCAAATGGCCGACAATATCTAGGTGATAGCTTGGCACAACTCCCATGCTTCAAGAAACTCTTCCTTGGCCTCACTCTAAGGTAAACATGATCCCCAACCCTGAACTCTCTATGCACCCTATGCTTATCTGTATATTTTTTCTGTCTATCTTGAGGTGCTTTAAAATTCCGCCTGATCTTTGCAACCTCTTGTTCCATTTTCTTAAGCAATTTTGGCCCAAGCACAATTTTATTCATTGGATTATCCCAAGTCACTGGTGTCCTGCACTTTTGAATGTACAAAGCCTCAAATGGAATCATCCCCAATGATGCTTGCTACCCATTATTATATGCAAACTCTACCAAGTGTAGATAATCCTCCCACTTGGATGGTTTGTCCATTACATACATGCAAAGCATGTCTTCAAGCACCTAATTTTCTCTTTCTATCTTTCCATCTATTTGAGGATGGTATACGGTGCTAAAGTTCAGTTGCATACCCAAATCTGTAAAAAGACCTCTCCAAAAATTTGAAGTGAACTTGCTATCCTTGTAAGAAATTATTGCCTTAGGAAATCCATGCAATCCGAAAATTTCCTTCATAAAAATATTTGCAATGGCATCAGTTTTATATGTGGACTTAACCAGTATAAAATGTGTTTCCTTTGTTAACTTGTCCACTACAACCATGATGGAATCATGTTGTCTCACAGTCATTGGAAAACCTATAATAAAATCCATGGAAATTATCTATCATTTCCATTCTGGAATTGGCAATGGATGCAATAATCCTGCTGGTTGTTGGTGTTCAACCTTCACTTACTCACATTCCATGCACTTATAAATGTATTTAGCAATGTCCTTCATTCCTGGCTAGAAATATTAATTTTTGGCTGTAGCAATTGTCTTCTGATATCCTGGATGACCAAAATATGGAGCTTTATGGATCTCATCCATAACAATCCTCCTTAAGTTTGTCACATTTGGAATATAAATTCTATTCTTATAAGTAAGAATTCCATCACCTTCCAAATGATACCCTTCATACTTCTTTTCAAGGTTCTGTTGTTGCAATTTGTCCCTTATCTGCACATACATTTCATCTTCAACAATATGGTTAACAATCAGCTGCCTCAAATCTGGTTGGTAGGTACTAAGGGATGCCACATGCAATTCATGTACTTTCCTATTGAGTGCATCAACCACCTTATTTTCTTTCCTCTTTATGTGTTTGATCTCAAAATCAAATTCACACAAAAATTCTAGCCATTTAGCTTGCCTAGCATTTAAGGTTCGTTGTTCAAACAAATATTTCAGACCATAATGGTCTATCCTTAGCTCAAATTTTTTGCTCATTAAGTAGTGTCTCCACATATTTAAAGCATGCACTATGGCTGCAAGTTCCAAATCATGAGTAGCATAGTTCTTCTCATGTTCTTTCAACTTTCTTGACTCATAGCGTACCACATGGTTGTCTTGCATAAGAACTCCTCCAAGTCCTTGATTGCATGCATTAGTACACACCACAAAGTATTTTTTGGGTCTGCAATTTTCAAAATTGGTGCACTCGTGAGAAGATTCTTCAACTGCTGGAAACTTTCTTCACATTTCGGTGTCCACTCAAATTGTATCCCCTTCTTTTGCAAAGAAGTGATTGGATGTGCAACCTTGGAGAATCCTTCAATGAACCTCTTGTAGTAACCAGCAAGTCCCATAAAATATCTCACATCTGTCACATTCCTTGGAGTTGGCCAATTCATAATGGCTTCGATATTCTCAGGGTCCATTGATATTCCTTCCTCTAAGATAATGTGACCCAAATAATGAATTTTGTCTTTGTAAAAGTTACATTTGCTCAACTTTGCATACAGCTTATGCTCCCTTAGAAATTGCAAGGCCATTCTCAAATGTTCTTCATGCTCTTCTTCATTCTTAGAATAGATAAGAATGTCATCTAGAAAAATAAGAACAAACTTGTCCAAATATTTGCTAAAAACATTATTAATGAGGCACATGAATGTAGTTGGTGCATTCGTGAGACCAAATGGTACCACCACAAACTCACAGTGCCCATACCTTGTTCTAAAGGTTGTCTTATGAATATATTCCTCTTTGATTCTTACTTGATGGTAACCAGTGCTCAAGTCAATCTTTGAAAATACCTTTGCTCCTCTCATTTGATAAAAAAGGTCATCCATTCGAGGTAAATGGTATTCGTTCTTCACAGTGACTTTGTTCAATTGCTTGTAGTCAATGCATAACCTGAGTGTTCCATCTTTCTTTTTCACAAATAGAATAGTTGCTCCCCATGGGGACACACTTGGCCCGATATATTTATTTTCCAATAACTCTTGTAACTGCATTTTTAATTCTAGCAATTCTGAGGTACTCATCCTGTAGGGTGTCTTGGACATTAGTGCAGCTCCCGGCATAAGGTCAATTGTGAAATCAATGTCTCTCTTTGGAGGAAGTCCTAGAATCTCATCAGGAAAAACATACATGATAGTCCTCCAACTTAGGAGTTTCATTTTTGTTTCCTCCAAAATATGGGCCACATACAATTGACAACCCTTTTTACAGAACTTCTTCAGCTGCATGGCTGAAATCTGTCTAACAAAAATCACTTTTTGAATGCCTTTTACAACCTTTCGATTTCCTTCTTCATCCATACATTCGAATGCCTTGTTGTAGTAGTCAAGTTTAAATCCGTGTGCTTCTAAACAATCCATTCCAATGAGAATATCATAGGAACCAAGTGTCAAAATATTCAAATTTGCATAAGTGAACAATCCACCCATTTCTAATGGACATTTCTCTACCATTTCACTAATTTTTCTATTGGTTCTCGTGGCTAGTTGAACTAACCATGATTTACTATGCTTTAATTTCTTAAAAGCACAATTCTCAACAATTTTATGAGTGATATAATTGTGAGTAGATCCAGGGTCAATCAAAATAGAAATAGATTGCTTAGCAATCTTACCTTCAACTTCAACCACAGTTAATTGATGATCTGCTTGGTGGTCCTCTAATGCTGCATATATTCTAGGGATGGTCCTCGCCACTTGACCCACAGTTTCAACTCCTTGGATGTTGTGAACTTGCTTTACACTCCCATTTCGATGTGGACAGTTCCTAAGCATATGGTCCTCTCCACATCCCCAACATTGAAGTGGCTCTCTTGGCTCCTTTGGATCTCTTGGTTTGTCTTCCATCATTCTAGTTGGATTGGTCACACCCAGTGGTGGCTGCCTTTGTTGATTTATGAGATGAGGAGGTTTGAACCCTTTCCTCCTTTGGTCAAACTTCTCATTTTTCTTTTCCTTCCATGCCTTGTGGAAATTAGGTTTGCTTTTGTTTTGATCATAACAATACTTTGCCTTTCTCATGGCCTTTTCTAGAGTTCGAGGTTCATCAAACTCAATTTTGTCTTTATATGACTGAGGTAGTCCACTTAGAAAATGTTGAATTTTCACCTTATCATCTCTGATATACCTGACATATCTCAACAACTCCAAGAATTTGTTTGCATATTCTTCCATGGTCATTTGTCCCAATTCCAACTCATGGAAATATTTGATCTTATCATCATAGTACCTATTAAAGAGGTACTTTTGCTTGAAGTACTTCTTGAACTGCTTCCACACAATCTTCCTTTCATTGATTTTCTTCACTTTCCTGAGGTGATCCCACCATATAGATGCTTTTCCATTTTGATTGAATATGGCCACCCTTTCCTTCATATTTCCAGAGTAGTCTTGGACTTGGAAATACTTCATCATCCCAAGAAGCCAAGCTTCAGCGTCTTGACCGGAGTTTATCTCACCGTCAAATGTAGGAGGTTTAGCCTTCTTAAATTCGCCATGTGAATTGTTCTTGTAATGCCTCTTCCTCTTACTCCTGTGAGATGAAGAGTTTGAACCTTCAATGGATTCTTTAGATTCAGATGATCCACTAGAAGAGATTTTTGGAGCGTATGTCTTGTCTCTAGAAACTCTTCTTGAGCTATTGGATCTCTTGCGGGAATTTCTTTTTTAACTACTCCCAGTCTTTTCTGGATTTGCTAAGTGATGCCCAGAGTTAATCTTCCTTTGAATGTCTGTCAAAGTCTGCAGCATGGCTGCATTCAGTTGATTTTGTTCTTCTTGAGCTTTAATCAACCTCTCATTATCTTCTCTACAACTCTACAACTCCACCCTTAGGCTTCTCATGATGGCTACAATATCAGGGGGAGTCTCTTGGTTTCTCCTCCCATTGGATTCTATCTCAGCATTCTCAACCTATATGTTCTCTCCCATGGCATTTGTCTCGGGCTCATAGGGATCCTGTGCATCATCCATGATGACAATCCTTTTGGCCCAACCAAGACCAAAAGTTTCCAAACTGAACTACGTGGAATGCTTTAGCTGCCTCTGATATGACTATGATTCTACAAAATGTGTTCACATAAGACACATTTGTTAGAGTTATCGCATTCTTAGAAAATTATGAAAATTATTTTCATGCATTACGGGAACAATCCATATTGACAATTTCTGTCAAGCCATAGAATATTCTCACAATCAACGATGTCTCAGGGGGATGAGGGGGGTCAAGCTTGCCCCCTTGTGGATTCACCACCACTGCAAGACGGGTCGAGGGAAACACCCTCATTTTTTTTTAATAAATCTTTCGATTTCGTGCAATTTGGCACATAAGTTCAATGCCATTTTTCGACTTTTTGCGCCTAAAAATATCCCTGGAAAAAATTGCTTAATTTCCTATTTCGACAAACTTTTAAATTTGTCGTTGACTTGTTTCGGCGGGCTTTTCATTTTGTCGTTGATCAACACACTTTTCAATTTGTCGCCGACTTGTTTCGGCACACTTTTCATTTTGTCGCTGATCGGTGCACTTTCAATTTGTCGCCGACCAATTTCAGCGCACTTTTAATTTTTTCGTCGATCAACGCACTTTTCAATTTGCCGCCGACTTGTTTCAACACACTTTTCATTTTGTTGTCGATCGACACACTTTTTAATTTGTCTCGACCTATTTTGACGACTTTTCCAATTTGTCGTCGATCGACGCACTTTTTAATTTGTCTCGACCTGTTTTGACGACTTTTTCAATTTGTCGCCGGCAGTTTTGGCGTACTTAGTCTTTTTCCGTCGATATGCCTTCGACGAATTTTTCCAAAATTCATTGATATGTGTCGGTGCAACTTACGCGCAAGTCCGCCAACATGCACTTAGGCAAAAACTCAAAACTTAGAAAAAAATTTCCCGATGATCAGAGGTGATAAAGAAACAATCTTACCACTGCAACTGTTAGATGTAGCCCATATAGGCCCAATGTTGCAACCTGTAGCTTTGATACCACACTATCACGTCCCCTTCCATCAATCCCACTTAAGGAAGGGAACATGACACTAAGTACGAGCTTCTAGCCCCATGACCATTTTTCAATACATAAAAATTAAAAATACATGTGCAAATGTATAATTCAAATAATCACGGCAGAAGAAAATTTCTACTACACATCTAGCATGCAATTGCCATCATAACTAAAACATGCATCAATTAAAAACATTGCATAATGAAATACAACAGAGTACTTATATTAAAATGAAGTAGTCTCGAGCAACTGGTTATGCAACTACTGCGTTCCACTTGGCCATAGGCCAGTTGTGCTCATCAATCTCTCAGCAGAGTTGCCATCCCCCGAGCTCCACAAGGAAAAATGGGAACAACAACTAACACGTATCCAAGTCTATACACATCTCAACCAAGCTAGTCTACAACTGGGTTTATTAGGTTGTTAAGGCAGTAGGAAAGAAAAATTGCTAAGTTAGTGAGCTCAACTACAGAGCTATGGGTACCTCTACAAGATCTAACTAACTTGGAACCCACAATACCTACACACCCAACACAAGGAAGTAGCTCCTTCACCGCTACACAGTCCCTCGGGCCATACCTTCCCTTCTAGTGCTCTTCAGGGTGTGTATAGAAAAGTAGTATCCAAAGCCCTTTGATCTTTTTGTGAGGTTATACTCTTCACTAGGTTTATGAAACCAATTCTAATCCTCTTCCACTCCTAGTTTCTTACTCACAAGTTCAAGCCAAAACAAGGATGCACATAACAACAAGACACAAATGTTGGGCATGAAGAAAAAAGTTTTAACTGTGGGATGCACAAAACATGGTTTCCATGAGTGTTCTAAAATCATGGGCACATCAAAACGAGTTGTGAGAGGGGAAATCGACCACAGGGAGCAAAAAATATTTTTCCATAGGTATTTGAGCATTCAAATGGCCAAAAAAGGCCTCTTTGAAACCCCAATTCGAATTACCTTTCCTCCCAGTTGTTCTACCACCCAAAAACGCCCTCCCCACCTAGAAAAATAAAGTAATACTTAACAAAAACATGGAGGAAAACGCTCAGCATGCCCAGAAGTCGTGAGAGAGTAAAACTCATGCATGAATAATGGCTTGGGAAGCAAATTTGTGGGTCTTTTCTTTCGTAAGAAGAGAAGCACGTTTTTCAAAAATGGTGTCTTGCCCATACACGAAATTGGACAACCATACCTCTCCATTTCCCAAAATAATAACTACCTCAACCACCTCTTGGAAGAATTAAATGATTGGGTGCATAAGTCAAAATGGGTAGTTAATGGTTTATGGGTTCTCTCATTGACACTTGGCTTGACACTATTGAGTTCAAGGGTTTGAATATTTCCCTCCCTATTCCTTGTAAAAATCATGTCCTCATACTCTTGTTGTATTACATAGCTAGTTGTGGGTATTTTATTAAAATACATATTTACATCATATTTACAATTTCTATTGTGCCTGGCTAGCACGCGATCCACATGCATCGATTTTTTTAAATGCCTATACATAAAATGCTAAATCGATGGCGGGGCCTTGGCCTTGAGCTCCTCACCACGATTTTTATAACAATTTTTACATCATTTACATGTTTTAGGTAACGGGGTCAAAATCGGGGTGTTACACATGTGTCCATCCATGAGCTATGGGTGTAATCCTTCAAAGGGTATCCGATAAGATATATAAATGGGTTATAAATCCCATGCCTGTTGTAACCAAGTTTCAAATATGCTCTAAAGTGTTGGGCACCACTCATGTGTACTATTCTTCGTGTTTTGTTCCCTTAGTGAGATCATATCAATAGTGTGAAAAAGTGCTTAGGAATTTCTTATGGGCTAACTATAATGGAGAGAAGGGCTTCCACAAAGTGTCAGTTAGTTGTCAGGATGTTGTTGACGGAAAAAATGGCTTGGAATGGCTAGAAGGATAGGCTTGGGCTTTATGATCCTAGCAAATTCCCTTATCGAGACTCCCTTAAGATGTGGTTTACTTAGCCTAATTTTTAAAAAGGAAGTGAAAGGGTGGTGAAGCACTTTAATCGAGCCTTGCTCGCTGGAAGAAAATGCTTCTTCTTTGATTATAATGAGAAAAGGCATGTGCAAGTGTTGGGTGAGCTTACCCTCTTTGATAATCATCCTATTGCCTTTTCCATCTCTTTGGAACTACAAAAATTAAGACACACAAGACAATATTTTTGCTTCATGAGTCTCACTTGATGCAACCAACCTATATCGAAGTCATCAAATATATTTGGAATTTAATTCCATGGCCTAAAGATCCTAGGCATTGGATAGCCTAGTGGGGGGTTTCTATCAATCAAGTGAGTCCTTTTTAGCAAGGTTGTAGGAGGTATCTCGTTAGAGTCATGCATTTGAAATAGAAATCTATGATATAAGAGTTGGAACAATTGTCACAACAATAATAGCTTAACCACTATAAAGAGAAAACTTGAGCTAGAGTGGCAAAGCTGAGCCACTCTCTAAAGCTTGAATAAATATACAAATCTCAAGGGAAGCAAGTTCATGCAAGATTGCATTGGATTAAGTTGAGTCACATACTAACTAAGACCTTATTTAAAACTATGGTCATTGAGGAAGTGATGAAATGTATGAAATCCCTGAAAATCCCTTGAAGGATGTATTACAAGTCAAGAGGACATTGAAAAGGAATTTGTCCAGGATAACCAAATGGTTTTCTAGTCTCTAGATTTGACAGAGAAGTGAAGGGTAGCCATACAGACTTGTATTGGCACAACCCCTTATTGACTTTCACCAAATTAGCAATGTATGTGTGAACAAGAGTTGACTTTGGATGAATCAACAATATCTCCTAAGGAGAAGCTTGATGAAAAATATGTGGGCCTAGATGGTTGTGTGTGATTTATACAAATCCACATGAGATTTTGTTGGGCTTGACCTACTCCAAGTATATGGTAAGGCTACATAGAAACAATCACTAGGGGGTTTATCAACAAAGGGCTTATTAGGTTTATCCCAAAGCCCATGGATCCCAAGTTGATCACCAATTGGTGCCTAATCATGCTACTAAATGTTTTATACAAAATTTTAGCCAAATCCCTAGTGTCATAGTTGAAACATATACTTCCAACTATCACTAGCCCTGAGTAGATGGGCTTCACCAAAGACTAATATATTATGGACAATGATATTGCCATATGGAAAGGGATGGAAGGGGCCATTTGCTTAGGTTTAGATGTCGTATTCTTTGAAATTGACTTTGAGAAGGCATATGATAGAGTGGAAATTGTCATTCATCATAGCCATACTGAAGACCCTTCATTTTGGCACTTTTTCATCAACGTTATGGATACACTCTTTGTTATTGTGTTGCATCTTGTCTATCAATCAACCACATAAGGTTCAAAGAAATTTCCATTTTCAAGTCCATTAGGCAGTGCTACCCATTGCTTCCTTATTTGTATGTCATGGTTGAAGAAACTTTAGAATAACTTCTTTGGAACATAATACCGTAGACTCTTATAAAGGGCATCCGCTTGGTCAAGATTTTAGTGTCACTAGCTAGTGAATCGACACTTTGCTTATGATTATTTTCTCACTTCAATACAACAAAAGGAGACCCTTATAATACAATGGATTGTATGTAGATCTTGTGTAAATCCTCCAACTCTAAGCTCAAAATGGCCAAAACTCGATGCTTTCATTTGAGCAACAAGGATGGTATTGTTTGTCTTGCAGGCCAAGAATGAACATGGATTTATCTTGGGCAAGTTTTCAAGTCCTTGGGGATTCCCTTTGCATTACATGTGCCTCCCAAGGAGTTGTGGGATGGAGTCCTTCAAAGGATAGACAAGATATAGACAAACAAATTATAAAACCCATGTCTCTTGCAATGAAGTTTCAAATATGCACTAAAGTGTTTTGTGCCCTTATGTGTATTATTCTTTTTGCTTGGTTCCCTCTGAAAAATCTTATAAATAATTGAAGTAATTGCTCAAGAATTTCTTATGGGCTAATTGTAATGGAGAGAAGGGCTTCCATAGAGTTTGTTGGAGTCTTTGTTGTGATCCCAAGGAATGGGGGAAATGGGAATTGTCTCTATCCATGTGTAGGAGTGGGCCTTATGTGCAAATTGGTTTGTCAGTTTTGGGGAAGGACACAAAGGTTGAAAAGTTCTACTAAGGAATTACATCACCTTTGGAGCCTCTTTAGGCCAAAATATACACGATAATATGAAATTTTAGGCCCCCCCTTTTTTTAGGCCTTAAAAAAGAAGAAGAAATTTTAGGCCCTATTGTCACTCTTACCCCAATATTCATTAAATGCATGTTTTTTGCTAAGAACATTTTTAAACACAATTTAAGAAAAGGAACTTCTTGTTGTCTAATATTTTTTTCAATGACCTTGATAGTCTTAGTGGTTGTTGCTAGTCCTATTTTAAAGAAAACCCTTAGCTGGCTCAACATGGTTTTCAACCAAGAAGCTTTTAAGGAAAAGTATTCAAATTTCAAGGATCTTTTTAATTCTTGTACAAAGCATTGCAAGAGTTGGCCAACCCTAAGGCCAAGTTCAATCTAACCAATCTTGACCTTGCTATTATTGACATATAAATATTTTCAACTGGCGTGTTTTTAGTGATCACTTCACACGTAATCAAGACAATAAGAAAACGTTGTAGTGTTACAAACCAAGGAAGAGGGATTTTTTTTCCAAGGAAAACCTTGCAGGGAAACTCCTAGGCACTTTCTTGCATTCATGGATGGTACCTAGTGTAAACCTGTTGGTATTGAATAGGGTGCCTAACCCAATAGGGACATCGAGTGATGCACACAATAGAGGCATTTAACCTAGGGAGTCAACCTTGAGACCTCATGCATGAAGCTCAAAGTACTTAACCACTCTAGTTATCCCATTGAACTTTTGGAAGAGGCAAGAAGATATATATATATATTCACAATTAATTAAATAGAAAATAAAGAAGATGCAAAGGTTAGAGAGAAAAAGAGAGAGAAAATGATTTAAAGGATAACCCATGAAAGGAAAGATAAAATAAAAGAGGAAGTGAAACACAAATAAAAAGGAAAATGAATTCAATTATTATTTTTTAAATAAAGGGAAAACAATTTTGAAAAAATTGAGTTCACGAAATGAAAGAGAAAAGAGGAGTAGGGGAGCAAAACTAGAGGGAATAAACTAAGTAATATAGGTAAACATTTCAATCAAATAAAAATGGCAAAACAATGAGAAGGGGAAGAAGAGAAAAACAAAAAAATGAACTTAAAAATAGAGAGAAGAAAAGGGGAAAATAAAAAAGAGAGGATATTGTAAAAAATAATAAATTAGATAAATAATAATAGATTAAAAAAAAAGGAAAAATTGGACATAAATAACAGGGAGAGTAAAAGAGAAAGGGAGAATGAACTAAAAGGTAAAAACCTATTTCTACCCCCTTTACCTTGTTCCTACTTCACTCCCTTTTCTTTTCATTTTTTATTTTGTAGTTTATTAATTTATTATTATTTTATGTATTTATTATTATTTCTTTCTTGTTATCACTTGTAATTGTTATGGGGGAGTTTAGTCCCAAGGGGATTGAATGAACACTTAAGGATGCCCCCAACACTAGCCCAAAGCAAAAGCGATTGTGTAAGGTGACATTGACATTATTCCTAAGTATTAATTTGATCCCATTGATAATAAAATTCCTGAAGGGTAACTTTGAGTGATAACATTTTTAGCGCGATTTTTTGGAGCACAACCAAGTTCCCTGGGATTCATAGCATTAGGGATACACTATATTGTTGAATATTGCTTTTCGTTGAAGATTTTGATATTTACTTGGCAACTCCATTGTCAAGGGATCGAGATAGTTTTCACATACATGCATTTTCAAATTGATCTTGGTAAGAAATATTATACCTTTTTTATTCATGCTATTCACATGCAAGACCTTCTTTTTGAGTAATATAGGTAGTTGGATAGGTTTCACTATACACTACCACTCTTACCTTCATATGTCACATGTTGGTGTAAAGCTTGTAGGATGACTCATAAAGACTTGCTAACCATAGTCAAGCGGACTATGATCATAATCAAATCCCTCGGATCCAAATCCATCATGGTCTAAGTCACTTTCATCTGAAGAATCTTGTAGAAAGTATTGGCGGTGGTAATCAGTACCATAATGTATTACATCCTCCATCCAGTGAGGGGCATCTTCTCGAAAACATGCAAAGAAAGGAGACTGTCGAAAAAGTTCAGGCCTCGTGTAGCTGGGAACGGAAACATCACCAAAGAAACGATGTTTGATGAAAAGTCGAAATTCTTGTCCTGGAGTAACTGAGGGGTGGACAGTAGCACCTTTCCAAAGGATATCGAACTGGAAAATACCATAGATGAGAGAAACACCATATATTTCATCTTTCAGGACAGGAATGAAAACCTGAGGAGAGGCATGCTCTAAGGCCGAGATTATGGGAACATACAAAAAGAGTAAAATTTTCATCCAAGGACTCCACTGACGAGTATGGAGATCATCACAGAAGAAACATACAATAACTTTGCCATTTTCTCTAGCAAGCTGGTGAATGGCATAAAAATATATCCATCTAATAGTAGGGTAAAAAATGTAAACAAAAAATTATTGTTCTCCTGAAAGCAAATGAAAATGCCCAATAATCATATTGACATGGTTGACTCTGAGAAGGGGATTATTGAAATTGATATTGTAGTTGCGGCGTTCCTTTGGAGATTTTAGCCGATCTTGAAGTATCTGCTGTTGGATTTCAAAAGGAAGAGTCTGGATTTTGTTGTGAAAACAATCGCTGCAATAACAGTAAATGCATTCATGACAAACAAGAACTGAATTGTCTGGTGCTGAGGATGAAGACTCACCTTTTTCAAAAAATTTGATCTCTCGGAATTGTGATCCTTCTCGGGTTAACATATCAGCAAGATGATTATCTTTGCCGGCTTTGTAGACAATCTCAAAATCAAAACCTTGAAGCCAGACTACCCATCTTAGAACCCTGGCATTGCCATGTTCTAGAAGTCTTTTGTTACCAAGCATACCCTTCATATGCTTAAGATCCGTTCTAACTATAAAATGGACACTTTTGAGGAAAAGTCTGAAACGATGAATACCCTTCTTGACAGCAAGGATCTCTTTGTGTGATGATGGGTACTTGGATTCTGCTTCGAAAAATGTTCCAGAAGTATAAGCACAAACCTCCTCTTTCTTTGAATGTTTTTGCAACAGCACAGCTGCCCAAACTTGATCAGAAGCATCAGTCTCTAAAATATAAGGTAGATCTAGGACTGGAAGAGCAAGGGGGGGAAGCTTCTGGATGTTTGCTTTGATTCTTCTGACTGTGTCAGTCATAGCTGGTATCCATTATGTGTCAGGCTTTAATCTTTTCTGTAACAACTTTGTGTCTTTTTCCTGTGCTTGATAAAACTGTCTGATATAATTCAAGCAGCCGAGGAATCGCTGAACCTGTTTAGTATCTTGCAATCTGTTAGGAAACTCTAAGAGTTTCTGCAAAACATGTGGCTGCAGAATTATTCTTCCTTGTGAAATCTGAAGGCCCAAGAATTCAATGGAAGTCTTGGCAATAACAAACTTATCTGTGGATGACGAAAGTGCAATCCCATGCTTAAAAACAAAATTATGAAATTGTTCTAAATGGATCTTATGCTCAGCTATATCTCTGCTAAAAATGAGCAAATCATCAATATATACAATAACAAAGTCTAAAGAACGAAAAATGTCTTCCATCCTTTTTTGGAACTCTGATGGAGCATTCTTCAGGCCAAAAGGCATTACTGTCCACTGATATTGGCCATGAGGGACTACGAATGCAGTATTGTACCTGTCTTCTGGTGCTATGCCGATTTTCCAAAAACCACTCTTAAGATCAAACTTACTAAAGACATTGGATTTTTCTATTTTTGACAGAATTAAATCTTTATGAGGGAGAGGATACCTGATTGGTTTTAAAGCTTTGTTCAATTCTCCATAATTAACTACCAATCTTTTCTTTCGTCTTTATGCTCAGAATGCTTATTGACATAAAATGATGGGCAAGCCCAAGCACTTTTGCAAGGTTCTATCAGCTTCCTATCCAACAACTGTTGGATTTCTTCTTTGCATGCTTGCTACTCCATAGGACTCATATTATTTGCTGAGGATTTCTGAGGTTTTATTTTTGTATTCTGTTTGTATGGCAAAGTGACATAGTATTTTTCTCTCTTCCAGAAGGCATCTGGATGATCAGAAGTACATTCCTTTTGTAACTTCTAATTTATTTCTGCAAGGATGTCTTGACCATGTAGGTATGCATGTTTGACAATCTTTTTTATTTTTTCCAAATCCTTGACTGATTCTTTGACAATGTCTGGCTTTTCAGGAGAAATTCTGATAGTGAAAGCAGACTTTACTGGAATGGAAGTCACAGTTCCTTGGACTGTGAAATCAACTGAATCTTCTCTAACTGACATTGGCAGGTGTTTCTTGACAAAATCTTGTCCGAGTAATATGTCAGCTCCTGTGTCTAAACAATATAAAGTAACATATGTTTTGATTTTTCCTAACAAAATAGGAAAATCTGGAGCAATAAAATTTACCTTGATGAGTTCCTTGTTAACTGCTCTGAAGTGAATAGAGACAGGTTACCAAAAATATTCTGGAATGGCTTTGTATTTACAACAACTGTTCATGGCGCCTCTATCTACTTGTGCATCCAAGTAGTAAGATTTATACCCTTCTGTTTTGATCTGGATAGGTACAACCATCCGATCTCCTAAACTCTTTTGTTCAGGGACTGGTTCTTCTACTGTTTCTGGAGCTGGAGTAAAGCTGTGAGCTTTTCTCATTGTTAGCTGGATATATTCAGAGTTCAGTTCATCGAGCTGATGTAGAGATCCTTGTATACTTGTAGCTAAGTTAGCTAACTGTTCTCTCTCTCTTTTTACTTTGTTTTCAAAGAAAACAATTTTTCTGAGAAGATCTGCCTCGCTTGGATCTGACCCTTCATATGTAGGGACACACTGTGAAGGTTCTGGCAACTTTTTTGTCAACTCATCAATCTTTTCTTGTAGTCTTCTTCTAATTATGACTAGGCCTGGAGAAAGACTAGCCTTTTTTTCTTCTAACTCTTCTATTTGACTTTTGAGAGAAGCAAAAGAAAACATAAAACAATTACTGATAAAGGTTTGGTCATCATCAGAGCTATCCAAAGAATTAATGGAAAGCTTATGGAGATCTAACTCATCAGAACTAGAATTATATTCAAAGTCATCTACAGACTCATAAATGGAGAATCCTTCATCTTCTGATTGTAACTCAGGGACTACATCCCACTCAGCAGGATTGTACTCTGCTGTAAAAATCTCACAGATTTTATTCTGAAACTTTGTCTTCTTCTCTGGAAACTTGTTTTCCCAATGGCCTTGCTTGCCACAGATGTAATAGGTAGACTTTCGAAGCGGCTGGGTCCTTTTCTTAAAGACAAACCTATTCTTTCTATTTTGAAAAAAAGGTTTCTTCAGATACTTCGAGATTCTTTTTGAGGAAGACTGGAATCTGGGATGGGATCGAGAACTGGATTCACCAGACTTTTTGGAATGGCAGGTACATGCAGATTTTTTATGTAGACGAGGCTTGAAACAACCATAATTGGCAGTTTCACGAAATTGCTGACAGGCTAACTGAGAAACAAAAATTTGTTTTTTGAGATTTTTCTGTGTCTTCATGGCGACACATTCTTTTTGGAGGGCTGTGAGCACATGCTGATGTAAACCAGCAAGAGATAACTCTTCAATCTTGACTTGATGATTTGACAAATAGGTATTTACAAGAACTGGGATTTTGCCGGGAAGAGAGGCAAGATAATGGCGAAGGTAGGCAACATTCTGATGATCTGTAATTTTGTACAACATGGTTTGCATCGTACAAAAATATTCTTGAAGAAGATTGATATCACATAATTTCTGGGACATGTACAATTGAGCAGTATGAGATGCATCAAGAGGTAATGCACCAAGAAATTCATGAGCAAGGGCTTGAAACAAAGCTTCTAAAGGATCATCATTCTCTAGTAAATGTTCTTTTTCTTCTTCTGAAAGTTTTTCCCACCATAGCTTTGCTATTCTTGTAAATGCCTAAGTAAGCTGCGTAGCTATATCTTTCCAGGATGCTTTAGTTTATGCTTTTCTCTGGAATGCCCATGCATTGATCTTTTGGAATAGATTTAGAATCTGATCACTTTCCAAGCAATCAAAAATAATAATCAGTGTGTTGCCAAAGCCTTTGGACAGATCTTTGGAATCAATCTTGATATCTACATTTTTTTAATTCATTTGTCCATTTGCTTAATGGACTGCGAAACTTATTGTGGCTGACATCTTGACCTGAAACTCTTCTAGCTTGATTTTGGAAGAAATGTGACTCAGCTCTGTTTCTTTTTGGGTTGCTAGAGGCTTCACCTATCTCAGAATCCATAGAGATAGTGGAGGATGCCATTTTAATGTCATGGCAACCAAGTGAGAGAACTCTTTGGTTCAACAATTCATACTTTTCTCTAGTCAATTCAGCACCATGCTGAATACTTTGTAGTCTATGTGGACTTAACTGTTTCAGGAATTTCTGGGGGCTTGAGCTACCAGAATGATATTTGAACTTATAGCCTTCTTGGTTGATTTGACTATAGTCAAGAGGAGAAGAAGGAGTTGGAAGTGCTGACTATATATTTTCTACAGATCTTGTAATAACATCGAGACCAGCTTCAATATCTGACAACCTAGCTGTCTGCTCTTTTTGGTTCTTAACCAAAGAGTCAACAGTATCCAAAATATGATTTAAAGATCCATGCAGTGTTTGCATATGAGCATTGAGCTCAAGAACATCTCTAACATCATCTAGGTTTTGAGCTATACATACAGACTGGAAGTTAGCATAATTCTGTAATTGGATTTGTTCTGCAGGTTTAGGATCATTCGAGCTTCTCAAATTAACAAATTGAAAATCTGACTGTAAACTACCATCCTTAAAAGAAGGACTGGAATTGCCAGAATCTAATCTTCTTGCTGAAATCTAGGACAAGTTTCCAGATTTTTCTTGAGGGAGAGACAAACTTTTAATATCTCGAAACAAAGAAGAACAATCAGGACAATCAGTATGTTGACCTTTATGATCAACAGAGGAAGAGGATGAAGAGGGTGAATTAATAGACTAAAATGTTTTTTGTTTTTGTGGGGTATCTTTTTATTTACAAAATTTGCAGGATGCAGAAGGAAACTGACTGTGGTTAACCATATGTTGGTGTAGATGAGAATCATAGGGTTGCATATGTGCAGATGAACGTAATGGGGTTTTTAACCTGCGGGGTAAATATTGAGAATGGGAAACAGATCTACTAATTGCAGGTGATGGTGGAGGAAATGATTGTGCAGGAGCAAATCTAAGAGAAGTGTTACCATCGGGATGCTGGAAAACACGAAGTTGTTTGGAGGAAGCATCATGGAGTTCTGGATATCTCTGAGAAAGTGGTTGGTATGTGCTATTCCATTCTTCAGGTAAGGTTACCTGAGAAAATCCGAGTTGGAGGGGAGTAGTGTTTCCCGGACCAATAACAACTCCTTCCTAGAGCGCTCTCTTCTGCAACTTAGGATTAATTGCAGGCATAGTAGTAGAAACAAACTGGATACACAGAGAACAATGCAACTGAGCAATTTGGGATTGCGGAGCTACATCAAAACTAGAAAATTGTATATATGCTTGTAAAAATTCATTGATATAGGGGTCCGTGAGAGACACCTGATATCTGGGAACCAGGGAAGACCACGCGGGGCCATTATTTAACGGACTCTGAAAGCCTCCTAACAAGGCATCTTCAAACTTGTTTAGCCTGGAATCTAACACACATGATAAACAAGAAGTATCCAATCCAGGGCGGACAAGAGGATTGATACCGAACTGTATTAAACCAATATGGATATATTTATATGCATGCTCCAAACCCCAAGCTATATCTTCAGATTTGATTAACGGAATCTGGTATACAAACTGACCAACAGATATAGGTATATTCACAGATGTGAAACGAAATAATTGGGCTGCACGAAACTTGACATAGGAAGATCATAAATTTTATTGACATCTATTTCAGGTAATGACTAATTAGGCTGTGGTTCATATTCCTGAGACACAACACGAGTATCATACAAAGTATCTGACTCAGTTTTGTTCAAATATTTATTTAGCCATGACCATTGCTTTGTGTGTTTCTCTTTCTTTGATGAAGCAGATTCAGGAAAGTAAAAATTGTCGTTGTTGGAAGAACCCATGACAGAAATAACAGAAGAGATAAACTTAAAGTTGAACCTGGAGAAAGCCGAAGAAGAACTTCTATACGCCGGAGTTGTACCCTTGATGGTTGATCGCACCGCGAGCGGGTGAATGCATGTGCAAGCTCTTCAAACAAATTCAATGCTCTAGACTTTAAATATAATAACTCTTCCCACCTCAAAAGGGAATGGAACACATAAGAGAAATGATGCGATGGATCGAAAACACAAAGCTCTTATACCAATAACTAATGATTTTTGTATATTTCTCTTTATTTGTCTTTCGTGGGTTCTCTCATGAATCTCCACTCTGTATAAATCTGTCCTGCAGATCTTGTCTAGTTTCAGTATCTTACTTTATGATTGTCTTTCGTGGGTTCTCTTACGAATCTCCACTGTGTAATAAGCTTTAGTACAATACAATCTGTACTATAGATTTGAGATGCCTTCCGCATTATTATTTTCTTAGTGGGTTCTTTGGAAAAGAATCTCCACATTGTACAAATAAGTCATCTCATGGTGCGGATGGCTCTTCGTGAGTTACCCGAAAACCAAAGATGCCTTGTCAGTTACAAGAAAAGCATCTACGTGCTTCATGAGGATGCATGCGATATATTTCTAGTGGTTGCTCACTTAATTGAAAACTATGATGAAGATCAAATATAAATGTGAAAACTTTGTGGCGATTTTAAATGAAGATGAGGGCTATGACATTGAGGAAAAAGAGTTGAAATTAGAGCATACATTGTTGATTCTTTGCAGTAGTAATTTCAGCTTTAAGTAGCCTCTAAGTTTATGAAACAATGCTTTAATGTATTGACTCATATGCTTTAGATAACTAGCAAGAGAAAAGTACTCCAAATATTTCTAGAGACTCTTGATTTACAATGCCTTAGAGATATATAAGGCTTTGTAACGTAGGCCAAGTGGTTGTGTAGACTACAATAATAGGTGCAACAAGGAAACTATATGGTTTGAATCAATAAGAGATAATTTATACACCTTCCTACGATGTTGTAGATTCAAGAAGAACAACATGAAGGACATCATGAGGCTCTTTAAATCAATGATGACATGCCTTTCTTTGATTGTACATTTGATGACATGGATTGTTAAGGTATACCTTATTCTTATGATATTGTTAAAAGTGAGCAATTGAGGATGTACAAGGAGTTTTTGGTGTTTTTAAAGTTACTAAAGATGTGCCTCTTTTAGTTGATCATATATTTGATGAAAAACAAAGTTTTGAGCGTGAAACATTAACTTTCCTCGGACATCTTTTTGGTGTTGAAGCTAAAATACCTAGACAATGTGAATTAGTGCCTAGAGTTCAAGAAGAACATGATTTTTACTACACCAAGGAGGTGATAGTAGTTATAATTTCATAGTAACAAGAGAAACCTATTGATTTGGTAATTGCTTCTCAATTTGATTTTATTTCAACATCTATTTTTGAGTCTAATCATTTCCCAACTTCCAAAAGTTAAGTTGACCTAGTTAAGCGATACATGGAGGATTTTTTTGGAGGTCAACATAGAAGAGCCTTATATTTTCTTCCTTCTTCCTAGTTAGTAATCAATAATGCTATGAGTTACATACAATGGCATGTTTGGTTTTGTTTCCTTCATTGGTGGTTGAGCACATGAAGAAATTTCGTACGGTGGATTGATTACATCATCGATTACATTGGGATTTTGATTATGATGAGTGGCCTTGAAGGATCGATTGTTGCATAGTTGGTTACATTGGCGTTTTGTGTATGTTTAGTGGTCCATCATGCTGGTTAAGATATGTTTATTTCAAAAGTGTGGTGTGCTACTATGATTTTACAAAAACACAATTTTATTTATTTATTTTCCAGGGTTTGTTAAAGTATTAGGTCTAAGTTTGAGTTAATCCTTTGCTTTGAGTTTAAGTTTACTTTCCCTTAAAGTTTAGTGTGCTTTGGTTTTCAATAAATGCCTCTTGACACATTAGATCACTGGGATTAGTCTCACATTGTAATATTCCTTTTGCATGTCTCTTGGTCTCTTCATAGACAAAAGTGAATTCTTGTGAAGTACATGGTTAAAATTTTACATGTAAACAAAGTTGGTCCTAGTATTATGTGTGTATATGTAATTGAGTCTTGTAGTTTAGAAACTGTGCCATGAATTGCGTGGGAATTAAGTTGGGTTATATTGATTCAAGTTGATTAGAGTAACTTGTTCTTAAGAGGTATTTTCAAGTTTGTATCTTCATTAGTATCCAAAGTTCTAGGATTCACAATGTCCTGCATGGAGAACCTTTCCTCAAATGGAGCCACTATCAATATTGGCTTTTTCCAAAAAGGAAAATCTTGCGGGGACACCTTTGGTCAATTCCCCACATTTGATGGATGATGCCTTCTGCAAACCCATTAGCGTTGATTATGGTGCCCTACCTTGCTAGAGACATTGAGTGAGGCACACAACATAGGTGACTAGTGTGGTAGATCAACCTTAAGTCCTCCTGCATGAAGCTCAAAGCACTCAATTGCTCGAGCTGGCCCACTAGAATAGGTAACATTGAATTTTTCCATGCATGGTCAATTTTAATGATGAAACACATTTGTGAGTACATCTATTGGTTCCAAAAATCCAAGTCCATGCCAAGTTATTTTATAGAGATTTTAGATTGGCAATGGGGACACCACATTCAATGCTTCAATTCATAACTCAATTTTATTTCTAACAAGTTTTCCATGTATGCACGCTCTTAGAACATTTTGGAGCATCCATAGAATGGTGATTGCCTCAAAATGACACTTTTCGATTTAGATATTTGTTATTTTGGGTAAGTTTTTATTTTTAGAAAGTGAGATTTTTTAGAAATTGGTTGTCGTTTTAAATACCCATTTGGTTGTTGTCCGAAAGGGTATTCTTAAAATTTTAAATTTGCTATTCCAATCAAGTTTTGTTTTTTTCCAACAAAATATATCGTGGGAAACTCTTTGGGCACTTCTCCTCATTTCGAGGATGGTTTTTCGCAACCTAACCCGTCAAGGACATTGAGTGAGTCCCACAATACTCACAGAGATATCCAGTCTGGGGACTTGACAATGTGACCTCTTACTTGCAATTCACAACACTCAACCACTTGAGCTAACCCATTAAGCTATTTCGGTATAGTTTCTATTTATATAAACTTACTATTTGGGAAACCAATTAGGTTTTTAGATATCTTTAGTGGAGGAGATCACGTGTTTGACTTTTGGTGAGGAAGAGGGAAAGTTTCTTGTTAGGCTTTCTATTTTAAAAAAGTGTTATACATGGGTGGGGTGGGTTTGTGCAATGATTGAGAAGAAAACCTAGAAGTTTATCGTAATTATGAAAAGTGTGAAATTAGGGAATTTCGTTTAAAAATAGTAGAGACAGGATGATTGAGTTGTACATGGAGTAATGGGCTATGTTTACTTGCGAGTGTAGGTTATTAATGACTTGGTAGAGTAGTGGGATCAATCCATGGCTGATATATTTGGCATGTGTTTTATGAATATCAAAGCATGCAAGCTTTCAAGATAATTTGGGGTTTTCTTTTGTGTTATTTTAAGGACAAAAGCACATTTTTTTGATATCGAGAAGTTGCTTGACCAACAAGCAAGTATGAGCATGCATACAACTTTATTATTGGAGTTTGTGTTATTTCAAATGGATGAGGGTTCTTATTTTCTTTGAGGATTTACTTGTGACTTGTTAATGCAGGTTATTACTTGAGTTTGACTTGTTAGAGTAGGTTGAAACCTTTGATTTTTTTTTCAAGACAAACTTCATGCATGTGTTGCATCAGTGCTTTTATGTTGTCGTAACCCCCAACTTGTTGAACACTATTGAAGATTCCTCATGTTTTGTAGAAACAATTCAACCATAGAAGGCAGATGAGGAATGGGAGCCACCCCCATGAGAGGGGAGCATAAACCCTAGTACATAGAGATAGAGGCCCTAGAGGAATTATTAATGACTAAATGGAGTGGCTTATAATAATAACATATTTATTTTAAAACATGAAAATGGAAGCCCTATAAGAATATTAATACATAAATGGAGTGGCTTGTCATAATAACATTTATCTTTATAAACATGAATAATACCATTTTCACATTAAAAGTAGCAAAATAAATTACAAAATAAATGCCCCAAGCGTACTTGGAATGCATAGAAGTCAAAGGGAAATATCAACATTAAAGGAAGGAGACCAAACATTCTTAAAACTTTTGCAATCTCAACTCCTCAAAATTTACTAGAGTCATATAACCACTGTGGACAATTCATCTTAACAATTTGCTTACACTCTACAATCAATTTGAAATAATTGTTTACCTTTGAGCATTTGAGAATGAAAGATTTTCCAAGTGGTATGTGAAACAATTAAGTTGAAATGATATTTTATTCCTTTTACTTTCTTTCTTCTTAACTCTTATCCAACTTGTCTCAAAGAGGACAAGGTTCTCGCCATAAGCTTTTGTCTTTGCACATAAGGCAAGTCTTTCCTTGCAGTTTTTGCTGCACAATCCTTGACAATGCCCATAATCTTTGACACAACACCCTCTCCTCTAAAGGAGTATCAAGGACAATGTCTATTTTAGATTCATAATTTGCATCATAATTATATTCTAGATTCAACTCCATCTAATGATACTTGGAGTTGGAGCCCTTCAACAAAGTTGATTTTAGACTTCATAGTCAATAGGTAGTGGGAGCATTAACCTTTGGTTAATAGGTAATTGAGTGGTCATGTTCCAAAAAATACTTGAGTTAAGAACAATGTATTCATAGTCAAACAAGTGTCCTGCTATGCCCATTACATTTAAGAATGATCTCCTCATGAAGAACCTTTTCTTTTTTTCTTTCAAATTTTTTTAATAGCAGGCCCTAATATTCCACCCCCAGAATCAAGGGCCGCTCCATAGGCATCCTTGGAATGGATCCCGACACCTGTAAGGCCCCAGCCACCACCCAATGCCGTTAGACCTGCTATGCCCATTACATTTAAGAATGATCTCCTCATGAAGAACCTTTTCTTTTTTTCTTTCAATTTTTTTTAATAGCAGGCCCTAATATTCCACCCCCAGAATCAAGGGCCGCTCCATAGGCATCCTCGGAATGGATCCCGACACCTGTAAGGCCCCAGCCACCACCCAATGCCGTTAGACCACATTCATGAAGAACCTTTTCTTATATCAACCTTAATGCACATTTTAGCACACACAAAAAAAACATAAAATTGCCCTACTCCATTATAAAAGCAAGAAACTTACTAAACATCTTTTCTATGACAACAAATAATTTAGAATGTTAATATTAAACAGGGAAATTAGACAACCACACCTAGACAACCACACCTAAATAGAAGCATAAGGTAGTTTTTCAATACATATGATGAAGCTTCACCTAGACAACCACACCTAAATAGAAGCATAAGGTAGTTTTTCAATACATATGATGAAGCTTCACTACAGGCCTCATAAAATGACCAACCTTATTAAAAAAAAAAAACTAAGGTTTTTGAAAGACACACTTTCTCCCATAAAAGTTAAATTCCATAGTGAAATCCTTTGGCATAACATGTATCGCATTTCGCAACATTATCTCGCAAGAAAAAGAATATCAAGCCCAAGTAAGCCTACACCCTCACGACCAACCAATACAGCTCCAATACAAGGCATGCAGCCATGGCAACTAGAGCGATGTTTTTTCCCGTTTATCTCAAAACGAAAGTTTATAAAACCCTAAACCCCACAAATATCAATCACGATTCTAGCAACTACCATCACCAAACCAAAACCAACTGTAGATGATTGTCTGATTTCAATTCCATGAATGGCATCCCGACTGATGTCCAGGTCCCTCATTTCCTCTGCCAGATCTGCATTCCAGTCTGGCGGAAATTCATTCAGAGCTGCAAGGGGTCCCTCTGCATCATCAACCACCAGACCTCCTTCTTCCTCTAACAGAAACCCGTTGAGAAATGACAGTACAAACCTACGAAGGCGATGGGCAGAGACGATGATCCCATTACACGATGCGGTCGCAGGTGCCACACTTATTTCTCACCTGGCGGTCAACTCCCGTTCTCGAAGCGCCCTTTCTCTCGGTACCTTTTGCCCTTTTCATTGCCCTTATTAGACTGATTATTTCCACTTGCAGTAATGCAGAGTGTTTTGAAATGGGAATGAGGTGAAAGAGGTAGACAAACTATTGATCACAAATTGTAAGTTGTAATATTTTTAGATGGATTCTTTACCGGCAGAATGTCTAAATTGCAGGAATAATATTATATTATTCAGTTGATCTGGTCACATGCATGCCTTGTTGTTGAATTTTGTTATTATTATTATTATTATGCAGCTAGATGCATCTATATGGCACTACTTAATCAGCCAGGAAGAGACTGCATAGTAATTTAACCAGAGAACACTCAGGCTGTTAAAAGCTAGTACAGTCTGATAGAAATACCCACTGGTTCCAGTTCAACAAACCAACATCTCTGCTCGTTTTCGATGGTGCAGGAAATGCAACTGCAATGACAGTTTACTGTCTTTGCACATATTAGGTCAAACATTCACCGAAAACATAACCCATAAGAGCGCAGCTACATGGGTACTTTTATCCCTCCACAGACCATACCCATACCCGCATCCTGATAATCTCTTCCTTTACTAACGAAATTTTTTGCCACCAGTACCTGTAGTTCAATTTTTTTATCCTCATCATACCTTTACCTGTACCCATTCCCACAACCAGATGTACCCATGCAACATAACATGAGACCAATTGAGTAATTCACAAGTTGGGGCCTCTGGGCTGATCGATGGAACTTAAAGAGAAATACTCTAGGTTTGCAGATGGAATCCAATTATCTGAAACAATTTAGGATAACCTGGCCTGTCAGCACATTCAAATATTTAAAAAATCTTGGTAATTTTAGGCTTGTGCCAATATAGTAGGCTCACACTTAACCATGATCAATTAAACTTGTGTTTCTTGCAGTTGACATAGCACACCTGTTTTGTGAGACCTAAGACAAGCCTGATTCCATTGGTAAGAAGATGGCACATAGATGGAAAGGCTAAATCAGTATATTATGATTTATGACCTATCGACCTTTTAAGTAAAAATCTTGAAATTCATCATATATCTCCTTATTGCAGATCTGAAGATGTTGCCAATGATAGACACCCAGAATATCTCCTTATTGCAGATCTGTTTATTCGATTCTGAGATAGATTAATATTTCAATCCATACAATGACGATCATATCTATGACGGAAGGCATGCACCCACAATAATGGAACAGATCTGATATAAATACTTGGACGGCTTAAACAATGATGAAAGTGGACTGTTGATGACTGTAACAGCTGCAATAGATAATCAGCAATGTGTATACAGTGTGATGGGAGGGAGTTTGCATAAGAAAATTGCCCAGCTAGAAGATCCACGCTAAGAGGGATAGATCACACCCAGATTTGAAGGATGCAGCCCTTAGAGAGTGAATGCAACTTTCTTTTTACTTCAGACTTTTCCTATGCAAGTAGTTGTGAGCCTTCTCATGTGATATGACCTTTGGTTAGGTATCACGCCCCTATTAAAGATAATGGATACCCCTTCTCAATAGATTTCTGCTATTAGGTGATTTGCTGCCAATGGAATGAAGACTTCACTGTCAGTGATTCGCTCCCCTTTCCTTTACTGGAGTATGACTGCCCATGCCACAGTTAAAGAGATATCTCTGTTACAATGATAAAACGCTGCCAAAGAGAGTGGGAGGACACTCTAGCAATTGGTCAAATATTATTGGGTTGAGGTGTGGCTTCCTCTAGAGCTCACGTCTTACCTATAGAACCAGGCAACAGTCAAGAAGGAAACGATTACTACATCATTGAAGAAGGCGCCCTTCTGCTATCAACGAATTAGATCTCCAACGAATAAACCCTCTTGTACTCAGTCCTCCACAAGATCTGCGCCCTATTTTAGCAAAGAACATTGAAAACAACCACCCACAGTGATTATAATTCACCCAGCTGTGAAGTACTTCAATCTCTGCCCTAACTCCACGAATTTCTTTGAATGAATCCCACCATGATAGATCTGAATGATCTATCCAAGAAATTGACTAGGATGGATAGATTTCACCGTCGAAACCAATGTTGGCTAGGGCAGTGTGCCCTAAACCCTGAATGGCTCTCAGAGCTCTCAATCTCGAATCTCAATGATCAGTAATAACAATGGATACCGAGTAACTCACTTTATCTATCTCTTATAACTTTGATGTTGCATGCCCTTACTTTGTATACCTAAGTCACTTTTCTCGTATATTTTTCAGTTGAGTTGCATGCATCTCACTTTTTGCATGCATGCAAGCTCTTGAGCTATGGCTCGCATGCTCTGCATGTCATTTGTTCCAGTTTTATCAAAACGGAATAGTATAGTGGGGAAGATCCAAGAAGGGGGGTCTTTAATATGGATTTGCAGTGAATGTCAAAAGGAATTTAAGGCATCCTACACCTGAGTGAAAGCACATTTGCTTGGGATAAAGAACACTGGTATTCGAGTATCCACCGGTCCACCTAGATCAGATGGAAAATATGGAAAGGGTTTGGGCAAAGAAAAAATAGCAAAATATAAGAAAGAACAGGATGAGGCAGATGCTAAAGCAAATGAGTCAAATGCCGCCTTTCAATTCAAACAACCAACAAGAATGGGGGCATATTCATTAAAGACTCAATTTCCCCCTCATGAATTTGACAGTCCTTCAAGTTCAAACTCAAAGCGGTCTAATTTTGGACCGCTTGAAAAGAGTTTTAATAATGATGCTCGAGGCTCACCGGATGAGGCTATAGGTCGGTGCATTTATGCAAATGGCTTTCCTCTTAGCCTTGTGCGATCTCCTTATTGGGTAGAGATGATTTGAGAAGTTAACAAAGCCCCAATAGGATACGTTGGCCTTGGTTATGAGAAGATCTGCATTACATTATTGATAGGTGAGAAGTTACGTTTGGAGGGTGCATTGAACCCCATCCGTAATTCATGGCGCATATTAGTGGTGTCCATCATTTCCGATGGATGGAAAGATCAAAGGAATAGGCCTTTGATCAATGTAATTGCTCAAAGCCCTAAAGGGGCAATGTTTTTGAAGGCAGTGGATTGTGAGGGGCAGCAAAAAGATGCTTAATTCATTGCTGACATCTTGATTGAAGCAATTGAATTTGTGGGGGCAGAAAACGTTGTCCAGGTCATAACGGACTATGCAACGGTGGGCAGAGCAGCAGGCCTAATTGTTGAAGGCAAATATCAACACATATTTTGGACCCCTTGTGCTGTTCATTCATTGAACCTGATGTTGAGTAAGATGGGGACTCAAATCGAGTGGATGCGACTTATTATTGAAGAGGCAGAGGAAATATGCAAGCCTTCATCACAAACCACCACATGTCCCAAGGCATTTACAGGGAATTTCCGAAGTTGGAGCTTCTTAAGGTACCAAAAATTTAAAGTTTAAAGTTTAAACTTGTAAAGTTTGTTTCCTAAATGTTAGGAGCCTAGGACTCTAAATTTTAATTTATTGAAACCTTGGCACTTGCAGGTTGCAGAGTCTCGTTTTGCCTCTCACATCATATCTTGACGAGGCTTATGCAGGTGAATGAATCCTTACAATCAATGGTATGCAGTTCTCTTTGGAATCAATGGAGGCAATCCCAAACTGAAAGAGCACAAGCAGTGAAGAGGGTGGTTGTTGATGATGAATGGTGGGATAAGGTGGAGTACCACTTGGCATTTACTAAGCCAATTGTGGATTTGCTACGCATGTTTGACCCAGATAGGCCCAATTTGGGAGAGGTGTACAAGGGCATTGACTCCATGATAGAGAAGATAAGAGTTGTCATCAATGCCAAGGAGAAGGACCCAGGTGAAGTCTTTTACAGAGAAGTAAAAGACATTGACCAAAAGGTGGAACAAGATGACCACTTCATTGCACCTTTTGGCCTATGCAGTGAATCCTAAATATCATTCTGTAGAGTTGCTAAATGATCCAGAAAGAATTGCACCAAACAACAACCCAGAATTCTCCCAAGGGTTTAAGAAAGTTTTTCGAAAGCTATTTGTAAATCCTGATATTGCCTATCAGATTCGTGAAGAGTTTTCACATTTTGTGGGATCTGAGGGTTTGGGTGCAGGTAATGATCCTTTATCATCTTAAGAATCAAGATCGTTGTTATTTCATATTAGTTTCTAACTTTCTTAGTTCATTTCATATTTGTTTAAGATCTGATGGTTTGAAGTTTGAAATTTGGGTGCAGATATTGAGACTATGCGAGACAAGATCAGACTAAGTCCAATTAATTGGTGGAACTTACATGGTGGGGAAATTCAAATATCCAAAAATTGGCCATCAAGATCTTGTCTCAAGTTGCTAGTTCCTCATAAGCAGAGAGGAACTGGAGCTCATATGGCTTCATCCATTCGGTGAAGCAAAACAGATTGGGCTCCAAGAAGGCCGAAGAACTTGTATATGTCCATTCCAATCTTCGCCTTCTGTCACATAAGAAGGATGAATACAAATCGAGGCCCACCAAACTATGGGATCTAGAACCAGAGTTACCTGACTTGGATATGACATTGAATGCCATGTCTCAAATGAATCCATTTGATGAGGGGGCACCATCAAGTGGGCATGGCAACAATGCTCCCACTTCTAGTTCTAGAGGCAGTGAAAGTGCTAGTGTTGATGTTGATCTTTGTCACATGGATGAGGACATTTTTGATGATATGTAAATGTAATTTATAATTATGTTTTGAACTTTTGAACAATAAAGTATGAACACTGAACACTGAATATGATAGTAGGTTGTCACTCAATTCCTTTTGTAATTTGTATATTTGACTTGTGTTGTTGATGATGATTATGTAATATGTTAATATGTAGTTTTAAGTTTTAATTTGAAATTTAAATGATGAATGTTAAATTTTAGTTAGATTTTATATATATCTTCCAAATGGAAAATATCTTTCACTTTAAATAAAAAGTGATCATCAACTGTCCTTAAAAGACTTACATTAACGATATGCTCTGAGTTTTTCAGCATAAAAGAGATTACATTCTTCATTACATTCTATATTACCATCATCATCTATCTGTGTCTTATCAGCTTATATGATTACACTGATGTTTCATTTTCAAAAAAGGGGACTAAATCTTGCCATTGCTTCCCTGTTAGGAGGTAGAGCTCTTTCAGAAAACTCTGTTTTTGATCTCTGATTCCCCAGCTGTTTGTCAATGCGATCATCGCCATTAACACATGGCGTAATCTGTAGCAGGTCCAAAACTTTCCAGCAAAAAATTCTGTACTGTGATATTGAGCGTCCTAAAGAGATATATGAAAAACAATGACTTGTCCATTGTAGATTTCCTCTCCTTCTATAACTCCAGGCTGTATTGCTAGAGCCTGTTTTGATAGTGTGTTTGCTTCGGTGTTCATCTCCTTGTAGATGTGAGAGAAGGAGATCGATTCGAAGAAGTGTTTGAGAGCTTGAATTTCTCTAAGAACATTGTGTAGATGTGGGGCTGTAATGTGGCTCACACCATTGACCCAGTCGATTACTGTTTTTGAGTCCCCAAAGATGTGGAGTTTCGTGATCTGCCAATCCCTTGCAATTTTCAGAACTGTCCAAAGTGCAGAAAGCTCTGCCATCATATTGGTGGCATGACCCAAAGAATATTTGATCGATATTTTCCTGTTATCAGAGAGATAAATGACGCTTCCCGCTCCTCCTAGTTGTGGTTCTCCTTGGCTTGCGCTGTCAAAGAACACCCATGGCTTGCTTTTGTCAATCACTGGAGCATTTAAAACACGGACTTTGGATAGTTTGGGACTTGTTTGTAGTTCCTGTGATTTATGAGCCAACAACGAGGAGGTAATATCAGCAAGCGTCCAATGGTCTTTGAAGATAGCTCTGTTACGGGCTTCCTAGATACTGTGAACAAAGAGGGTTGGGAAGGCTTCAAATTGACGTACCCCTGAATTACGCCACCATATCTGAGCTCACTGATCAAGGGAACTTTCACAGTTTACGATTTGGTTGTCTTGTGTGAAAATTTTTGCTGCAGTTGTCCATATGCTTCCTGCATATGGACAAGAGTTGAAAAGATGAGCAGAATGTTCTTCGTTTGTTTTTGATTATATATATATATATATATGATGAATGTTAAATTTTAGTTAGATTATATATATATTTTCCAAATGGAAAATATCAATCACTCTAAATAAAGAGTGATCGTGAACTGTCCCCGAGGAACTTCATTATATATCAAAAGGGTTACATTACTGTTTCACAAATTCATAAATCTGCTTGCCATTAGGCTACATAAAAAAAAACACAGACTGTCTATCCTTTCTATATAATTGCATAAAGTCTTCCTATCTCATTCTAAACCTCTAGCACATAGTGAATATCTGTTTGCTTGTTTGTTTGTCCATCCACCTCGATCAGTCCAGGAGGTAGAGCAAGAGCCAATTTGGATAAGTGATCAGCTTCAGAGTTTAGTTCCCGATAAACATGTGAGAACTGTACATGCTCAAAGCTGGAGATGAGAGATCTGATGGCATGGAGGAGGTGCTGTAGGTGAGGAGCATTTATTTGAATTTTTTCATTTGCCCAGTCAATAGTCATCTTGGAATCTCCGAATAGCTGTAAATGCTTCACCTGATTTTCTGATGCAATTAGCGGGGTTACCCATAACATATATATATATATATATGCCGTTTCCTTGCTGTATCATATCCAGATTTTTTGAAAAATTTGTTGTATCCGTATCCGTATCCGTTTCAGTGCAACTTAGACGCAAACGCTAGCTGCCACTAAATGTATCCCATCCAGGACGTAGAGGTATAGGCAACGAGGTTGGTGATATCTCAAGCACCAAGTCCACCACTCAAATGAGCGGTTGTCACACTGGACAAGGCACTTGTCGCTTTAGACAAGGCTAGAAGCCAAGTCAAGGGGGAGACCCTTGTCAACCAATGAAGGTTAACGACACAATAAAACACCAACACTAAGGATATGGATAAATCAAGCAAGGGTGTCTTGAGTTAGTGACCCCAGGCCAAAATGAACCACTAATTAAGCCTAGACCGGATGCCAAAATAGGAAATAAAATGCATATATCAGATCTGAAAATTATATTAATTGTGTCAGACTCATTAGTGGTGAAGTTTGGAACAAATCCGGGGTGTATTTAGTGCTAGGAGTAAATTGTGAATATGCTGCCCTATGGGGAATTATCTTCAAAATTTAAAATATTCTAAGGCAAGAGATTTAAATGGCTTTAGATCAGTCCTAACACCTCAAAATGTTGCTTGAATAATAGATGAATAAGTTAAGGAGAGTTTCAAGCCAAAAACAAGACAAAAATTGGAAGCCCTAAGTTACTAGCTAAGCTTGGGCGCACTTCAAGAGCAGAGCAGTGCCTAACATAAGGGTAAATGGAGTCAAATGAACCGGAAAAACAACCTCTAGAGGTTTAGACTCTAGCTTAGAAAAACCCAAATGCTGGGAACTTGAAATTCGTACAAGTGTTGCCGAAAATTATGGTGGTGAATGCTTAGTTAAATTCTCTTTGTGCAACAAATGGATTGGAATGAAAACATGAGAAATAGTTGAAGAACTTACTTGTTTCCCGGAGAGAGGTTGATAAAATGACAATTTGCTCCCATAAAGATCAACTAGGAAGTGTTTTGTGATATCCAAGTTTTGAGCCGAGCCTACCCAAGTGAACCAAGGCGCCCTTCACTTGTGAAACAAACAATAATATATCAGATTGAAGCACAAATGAAAGATGCAATTACAAGCAAGAAACTAGAAGAGAAAATCATTGGTTCAAAACACAAAAATTAGTCTCTTCATTTTCCAACGATTCGATGGAAGAGAAAGAGGATAAAATCATAAGTGTGCCCCCTCCAAAATCGTCGCCCCTACCTGCAATATCAGAAATTCACCACAAAAAATACATGGACAACCACTAAAACTTCTTAGTGCAGAAGAAGAGCAACATGCAATCAATTTCTCAAACACTCAATCACGAGAACACAAGATTTTGTCGACAAATTCTCAATATATTTCTATTCCAAGTGCCAAGAGTTCCAAGAAGAAGATACAATGAGAGAGTTCTCTCTTAAATAGAGAAACGCAATACAAAATCCCTAGCCAAAGAGATCAATGGCTGAGATTAAATCATCTCAATCACAAATCAATGGCTAAGATCATCTCTCAAATTGGTAATGAGCAAGCTACATGAGGGGGGCGAATTCCTCTACATGCCCTAGTAGAACAACATGGCGATGTTATAAAACATGAAGTACATGAGGAAAGGGGCCGCCTAGGGGTCTATGTCTCCCTAAGGCGCCTTCTTTTACAAAGTATTTGTGCCAATACATTAAAAACATGAGCTGGAAATGCCCCCATGAGGCAAATTCGCCCTCCCTAAGAAGGCATAAGTTGTGGATTCCATCTCCAAGTGAATAATGTCCAAACTATTGTCCATAGCATTAAATATTTACCCCATGTACTTCATGTTTTATAACATCGCCATGTTGTTCTACTAGGGCATGTAGAGGAAAGGGGCCACCTAGGGGTCTATGTCTCCCTAAGGCGCCTTCTTTTACAAAGTATTTGTGCCAATACATTAAAAACATGAGCTGGAAATGCCCCCATGAGGCAAATTCGCCCTCCCTAAGAAGGCATAAGTTGTGGATTCCATCTCCAAGTGAATAATGTCCAAACTATTGTCCATAGCATTAAATATTCACCCCTTTACTTTATTTACCCATACACTTACCGCATTAATGTTTAACTTAGCCAAAATTTGATTTTCTCATTTAATTATTGTTGGTTTATATGACTGAACATGAAAATTGTGATTTTGAGCCTTCCTTTGCCCGAAATCATGAACCAACTGCTCCATTGAGATCGTAGACCCCAAATCCACTACTAATGGTCACTTGAACGATCAAAATCCATTATGTATGTGCAATTTGGCCCAATCCAAGCTTTTTCAATTAAAACAGGGCCCTGCTGGCCATTAATAAATTAAAATCTCACAAATGCCACCATATTTTTGTGAACTGATGCTTGGGGGCTTGTATGAGACCCCAATAGATGTCAAATAACCAAAATCGCAACCTTGAATTTAAATTTGCCCGGGACCCTATTTTGGCTTGGTCATGTTGTTGTAATTGTAACTTTGGAAGATATTCCCTTGTATTTTATATTGTTATTATTATTGTACTTTATGTGTACCTCCGACGGAGATGTTTTTCCTCCGTTCGGGGATGTCGTTATTATGCTTAGTCATTCTAGGTCATTGAGGTAAAAGCCTCCATTGTAAGTCGGGGCAATAGATCCCCAAAAGGTCAAATGTAATTGTATTATTGAGTCTCCTAGAGAAGTTGGCCCAGTCAATTTAGTTAGGTCCGACCTAGTCAGTTAAAAGGTCACCCCAAAAGTAAAGTATAAATAGAGAGAAAGGCTCTCTCATTTGGACACACAGTCACTCACTTGAGTTCGCATAAGTGAGAGAGAGAAGACAAGTTCGCATAGTAGAAAGAGAGAGAGCTGCAGGAGACTATCTTGTTTTGGGGTTTTACATTTTGTGATATTGTATTGGTGATGATTCTATCTTTGAGGAAGTTGCAGGGTTTTCTCCTTTATGGTTCCCCCGAGGAAAATTTGTGTCTCTTGTATTATGCTGTGCTTGTTATTCTTTCAGATAAGATCCTGGATAATATTGATTAAAAGTAGAAAAACTAACAGGTCAAACAGGGTTGACCAAGTTAAAACTAGTCATATAATGGTATGGACTGAATTGTGTGCTCCTACATGCAACATAGGATGCCATGGCTTCCTTATTTGTGTTAGTACATCAACTATAAACATCTAGTTACAAATCCAAGGTGATCAATATAAACAATTTCTCAAAAATAGCCCTAAGGCAAGGTGGGCCCACCATCTCTTATGAACTCTCCATAGTTATACACATTTATAGATTTGGCCATCATACTAGCTATGGGTGAGGTAGACAAAAGGCTTGAAAGCAAAGGGGAATGACCAAGACCATGACTGTGTGACCCTTTGGATGAACATGGGAATCATGGGACCACAGTGACATAAGCACACCAGAGAAACACCAGGGAAGGGAGGTGCCTCACAAATGGGTAGAGTGCTTGAAAAACCACCACTAGCTTTTAACACACACCTTGCTGTTGGGTCACGAATTTGTCCCTATTTTCATTACTTATCAACACCTATTTCATCCATTTTCTTCCTATTATTGCCCATTTATCATTCCATTTTCCATCCATTTGCTGTAACTGCTCGAAAAATACCATATTAGTCTCATTGATGCTTTAGTGGTTAATAATGATTATTTTCCTTTATTTTTGATGAATTGAAGACTATTATGCATAATTTTACTGATGATGGTTTGTGGAGTGATTTTTCATATTAGCAACAATAGCACTCATAGTTCAAGCCTCCAAAGTTGGCATGCTAGCACACGTCCACATGGAGATTCACAACATGGTTTCATTCCTAGGATTGATTATGTGGATTTGTGATTTCAATTCGTGCACAAGTCCAACATGGCAGCCTCTAGCTCATGATCAAACGGTCCCAACCAAAAACACATGCCAGATAAGAACACATTGATTTGCGTCGCGATTTGCGGGCAGATGAAGAAGAATCTCGAAAATCTGGGACATGGGTTTTGTGCAGAACGACCCCAATACTTGACACTTGAGGAAACCGCCCAAAACAACCGCGGTTTGAGAGATACGAGTGGTTCTTTAAAGGGGATCTTGCCAGATTTATTGTTGTGACCAGTGTTTCAAATTAGCAATTTGTTAAAACAAATTACAAGTTGGGAATTCGGTTTCTCATTCTCATGAGAGATTTTTATGTATAAATATGTAATCATTCTCATGTATGGGGGTTGAACAATTAGTATTGAAATTCACTATTCTCTTTGGATTTGAACTCTGTTGTAATGATTCCATATTGATAATACATATTGGAGATTTCATAATCTAGAGTTGTAGACTTTCATTGTGGTGATCCAGCTCTGCTTAGTGGAGGAAGGGCCCTCTTCCTTGAGCAAATGCTGGTAGTGTTGATTGTAAGTGTGTTATGTGTGAATTTGTTTATTATTTAGTTCCTGCTTTCATTCATTGTTAGATTTATCATTGTTAAGATCAAGAGGAGTCTGCGGAAAGAATTTTTCAATTCGACAAGTTTCGAACCTATTAAGCAGGTTCATCCTCAGGAGAACAAGAATCTCACTCTTTTAGCACTCGGATGTGAGGGATAAATACTTAATCTCAGCCTATTTTTATTTTTATGGTCGGCTCATATGGTTAGGGTTAGGTTTTTAATCAATTATAGTGTAGTTTTTGGTTTTCATTTATGTTTAGTAATGTTATATGATCAATAGTAATTAGTTTAATTAATTCAATTTTAACTTATTACAATTTATTATTGGTTTTTAATAATATAGTTTCATTCAATATTATTAAGTATGATTTAATTTATACCATGTGTTCTTATAAATAATGTATTAAAAGTGTAATTTAGTATTAGAAGTTTTAATTATACTATCTTTAATAGTATATGAAAATTATAGTAATTTATTGTTATTATATTTACTTGTTATATTAATTATAGGTCTAAAGAATATCTCTACTTTATTTTATTTAAAAATTGTCTAACTTTTACTTATAAATTCAAAGTAAAGGTTACACTTTACTAAATTACCTCATAGTGATTTTAAGCTCTAAATTGATTTTTAGTATCTAATTAATAGTGCAATTTCTTAGTGATTAGGTAGGTGTTATAGGTTTATCATTTTCAGTATTATTTATGAGTTTTTTAACAACGGGTTTCCAGGTTTCTTTTAATCTTAAACCATCATCACGATTGAAATTCTTCACACATTTTTCAATTTCTATGGCTTCACGTATTTTTCTCTTGTAGTAATGAGGTACAATTGCTAGAACTTTTGAATTTTCAAGGCAAATGTGATGTTTAGTTTTGTGTGAGTGTTCTGCTATGGCTGAGTTTTTAATCCTATCATGTCGTAGATCTGCCCCAAGCTCTTTTAACCTAGTTGCGATTGATCTTCCTGTCTCACCTATGTAGGCATCACCACAAGAACATGGTGTTTTGTAGACACCTTTTAGGAGTTTCGGATCAATCAGGTCTTTGGCTTTGTCAAGCATGTTTCTTAAAGAGTTTGGCGGAGCAAACGCCACCCTTACGTTCTTCTTCCTAAGGATGTTAGCGATTTTGTTTGTAGCACCATGGATGTATGGAAGGGTAACCTGAGTGTAAATATTTGATACAGAGATCACTACTCCCTCTGTATCAGTCTGAGACCTCAAGTAGTATGAATCTCAATGTCAGTACACACTCATAAAAACATAGACTCAACCACTAGATCTGCATCTTACCAACAACATATAAAAGCAATCACCAACAATAGACAACAGATATACCCTGGAACCCTTTCGAGAGAAATCAGCTAACTATGGGGCTATCTTCTCAATCTCGAGCCCAGAGCATATAGAAGAATAAAGAAGCAGTACAATACAAAATTACGTCAGTCGGTAACTCAATCCCTCTGACTAGGGCGAACACAAATTTGCATGCATCCAGCTGATGCATGCACTGACGAAGTGTGCCCTAACTGCCAATCTGGATCTAAGTGCTCTGACGGTGCCTCTGATGGATCTACCCTCTACTGATCACCCTGCTCTGATCTGCTCACTCTGAAGACTGTCCACTGATGAAATCGGCCCTCTCTGCATGCACAAGTGCGCCCTCCTCCTCTGGATGTCAAATGCTTGTACTGCTTCGGATCTCAACAGATCTGAGCTCCGATCGTCTCTAACCTTCCTGAAATCTCAAGGCAAGGCTATCCTGAAAGTCTTGGACTCCAACTCGGTCAATCCAACTCACAACGAGCTTCTCCTCCTCAGGAAAAACGTCCTCCTCCAAGCAAACTTAGCTTCCTCCAATCTAATCAGTAATCACACTGTGGAGCTCTCTCAGCTCACAGTACTGAGGATCTAGTCTCTCTGGAACTGAAGGTCACTGATCTAGCTCAGATCTGACCTTCCTAGCTCCTGCAGCAACTCCTCCCTATCTCAGAAAGTCGCCCCACATGGACAGATTCGTCCTCCTCACTCTAGCAGTATCTCTCTCTGATAATGCAACTGAGTAACCCCATCTGGGGACCCCCTGTCTCTATAAATAATCTCACCGATGAATTAGGTTTGCCAAAACCCTAATTCTCGGTGCATGCAAAAGTCACTCACTTTTGCATGCATTCACTGAATGCTGGCAGGTCATGCAAAACTCATGCATGCATAGGTCAATCTCCCCTGAAGCTCCGCATGCAGCCCTTGCTGGGTTCATGCCACTGAGTAGAGTGCATCTCACTCTCTACTCCATCTTGATCCCTATGGTACTAATGTCCCTCCATGCAAGGCATCTGAGTCATGTAGGACATCCCGAAGTTATTATAATCTAACACTGAGGACGAGTAGTGTCTCTTTCTTTCGTTATGTTTTTGTTATGTTGTTATTCCTGTTAATTCGTTTTGATAGATCGTTGGCCAACATAGCACTTCTTTCAGATTTATGTAATTAGATCTTGCTTTGTAAGAGTTGATTTTTATTGCAATGTTTGAAGTGTGATTAGATTTACAGTGTGGTTTTATGAATAGGTTTTGAGGTTTGATTTTTTTTCAAGAAGGTGTGATCTAGTTTACAATGAGTTTCGATTTCATACCAATAGATCAACAATGTCAGGTAGAAATTGTGCTTGCATAGATATTGCACGATAGCTTTGAAATAAAAGACTTCCTCGGGTTGACAATTTATGTTCTGGGAGTTTTAGTTGTTTATTTAATTAGACAATTAATCTGCCCACATTTTGGCGCCGTTGCCGGGGAAGTTATCAATGGTGCAAAAGTACATCTGACATTGTTTTGTAGATGCACTGTTAAAGTAGAGCATGGTAGATGTGTTCTTGATTCTAGGGTGTCTGGGCGGTAAGACGTAGTGAAGGGCTACACATCCTTCGACAGACTGAAACGGGCTCAGCCTCATAAGGGTCCGGGCATGTAGGTTGCATGATTATTTTTCAGTTGATTGAATTTGCTTTGAGTGTGGATTTTATTTCTTTGCATTCAATTTTATTTCATTTTCAACTTTGCATTCAATTTTATTTCATTTTCAATTTTTGGAGCGTAAATCTTATCATTCCCCTTAGTGGTGTTGTAAGCACCACCCATTATATTAACAAGTTGACAGGAACATTCGAAGGAGGAGCCTCAAGATAGGACATGAAGAACCTAACGAAGAGATGGCAGGTAAGAAAGATGTAGAAGTTATTACCTTTGAATTCCCCATCAGAAATCTAGGAGGAGTGGTACAAATTTAAAGCATTCCCCCATCTGCTCTACCAAATTTTCACGGTTTGGCAAATGAAGACCCTGATGCATTTTTATTTCAATTCGAAGTACTTTGTAGAGGATATGGTTATTGTGCTAATGATCAAAAGTTGCATGTGTTTCCCCTTACTCTAAAAGGAACAACCCTTCGATGGTTCATGAACCTCTGTGGGAATTGTATACAAACTTGGGAAGACATGAAACATGTATTCTTGAAAAGGTACCAAGATTATTGCAGGTCAATGAAGATATCTTCGAAATGACACAAGCGGAAGAAGAGAGTTTGGAGGATTACATGGAACGCTTTCGATACAATCTTCAAAGATCCAAACAAAGACAATTAGGGAAAGAGACCTTGAAAACACTCCTACTTAAAGGAATCCAAGCTAAATCTTTAGAAATTTTAAATTTGATGGGAACAGGTGATGTATTTCAGTTAGCATATGATGATATTTGTGATTTATGTAGAAGGTATTCAAGAGGAAACTTCAAGACCGGTAAGAATTCTAAAGAACTTTCCTCTAGATTTTTGAAATCTGCTGCAAAAACAGGAGTTTTAGGAGCTGAAATCAATAATTTATTTGAAAATTTTAGTTCCTCATATCAGATCAGTCTTCATCAGTTTCAGCTTCCAACTACATCTCTTAGCAGTAGTTAGCAGCATACATTAGCCCCAGCATGCATCAGTACATTCATGTCAACCAAGGCTTCCACGGAGGTAAAACTTGAGGTAAAATAGCGTGATTTTTTGATTTATTAAAGATTTAGGAGAAAGTCATGAAAAGCCACTAAGCATTATCCCCTCCTTTGCCATTTGTCATTTTTTTAAAGATATAGAGAGCTTTCAATTTGGGGGGAAACACTGTGCCATTACCTCTCTTATTCATCCATTACCATCTCCATCCATCTCTAAAATGCACACCCAATTCAAGTCCTTCCCAACATCTAAGTCCTTCCCAACATCCAAGCATGAGAAAATGATTTGCTGCTGCCACAGAAGAATCGGCAGTAGGAACACAAGGCTGTTGAAATATTGTAACTTCTAAGAATATTATATTTGTACTTTATTATTCCGGAGATGTTTCATTCCTCCGTGAAGACCTTATTGTATATCCGGAGATGTTTATTCCTCCGTGGAGAATGTGGTAACTTGGGTTATTAGAGTTCCCTAGTGGGGGTCGGCCCTGTATGAGTCATGTGGGTTAAAGGGTTATTAGACCACCCTAGTGGGGTCGGCCCTGTCACATTATGTTAAGTGGTTAAGTTGGGGTCGACCTAGTTTGTGTAAAAGACAAGTCGGAGTTGTGTATAAATAGAGGAGGTGTGTTCCTCACTTAACACACATTCACTCACTTGTGATTAGCACATAAGTGAGAGAGAGATCTGCTATGGAGGAGAAGGAGCTCATGGTTGTGGTTTACATCTTTGTATTTGCTGGTCATCTATATTGAGGAAGCTTTGCTGGGTTTTCTACCCCATGAGGGTTTCCCAGGATAAATTTGTGTCTCTTGTGTTTATGCTGTGCTTGTTCTTTCAGTGATCCTGTATATGCTATTGTTGTGAAATGGAATGTAATGCTGATATTTTATGTCTTAGCATATTGAATCTTAACATGGTATCAGAGCTAACCTGAAGGAAGGCAATGTATGGCACTTACGACACTTGCTTCACTTGCGACAATTTGAAGGTTAGGGTTTTATATAGCAAAAACCAGTCATCGTGGCACTTTCGCTATAAATCCATTTTGGTGAAGGTTCAGGATCTGAAACCTTTACAGGTCGTAGATAACATCCCCCTGTACCTTGTGTCCAAAGGACAGCCTCAAATTCGTTGCACTTTGTGAGTTATAATCAGTACAAGTTAGGGTTTCTGCCTCTTCCAGATCTTAGTCATAAATAGGTGACCTAGGCAAAAAGGTCACAACTTGGGCTAGGAAGGTCCAAATGAAATTTCGTAAAAAGTGACAGCTAGAGCATGGACTGTAGTTTCTCAGGTAAGTTTTTCAGAGGCCGAAGTTGAACCAGTGACACGTGGCACGCCGTACAAGTTCGCTCTCCTGTTTTATCCCATAAACAGGTCACGTTGCGACACTTGGCATAACTCTCTCTCAGAAAATCCAATTGAGGTCAGACCTGTGGGGTTGGAAAGCTGACAGGTCAGGCTACCACAGGTTGAGGTTTTAGACCCTATGAATTCGTAATTTCAGAGATGCACCAGAAACAATCAGGTGCATATTTCTATCAAAACATAATTGTTTTCTGAGCACCTTCATTCTTGGCTTATCACTGTTGCGGGAATTTAGGGCTTCAGAGAAAGTTGGAATTTTTGGAATCGGAGTCCACGGCGGAATTTTCCTCATCAAAATCGAAATTTAGAGACCAAGATTGAATTTTTTGGTTGGGAAGAAGGCCGAGCTTGATCAAACCCTAGTTTGGGATTTTGATCGGAAAGGTGGAAAATTAGGGTTTTTGCAAAAGTTGGAATTTTTGAAGTCTGTGACCACGGCTGGAAGCTCCTCAGAAAAATCGAAGTTTAGAGCTTTGGATCGAACCTTTTGATTGGGTAGAAGGGTGGGTTTCATCAAACCCTAGTTTGGGATCCTGTCTAGAAGATCCAGAAGTTTCAAAGGCAATTTTGAGGGGTCAAATTTTGGAGATTTCAAAATTGAAGTATGCTAGCTTGATCAGCTCAGCAAGGCGCATCTTTCCATCCATTCAGAAGTTTGAAATTCAAAGTTTGAATTTTTTGGGTTTCTCTGACAAACCCTAATCCAGCTCTAGATCCAGTTTCAGCAAATCAAAGTGGATTGGATTAAAAGCAATCCTGACAGGTATGAATTGAGGAGATACAGGTATGTGTTGAATTCTGTTCATG
Source organism: Larix kaempferi (assembly GCA_027924585.1). Classification (NCBI taxonomy): domain Eukaryota; kingdom Viridiplantae; phylum Streptophyta; class Pinopsida; order Pinales; family Pinaceae; genus Larix; species Larix kaempferi. The sequence goes on from BSBM01002041.1 coordinate 106,559, forward strand.
GTTAAGTTTATGATATGTTTGTCTTCATGTTATTGAGGTTAGTACAATTATGATTGTTTGATAATGAATGCATGTGAATGGTAGAAGACATTCATTGATTAGGGTTATGACATTTATGATTGTACTATTGCACTTGTGGTGTTGTATGAGGATGATGTTGTCTGCTAACAAGATACAGGTACATCAAGAAAGACAAATCAAGTTCTATGACCATGATGACATGACAAAGACTCATCCATAGTCTTTGACCACATAGAAGCTCTACTTACAAGGTATGTATGACTCTGTTCTACTATGCTTAACTTATGAGATATGCAGGTTCTGGCACAAGGTCTCTAAATCATTGAAGAGAACAAGAAGATATTGTTTGGGTATGTTAAGACATAACCAAGCTTGATAATCCAGGTATGTTTTCCTACATCAAGTTAGAATCCTACTTTGTTAGGATCTTAGGTAAGTATACCTATGTATGCAATGATCATGACCATACATACTTAAGATTATTTAGAATCATAATGTTTTGACAATATTGAGATTATACTAATGAATGTATGTTTGTGTATGAGATCATGAGGATGACACTAGTACACACTTAAGCATGCATAGTGGTACAAAATGAATAGAAGTTCAAATACATATAGAGATCAAGCGGGAGGCAACCACACAAACATAAAAGATAAGTATTTGAGTTGTTATTTTAATCTTTGAAATAGTAAATGATATTGCTTGTAATAGTTGTGTGCATATTTGTATTCCTAGAATATATCATGCCGAGTGTAAGCATTAATAGTAAATGATATTGCTTGTAATAGTTGTGTGCATATTTGTATTCCTAGAATATATCATGCTGAGTGTAAGCATTCATATAGCATTGAACAGTATACCACTAATATGCATATGATTGGTAAGTTGGATGAACATTCCATTGTTGCTTGTCTAGAATGAAACCTCTTTGCTGACATGCTGAGAGCTGTGCACGCTCTTGATAGTATGTTCTGGTAGAGATGGAAGGCATCTAGATAGCCACTGTATGCATACAGGATATGGAAAAGTGTTGTGCCAAACTATTGGTCAAGATAGTTGCATAACTATGTGAATCATATCTGTATGCATAATAGGTTATCATGTCAACATGATTTGATGATTATGAAGTATTACTGATCATGTAATTAATTTTGATTTGTAGGAAAGATCATGAAGAATGATGAACATCGAACAAGTGATGGATGTTCAACAAGAAGATTTACAAATCAAACATACTATAGAAGGCTCGTGGCTAGAAGATTCTCTTAAAAAGAGGAAGAGGATCATGACGAGATATTTGCTCCAAGTGGCTAGATAAGACCATTCTCTTAATGGTGTAATTGAAGAAGAAGTACGAATCGAGAAAACTCCCAGGATTAAATTGAAGGAAGCTCTGTACGGATACCTGTGATCGATAGTCATTTGATGAGCTTAATGATCACCATGGGTGATGCGGATTTCAACCTTTGCTACAAGGTTGAAGATGGTGTCTATATACAGATGACATTCTTCTCTTAGATGAATGCAAGAAGGAACTCACCACAGAGTTCGAATGATCTTGAGGATCATATCAGTAGACCCATCTGACGAGAGATGGCACGGATAGATATGCAGAAGATCACTCAATGCAGAGTATGAATGATGTTCAGTTACAGAGGGAGAATCGATAGCTTCTTGATAAGCTTGGGCTTTACCAAAAGTAAAGCTGATCCTAACCTTTACCTTAAGGTTATGGATGATGAACTTGTCATACTATTACTGTATGTGGATGATCTCTTTTTGACAGGGAATGAGAAACAAATCATGGAAAGCAAGAAGAAGCTAGCTACAGAATTTGAGATGAAAGATCTCGGATTGATACATTACTTCCCAGGTTTGGAAGTATGGCAAGGCTCAGAAGGAATCTTTCTCAACTAGGGAAAGTATGCTGTGGAAATCTTGAAAAGATTTGATATGTTGGAATGTACAACCATGGCCACTCTCATGGGTTCCGACTTGAAGTTGTTAGATGATGACTCTTCAAAGTTAGTGGATGTAACTCTGTATAGACAGATTATTGGGTCATTGATGTATTTGACAAATACAAGGCCAGATATATGCTTTGCTGAGAACACCTTGAGTCAGTATCTAGTGGAACCTAGGTGTGTTCACCTGATAGTTGCAAAGCATGTGATGAGGTACCTAAAGGGTACGATAGACTTTGATCTATGTTATCTTGGAGATCATGACTTCAGATTGTATGGCTACACAGATGCTGATTGGGTAGGAAGTGTACATTGGGCGGATGTTATTGTCTGGGATTTGCCATGATCTCGTGGATTAGCAGGAAGCAGTATAGTGTGGCTCTTAGTACAACTGAAGCGGAATATATAGCTGCTTGCTCTGCTAGTTGTGAAGCTCTATGGCTTCGAAATTTGTTATCAGGATTGTTTGACTTAGAGATGGACTCCACTGTGATCCTGTGTGACAACCAGAGTTGTATCAAGATGACAGAGAATCCAGTATTCCATGATAAGTCAAAGCACATATAGATCCGATATTTCTATATACGGGATATGGTGCAGAAAGGAGCTATCAAGCTCGAATATGTGAGCACGGACGAACAAGTTGCTGATGTATTGACCAAACCTCTGTCTCGAGTAAAGGTTGAGTATTTTCGAGACAAGCTTGGTGTCGTTCAGAAGGACCCTCCTCGAAAGGGGGAGCGATGTGGTTGATGATGAGATTGCCTATATTGACAGCAAGGTCAATGATGAGGATACCTGTGTTGATATGGATACATGTATCGATGATGAGGATACTTGTGTCGATGATGTGGATATTGTATTGATGAGGATACTGTATCATTGATGTGGATACTGTATTGATGAGGATACTGTATCGATGATGTGGATACTGTATTGATGTGGATACTTGTATCAATGATGAGGTTACCTGTTCCGACGATGAGGTCGATGATGAGGTTGCCGGTTACGACAATGAGGTCGATGCATGGTCCTTAGACTTTGTCTAAGTGGACGAGGAGGGATTGTATCATCCCTGGACTTAGGTCCCTGAACAGATCCGTAGACTCTTGTCTTCGAGAAAGATGTTGGTGAATGATGTAATGTGCGCTCCTGGACTGCTCAGCATAGCAGTAGGTGATCATTCACAAAACCTGTAATGATGTAATGTTCGCTCCTAGATTAGTAGGTGATCATTCATAGGTTGTAAATCCTAGATCTGATCTAGGTCACACCCCAGTTGAAATAGAACTGGCTCTGTGGTTGACTGGAATGATGTAATGTTCGTTCCTAGACTGTTCAGTGTAGCAGCAGGTGATCATTCGCAGGTCTTGTAATGATGTAATGTTCGCTCCTGGACTGCTCAGTGCAGCAGCAGGTGATCATTCATAGGTGATAAAATCCTAGATTTAATCTAGGTCACATCCAGTATGAAAAAGGACTGGCACTGTGGTTGGGATAGCATCGTCCCTGAACGCTTGGTTCAAAATGTACGTGATGGGGATTGCATCATCCCGGAACCACTAGTTCAAAATGTACGTGATGGGGATTGCATCATCCCAGAACCACTAGTTCAAAATGTACGTGATGGGGATTGCATCATCCCCGGACTTCCGTCCCTGAATTGATCTGTAGACATATGTCTTCGAGAAGTGGTCCCTAGTGGATGAGAGGGGATTGCATCATCCCCGGACTTCGGTCCCTGAATTGATCCGTAGACATATGTCTCCGAGAAGTGGTTCCTAGTGGACGAGAGGGGATTGCATCATCCCTGGACTTCGGTGCCTGAATTGATCCATAGACATATGTCTTCGAAAAAGAGGTCCTTAGACTCTGTCTAAGTTGACGAGTGGACTGCATCGTCCCTAGACATGTTATGGTGTCTTAAATGGATCATGTGTATTGCAGGGTATGCTGCTATGATGTTGTTGATCGTGATGGTCTAGATGACGATGCTGTTGATCGTGATAGTCTAGATGACGATGCTGCTGATCGTGATGGTCTAGATGACGATGCTGCTAATCGTGATGATCTAGATGACGATGCTGTTGATCGTGATGATCTAGATGACGATGCTGATGATCCTGTGATGACGATGCTGATGATCCTGTGATGACGATGCTGTTGATCCTGTGATGACGATGCTGTTGATCGATAGGATCCAGATGATGATGTTACTGTAGCTATTTGAGTGCTGCAGAAGATGAAGACTCAATATTGAAGATGAAGATGTTCCAGTAACTGTTTAAGTTATTGATGATGTATGAAGAAAGCTTCCAATGATTTATAGATGTATCATGTATCATGTAGTTGATGACTCCTTGCTCGTGCAGATGTTGTTATAATATCCTTCTCGTTAAGGGGGAGTGTTGAAATATTGCGACTTCTAAGAATATTATATTTGTACTTTATTATTCCGGAGATGTTTCCTTCCTCCGTGAAGACCTTATTGTATATCCGGAGATGTTTATTCCTCCGTGGAGAATGTGGTAACTTGGGTTATTAGACTTCCCTAGTGGGGGTCGGCCCTGTATGAGTCATGTGGGTTAAAGGGTTATTAGACCACCCTAGTTGGGTCAGCCCTGTCACATTATGTTAAGTGGTTAAGTTGGGGCTGGCCTAGTTTGTGTAAAAGACAATATAAATAGAGGAGGTGTGTTCCTCACTTAACACACATTCACTCACTTGTGATTAGCGCATAAGTGAGAGAGAGATCTGCTATGGAGGAGAAGGAGCTCATGGTTGTGGTTTACATCTTTGTATTTGCTGGTCATCTATATTGAGGAAGCTTTGCTGGGTTTTCTACCCCATGAGGGTTTCCCAGGATAAATCTGTGTCTCTTGTGTTTATGCTGTGCTTGTTGTTCTTTCAGTGATCCTGTATATGCTATTGTTGTGAAATGGAATGTAATGCTGATATTTTATGTCTTAGCGTATTGAATCTTAACAAAGGCATAGTTGTTGCTTCATGAGAACCTACAGCGGAAGAAGCCTATGCTTCCATACAACAACGAATACATTCAGAGGCATGAGTTTCATGGTTCACTGATGCCTACATTTATTTACAACTGCTGTCATGTGCACTTCATAACGATGATAAATGCTTTGGTCCTTACATACTTGATGTTGTGTCTTGCCTTCCATTGTTTGGTTATTGACTGTCCACATTTCTGAGATTAGTTTCAGCATATTTTATAACAATGGTTAGCCATGTTTTTCAAGACTTGATAGATACTTGGATGTGAGAAGGTTTTTATGGTGTTTTATTGACAGTCCTTGTTTTGATTACACACATGGATCTCATGGGATTGGTAGTGTAAAATCCACTCTTTTGGAATATATTCTCTCAAGAATCCAAATCAATTTTTATATGACAGGAGTGTGAAATAAAAAAAGCTTCAACATTTATTAAGTAAGCATTCCATGGGCATATTTTAAAATCAGCAATTATAGTAGTACTCCAGCACATCCTTAACAGTATTGTGGTGTAGGTAGAAGATGAGACAATTTTATGACATTCTTTTCTCCACATGAAGATTGGAGGGCTACAAAACTCATTGGAATTTCCAGATTTTGTCTTGGGGCAGCCACATCTTTGCTGGGTCATCTTAATTACATGGTGAACTTGGCATTTTGATACCATGAGCTGATTTGAATTAAGTTTGATGCTATTACAAAATTTATATGCATGAGTTTTGTTGAGTGATGGAGAGCCATATAAATCTGATATCTACATTCATGTAGCAACATCCTAAACAAATCTGCGATATGTTCTTTTCCATGGAGAAATGGGCCAGCAGTTAAAGATGAAAATGTTTGTGAAAATTAATTTGAGAATTATTGAATGCTGCATATATTGGTTTATATCTTCCAAGGTAATTGAGAATGAGATCATGTTAAGTTTGGGGGAGATGGCTATTTACAACTAAGATGACAACTCTTCTTTTGCATGAGGACATGCAACATATTCAGTTTGGGGGAGTGGTTTTTGGCATTCTTTGTGTAATTCACTGCTAACCACTGTCTGTTAATGTGAATGCTTAGATCAATCTTGCAAACATACTTGTTTTTACTCATTCACAGCTTGCAAAAGTGCAGAAATTGAAGTGAGCATATCTTGCAATTGGTAAGCTGGATCTTCATGAAACTTGGACAGGTGATGATTGAGTTGAAACTTACCAGATTTGGTCTTCACGATGTTATGCATTCCCCGTGCACGGTTTTCGAGAAAATGGCCATCATCACCTACATCCATTTTTCCTATATCTCGAGATCCGTGCATCAGATGGATTTGATTTTTGGGGAGCAGAAGCATTATGTTAAGAGGAACGTACTCACCAATTTTCAGGAAAAAATGCTTCATGGATTTCGAAAAAACGACCATCATCACCTACAACCAATTTGCATTTTTGTCGAAATCCATGATGTGGGTATCTCTGATTTTCGGTGTGGAGATGTATTGGACTAGTAAAAACTTGCTTGCAAAATTTCAGCCAAACCCAGTTTGTATTTTGTGAGAAATTGGTTCAGGAAGTTTGCTAAAACACCTGCTGAAACCCTTGTAGTGGCTTATTTGTTGATACATGGTTTATTTGCTTATATCTTGGGATTGGTGAACTGAATTGTCATGATTTTTGGTGTGAAGAAGCATTGGGTAAGTATGGACATGCTTGCAAAATTTCAACAAAATCCACTTTGTACTTTGGGAGAAAATGGTCTAAGAAGTTCACTGTTATATTTGTTGAAACACCGCCAACTTCTCCGCTAAGTTGCTGAAACACCGCCAACTTCTTCGCTAAAGTTTTTGCTAATTGCTGAAACTCCACCAACTTTCATCATTTGCTGAAGCTCCACTGTAAACAGCAAAATCCAAACGAGTTTTTATAGCTTGATCAATGAAAAGGTATTGGGTTGCATGAGGACATGCAACAATTTCAGCTTGGGGGAGATGTTGGGTCACGGATTTGTCCCTATTTTCATTACTTATCGACACCTATTTCATCCATCTTCTTCCTATTATTGCCCATTTATCATTCCATTTTCCATCCATTTGCTGTAACTGTTCGGAAAATACCATATTAGTCTCATTGATGCTTTAGTGGTTAATAATGGTTATTTTCCTTTATTTGTGATGAATTGAAGACCATTATGCATAATTTTACTGATGATGGTTTGTGGAGTGATTTTTCATATTAGTAGCAGTAGCAATCATGGTTCAAGCCTCCAAGGTTGGCATGCTAGCACACGCTCACATGGAGATTCACAACATGGTTTCATTCCTAGGATTGATTATGTGGATTTTTGATTTCAATTCGTGCCCAAGTCCAACATGGCAGCCTCCAGCTCATGATCAAACGATCCCAACCAAAAACGCATGCCAGATAAGAACACATTGATTTGCGTCGCAATTTGCGGGCAGATGAAGAAGAATCTCGAAAATATGGGGCATGGGTTTTGTGCAGAATGGCCTCAATTACTTGATTCATGAGGAAACCGCCCAAAACAACCATGGTTTGAGAGATATGAGTGGTTCTTTAAAGGGGATCTTGCCAGATTTACTGTTGCGGCTGGTGTTTCAAATTAGCAATTTGTTAAAACAGATTACAAGTTGGGAATGCGGTTTCTCATTCTCATGAGAGATTTTTATGTATAAAAGTGTAATCATTCTCATGTATGGGGGTTGAACAATTAGTATTGAAATTCACTATTCTCTTCGGATTCGAACTCTGCTGTAATGATTCCAAATTGATAATACATGCTGGAGATTTCATAATCTAGAGTTGTAGACTTTCATTGTGGAGATCCAACTTTGCTTAGTGGAGGAAGGGCCCTCTTCCTTGAGCAGAGATGTTGGTAGTGTTGATTGTAAGTGTGTTATGTGTGAATTTGTTTATTATTTAGTTCCTGCTTTCATTCATTGTTAGATTTATCATTATTGTTATTCCTGTTAATTCGTTTTGATAGATTGTTGGCCAACATAGCACTTCTTTCAGATTTATGGAATTAGATCTTGCTTTGTAAGAGTTGTTTTTTATCGCAATGTTTGAAGTGTGATTAGATTTACAGTGTTGTGGTTTTATGAATAGGTTTTGAGGTTTGATTTCTTTTCAAGAAGGTGTGATCTAGTTTACAATGAGTTTTGATTTCATACCAATAGATCAACAATGTCCGGTAGAAATTGTGCTTGCATAGATATTGTACGATAGCTTTGAAATAAAAGACTTCCTCGGGTTGACAATTTATGTTCTGGGAGTTTTAGACAATTAATCTCCCCAACGTGCAACTCACATCCAAGCCTACATCAGGTTCCGTGAGGATCTTTGCTAGAACCACCGTACTGGGTGCACATCCAACCGTAATTTGAGGTTCTAGGGGACACTTAGAATTAGTTGTCCCTTGCTCCATCTCACCTCCCAGTCCTTCATTGGGACTCAGTGAGGAATTTAACCATTACATTTCTCTTTCATTTATGTGGCCAAGCAATCATTTTGATACGACATGTGTTCCTCATTTGCTTGGCCTTTTTCATTTACTTTCACTTTAGCCTTTGTGGCTTGATTTGACATTCTTTTAGCCTTTTGGCTTTATTGCATTTTTCTTTAGGTAGGACAATGATGCTCATAATGCATGTAATGGTGGCAAGTGTGCATGTTTCAAAGACAAGTGGGGAACACCCATTGAATCTACACAATCCTATACTGCATCACAACATCGGAGGCAATCGACCGGGAGTGAATCCCAGGTTTGAAGGTGCAAATCACACACTCCAGCGCTGAGGCACAAATAAACATGGAGTCGTGGTGTACTCAGAGGTCAAAGGGGGGAGGTCTTCATAAGGCCACTTATCTTGGTCTCAGTCAGAGAAGGAGCCAATCATGAATGGGTCGGATGAGTGGGGATAGTGACAAGTGGAACCAAAGCTAGCAAACATGTGACAAATGACCAAATCTATACCAAAGTGGGGAGAGGGACCAATGTGCATAAATAGGAGCCTCCAACCAAAGTGGTAAGTTGCCCTTACCAAAGGCCATCACTAAGCATCAAATCAACCAAGTGGATCACCCAGCAAGTCACCATATGTTAAGTTAAAGTACTAATACAAATAAACAAGCCACAAACATACCTGTGAGCATAAACCATAAACTATATACCTACCATACCATATATCTGCTCTGATGAGTGGATCTGAAGAGTGAACTCTGACATATGTGGGCAAGGAAGTGGCAAACCAACTCCGATCTTTGCTACTCCTATCAAATCATGGCTAAGCCACCCATCTCAGTGGGGTCATGTAAGGGAAAATAGGACAAGGGGGTGTGGAATGCTGCTCAATGGTGCTCTGGATATACAAAATGCAACTGTGCCATCTCTGATCATAGCTCTAGCTCTGCTCAACTCATCTCTGCTCTGGCTCAAAAATGTCTTTGACAATAACTTTGCATCATGGTAACCCCAACTAACATGGATGTGATAATAGGTCCATGACATAATCAACCCATGTGAGTTATGGCATTGAAGGTTTTGACACCTTCATTACAAAGCTCTTCCTGGCCTACAAAAGATGGTAACAGGTATGCCTGAGTTTTCTTATGAGCATGATGGTATCTATAAAGGTTGTGCTCTTGGCAAGAATCCTTTCCTAACAGTAGCAGTAGATCTAAAGGGATTTTGGATCTAATCCATTCAGATATATGTGGTCCTATGACTTCACCTTCGATGAGTGGTTTTAAATTATGTGATTTTCATAGATGATTGGTCCCACAAGTCTTGGATTTACTTTCTAAAGACTAAGAATGACACTTGTGATAAGTTCAAAGAATTCAACGCATTGGTTGAAAATCAGTTAGGAAGGCACATTCGTATATTGAGGTCAGATAATGGAGGTGAGTTTGAATCTCATCATTTTGATGATCTTTGTCGAGAAGCAGGGATCAAGAGGGAGCTAACTGTGCCCTACAACCCTCAATAGAATGGAGTTGCAGAAAGGAAGAACAAAACAATATGTAAAGTTGCCAGAGCTATGTTATGTGATCTAGATCTTCCTTTATCTCTATGGGCTGAGGCTTCCAGTATTGCTGTCTACATTCAGAACAGAAGCCCTCATACTATTTTGGGGGAAAAGACTCCAGAGGAAGTGTTCATAGGTAAGAAACCAACAGTTGATCACATGAGGATTTTTGGCACTCCAGTTTATATCCATGTGCCAAAAGAAAAGAGAACAAAGTTGGAGAAGACAACTTTTCTCAATGGCAAAATTGAAGGAGAAGTCTACTTACAGCAGCCAGAAGGTTTTGTGATCCATGGGAAGGAATCCCATGTCTGCAAGTTGGAGAAAGCCTTGTATGGGCTAAAACAGGCCCTAAGGGTCTGGTATGCAAGAATTGACAGTTACCTTCATAGCTTGGGTTTCTCCAAGAGTGCTGTTGACTCCAACCTGTATTTCAAGGTTGTATAGAACCATCCTTTGATCTTGGTTTTATATGTTGATGACTTGTTCCTTAGTGGAGAGGAACAACTGATAGCTCAGTGTAAGAGGGAGCTTACTTTAGAATTTGAGATGAAGGATCTGGGTCTTATGCATTATTTTCTTGGTCTAGAGGTCCGGCAAAATCCAAATGAGATCTTCCTTGCACAAGGAAAGTATGCAATTGATATATTGCGAAGATTTGGGATGCAAGATTGCAAGCCCATGAACACACCTATGGTGTCAAACTTGAAGAAGCTACATGAGTCAGCTTCTTGTTCAAAGTCAGTGGATCCTACCTTGTACCGTCAGCTTATTGGATCATTGATGTACTTGGTACATACTACACCAAATATCTGTTATGTAGTGAGTGCATTGAGTCAGTTTATGTCTGAGCCTAAGCACATACATTGGATAGCTGCTAAACATGTGCTTAGATATTTGCTAGGGACTATTACTTATGGGATCAGATACACTTTCAGCGGTTGAGTGATGTTACTTGGTTATGCTGACTCTAATTAGGCTGGCAGTGTGGTGGACCGGAAAAGTACATCCGAGTATTGCTTCAGTATGGGATTAGCCATGATCTCTTGGTCCAGTAGGAAACAGGGTTCCATAGCTCAGAGCACAACAAAAGTTGAATATATTGCTGCTAGTGATGCCTGCAGAGAAGCAGTGTGGCTTAGGAAGCTACTATCTGATTTGTTTGGTGGAAAGCTTGAGCCAACTATTATCCATTGTGATAACCAGAGTTGCATGAAGCTTTCAGAGAATCCTGTGTTTAATGACAGATCGAAACACATTGAGATGAAGTATCACTTCATTAAAGATATGGTCCAGAGAGGTGCCATGAGACTTCAGTACATTCGTACAAATGAGCAGATTGTTGATGTGCTGACCAAGCCTTTATCATTGACGAAGTTTGTGTACTTCCGAGATAAGCTTGGTATTGCAGAGAATGCCTCTCTCGTTGAGAGGGAGTGTTGATTTTTGAGCAGCATTAAGAGCCATTCTTCGAGAGAATGGAGGACCTAGTCAGGGACCAGGGGGTTGATCAACATTCAGTCTAGGACTGAAGCTCATCCTGGGACTGAAGCTCAGCCTAGGGCTGAGAACCATTCTCCGGGAGAATGGAGGACCTGGTCAGGGACCAGGGGGCTGATCAACATAATTCAATCTGGGGATGAGAGCCATTCTTTAAGAATGGAGGCACTTGGTTAGTTACCAAGATATTGACTTCGGTCAACCTTCAGCTTGGGGCTGAAGAACCTGGTCAGGGACTAGGACCTGGTCTGGGACCAGGACGTTGATTCAAACAACGTGAAGTCCTTGATTGGATCTAGGCAAGTGTTGTACGCCTCTCCTTGGTCAGTGGGCTATGGGACCTTCTCAAGGGACTGGCCACCCCTTGTTGATGTACCTAGCACATGACCTCGGTGAGCAAGGAGAACAAGAATAATCTTTTTTATTTATGATGATGTACTTTGAGTTGACATGTGTGGACCATAGAGACCAAGAGAAAGGTCTTAAATGACTTGCTTAAATATTTAGGGTCATAGAGCCCATTATTGAAGGACCATGAACCCCAATGAAGGACCAAGAGACCCTTTGATGGTCCAAGAACCCCAATGAAGGACCAAGAGACCCTTTGATGGTCCAAGAACCCCAATGAAGGACCAAGAGACCCATTGATGGTCCAAGAACCCCAATGAATGACCAAGAGCCCACTAGTAAAGGTCCAAGATAAAAGTTAAAGGGTTACAAGAAAAAATTAAAATATTAGAATCCTAACTAAATTGGATTTTAACATTTAATTAATCCTAAATCTAAGAACATGACCCTCAATGATGGTTTATAAATAGAGAAGCACTCTCATTTGGAAAACACATTTATCCAATCTCCATTTATGATCCAAAAGTCAAATTTGTGGGGCATCTTCTCTATCTTCATGATCCAGTTCAGTCTTGAAGGCAGCTGCAGGGATTTTGGTGCTATTATTGAGGTCTGATCATTTTCTGAGGGCAGCCGAAATTGTTGGGGACTGAGCTGCTGCTACCCGAGCCCTGCTAGGGCTGCTTCCAAGCAGGCCGAGCCCTGTTAGGGCTTTCCTCTCTCAGCTGCAGGGGTAAACCTTGAAGAAAAAATAGGCCGGGTCTGTTTCAAGGCAGGCCGAGCCCTGTTTAGGGCCTATCCCATGCAGCCGCTGCCTTGAAAGGGATGATATTCAGCCACCGAATCTACTGGGCATCCAAACAGTCAAACAGCTCAGTCCTGTAGACTTCAGACAGTCAACAATCTGGTCAACAGCAGCTACAAACAGTTAAAGGCAGCCACAGAATTATCTTGTTTGGTCAACAGTTGACTCAGCTCAGTGACGGGTCTGGTTAGGGTTTGATGACAGTGGTTATCTTGCTCAGAAGTTCATCTACAGGCAGCCTGCTTCTTATTTTGGTATGTGTCCCCTAGGGTCAAAATCTACAGTGATGTAAAAGTCTGCTCTTTGTATCTGCTCATGTAACTCTCAGTCTTCTCATATATAAAGAAGATTATTCTTGTTGGGGTTTTTATACCTTGAAAGGTTTTCCCCAGGATAAATTTTGTCTCTTTGTGGATGGTTGAATTTTTTCTTTACAGTGGATTAGCTATTATTCTTTACTGTTGCTACACAATCTCAGAATTCAAGTTTTAAAGTCTGCTAAAAGGTTAAAAAGACTGTTACTGCTATTAATCTCAGATCTATGTTAAAAATTTAACAGGTCATTGAACTGCATCAAAATTGCAGAAATGACATCTTTGGTACCGTTTGTGGAAATTATAGTGTCTATAGAAAAATTAGGTTAGGAGAGCATGGGGTCAGAAGAGATGGCCTTCTTTATATCTTGAAAAACAGTCTCGCTATCATCCGGCTAGTGAAATTCTTGGTCTTTTCTTCAACAGGCTGTGAATGGGCTTAACCATCCTGGCAAAATCTGGAATGCATCTTCTCATGAAGTTTATTTTGCCCATGAAGGTTGAATCTCCTTTTTTGAGGAAGGAGGGGCCAAATGCTGAATAATACAGATCCTAGTCGGGTTTATGCAAATACCTGAATAAAAAACATGACCAGGCAATTTACCATATGTTGCACTAAAACTGATTTATTAGGATTTAAAGAGATGGTATTTTCTACTATGAAGAAAGATTTGCACAAAATGGTCAAAATGATCACCTTGGATTTTTGGATGGACAGTTAAGTCATCAAGGTAGTCTTGTAGTAGAACACCTATAAGGTCATCAAAGGCTATGCGCCTCCCTCTTTGGAATGTGGCACCTGCATTATTACTCCAAGAGGCATGTGGTCTTGTTATCATGCAAATCTGTACCAGCAGGCTTGCCTAATAATTATAGGCAATCTAGACTTATCACTGCTAGATGCTTTTTGTTTGGATTGGTGCTTTTCTAGTCTTAGGGGTATCCCTAAAAGGCGATTGCTGTCATCTAAACAATGAATCTGCAAGGAACTCCAAGATGGTTAGCACACAAAGGCTTGCTCTTGAGTTGCCTGTAAACAGTCAAGGGTGATGACAAAATTTAATTAAAATCAATAAGGGCTGGATCAGATCCTTAAGACAGTCATAACAACAAATTCACGAAGATGGACGAATTGAATGTGCACTTAGGTGAAGATAAATCAGAATAAGTGCACTCTAACTTGCCATAACACTACAAAACAATTTAACCAATGACACCCAAGAGATTCAAGGAGCTACAACAAAGCATAATTGGATCACATCACATGTTACTCAAGAGATTGATCGTGTCAGAGTGAGTCTCAGGTGATAGGCTGCCATGGATGTTATTGCTTGCAGTGGTGGCAGTAGTGTGAGGTATGGAAGGTGAAAGAGAGGAGAGTCCTTTGCTGCTACAAACTGCCAATAGAATAATAATGTCCAACCACCAAACTGTCTCTGAAATCTGTGTATGAAGAACTCTCATCTCCTCCAACCAAGTTGCCCTTACTGCTGGAAAAGAGGAAATAAATCACATAAAATGCCCAAAAGCTTTGCATGCAAGTCAATTTGGATTAACTTTCTGTCTAGATGAGTTTTTGTGCTGTTTGAGAATGCTTTACATGTTTCTTATCATCATTCCTCTAGCTGCAATCTTCTGTTTGAAAGACATACTAAAACCTGCTTCACTGTAGCCTTGTCGAGCATGTCTATCATCACTTTTGCTGCCATTATATTCTCTAATTCACTGTCTTCTGGCTTGCTAGCACTTTTCTTGTAAAAAATGAGTCTAGACTCTAGAGTCTAAACTACCTCCACAACTCTCTTGAACAATGAACTTGCATGCAAGAATTTGCAAACATAGCACAAAAGGTCAAATCGGTCTTTTTGGATTTATTCACATGCCAATATTGGATAAAGTTGAGCCTAAGCTTTTCTTGGCAAAATCAGCATGGTAAACTTAGAATGCTTGCCAAATCAAGAATGAGAGGGCGAGTTAGGGTATAAAACACTTCAATTATTTAAGGCTTAAATTTAGGCTAGATAGAATTAGCACGTGCCAAATATACCTAAGAGGTCAAACTAGGTCGTGGAGTGGTCAAATTTAGCATAAGGATCAAGATTTGGAAAGTCAAACTTGGTAAGAATGAGCCTAAACATAGCCACTGGAATTAGGGTTTTGGGTTAACAAAGTAGTAAGGCATTTTAGCATAAGAAAATTTTGGTAACTCTTGTTAACACTTGATTTGCCTTATAAATCTGAGTGTTAGTCTACGTGCATATTCATGGATATCATTTTATGTGAGCTCAGTGTTATAGAGTTCACTATTTGTCATCGATAGCTTGTGAGTACATTATGAGGTGGATTGGTTAGTCGGTCCATTGATGCAACATCGACGGTTTGTGGAGTGCGTTTCAAACTTTGCATATGGTTGTGTGTCTTTATTATTCAAGGGTAGATGTTTGGACAAAGTTCGGACAAGTTATTTTTATACAGTTACAAGCAGAAGATACATCCTAGATACATGTGGAAAGATGATACAGTAGCAGTAGTCACCCCATACTTACAGATTCAGTGCAGTATTTTGAGTGAGTATGGGATGTTGAAGATCCCTATAGGGTGTGATTAGGTGAGTTGAAGCATCATATTTTGCATGATCTGATCATATTTTTGGATACCCTTTGGGGAGATATGTATGTGGTTCAGTTCTTAGGCAAATTTGAGAAATTGCTATTTTTAGCAATTTATGGAGACTGGTTTGATCAACGATTTGATTTCATATTTGAGGATTCAGTTGGAAGATTTGTCTATATTTTGAGCTTCATCAAATTTTGAGGATAGTCTATTTTTAACAGTGGTATTTTTGGCAGGTTATTGGATATGTGGGGACCCAATATGGCGAGCAACATCAATGTTCGATTTCATGCCATTCTGAGCACTTTGAATTTTTAGGGACTGGTTGTGTTTTTGGCATGGTCTATATTTAGCTTGGTGGGTCCACAGGGAGCTATGGGCTATTTTTAGATAGTTTTGAGCCTTGGGAGGCTTGCCTATGACCTTGGTTGGTGCAACCTCCTTGATGATCCTTCATTTGACCTGGTTTGACTTTGTTTTTTTTCCCTCATGCCTTTTTGAGATGATTCACCTTGCCTATTCTAGTCCTATGGATAAGATAGGGGTTGCTATTTTTATATACCTTATCCTTTCCTAAAATTAACCTTATCCACTTTCCTATTTTATGCCCTATCCATTCCTAAAAATAAGACTATCCACTTTGTTATTTCAGAAGCCTAAAATAATGGTTCTAAAATGATCTTCATTTATCCCCATAGTTTAAGGCTTAATTTTAGGGAATCATTTTCTTAAAAAATTCGTAGGGCTTATTTTAGGCATGAAAAAGTGCATTAAAATAAGTAATTAGTCATATACAAGTGTAATTTCTCTTATGAATGGTTAGTATGGAAGGAGGGGGATATTTTAGAGGAATATTTTCTTCATACACATGCTTTTTTCACTAAAAAATGAGTGCTATATTTGGCGATGATTATTCTTATCCTTTCCCTCCCTCATTCTTTTCTCATTCTTTCGTCTATATAATTTATGAAGCAAAGAAAAGAAGAGACTTTCTTTGGTGAGATTTTGAGCTGTTGAGTTGGTGTTTTTCTCCTCCTTTGCTTCTTCTTCCTTGAGAGATTGAGATTGATAGCTAGCGTGGAGTACCTATGGTGGAGAGTTGGTTTTGCTAGCTTGTAACTAGTACTGTCCCATTCAACAGGTTTGCTTTGTACCTTGAAGTGTTGTTTATCAAACGTGTTAGAACTTTGTTCATTCTACAACTTTTGATAATAAAAATACAGATTTTCTTGTCAACTACTACAGGTTCTTTGTGTGAAACTTCTATTTTCTTAGGATTTCGTGTGTTATTGCTCTTAATCTTGAAGGGTTTCAATGAATAGGCCTTGGAATATCTTCTGATGATTCACTTTCTTTTCTTCCTATCTCGTTGAATCCATTAAAGGTACTGGTTTACTAAAGTTTTAACTCTTGATCTCCCATATAAAAGTGAACTATCATACCTACATCGAAAATTGTGCATTAGTCATTTTTAGATCACTTTAATTCAATATTTAGTTGAATTACAGCAAGAATTAGCTTGCTGTAATTTGATTTTTAGCATAGAAAAAGAGAGAATCTTTAGGGTTTATTAGTTTAGAATTGCATTGGATTGGGTGCCCAAAACTTAGATTATTAAACTTTTAAACACATGATAAAAACGGACTCAAGTAAAATATTCTTTTATTACAATGAAGTCATTTGATACAAAGGGTTTGGTCTCCTTTTATGCCATTGGCTTGGTAGTTGTGCTACTGTTATAATCTAACTAATTTATTTAAGAATATATGAGCATGACTTTTACTTTAGATTATAACTACTATTGGAGCATTTTACTCCAACACCCCCCTTAATGTTACAATATCAGAATTACAACAAAAAACATAAAATGAAAACTTATTCTTTAGGTAGCTTCTTTCTTCTACAGATATGGAATCTTCCATGTATTCCATCATGCTATCTCTTCACCCTTGTAAGGGTAGAATTCTTGAATTTCCAAATCTTCTAAATTCCTAAGTTTCTGAATTCTTTGAATTCCCAAGACTTGAATTATTTTGAATCCTTTGAATTCCCAAACTCTTGAATTATTCTGAATTCCTGAGTTCTTGAATTCCTCAAATTCTAAAACTCCCGAATCATTGAGATTTCCAAATTCCTGAATTACTTAGACAACAATCCATGCTGAGTTAAAATAAAAATTCAAAATGTGCTTTTGTCACTGTCATTCATTGCATTTGATTCATTGGGGTTAGCAGCTATTTTCACTTTTTTAAAGATTTAATGCTCCACATCCAGTCTCAAATAAACTCATCAAAATCTCAACATATTTTCAGAATGAAAAAATTCTCTGTATAATCTTTCTACTTCTGTAATAAGATAACATAAGATAATTTTACTAATGTCCAACCTAAGTCACCTGACACGAGGACACGAGACACGAGTGTCCCCATGGGACACGGTGACCCCTGGAATCAGGACACGAAGGACACGTTTTATATATATTTTAAATATATTAAAATTTAAAAATATAGACATATAGATCCAATAAAATATAAACAAATATTATATACTTTTATAAACAAATATTATATACTTTTATAAACAAATATTATATACTTGCATTTCTTCGGTTATTATCCTATCACTATATAAAATTACAAAGTGCAATTATATAGAATCCTCATTTCATATAATTTATAATTCTATGAATGAATATTTACATTCATTATTCCTTTTCCTATCTTTACATAAATTCAAGTTTCACACAATTTACAATTATATAAATGAGCGTATGTACATTGGGGACATAAATGATTATGTGTAAATAAATGAATCATTTTCTATTAAACAATTAAACAATTAAACAATTCTTTGGAAGACTCGGTGTGCAACTGAATCATTTTCTATTAAACAATTATAAAAGCAATTATAATATTCTTGTACTTGGAGATGAGGCCTGGCGCGCGGACTGAAAAAATTACTATGGTTCTGTCGCCGGTGAATAAGTTCACGGATTATCTATCTAACTCCTGTACATTAATACTTATTATATTATCCTCTTAAAAGTTTCATACTTATAAAGAACAATTCGAATAATGGGACTTTAGTTCCCAATGTTCAATCTAATTGTTTATTTAAAAAGGAAAACAAGACTTAAGAACTGAAGTCTAAGTCACAAAATTCATACTGGAATACGATCTCAATAACCCAGCTGGCATTTGTAAGACAGCGCATGACTCTGAAGATCGCACCTACTCACTGTGGGGAGAAGACGCCGAATAATCCTCGGTTTACATCTCAGGATCAAAATCCAGATACAATCAATTACGCATAGTGTAAATTGCGATCAGCGATCAGTGAGAAATCAGTATCGGTCGGTAATGTACAGTACGCTGGTCTACTGCTCTCTCAGTTCAGAGTTTTCATTAGATTTCAGGTTTCTAAAGACGGAAAGACTCACTTCTGGGGTCTCTCTAGCTCTCCCTTCACTTACAAATGACAAAAAAAAAACCAAAAAAGCCTGTTTTATGGGCCCACGGGCATCCTTCTCGGGCCTTTTCGTGTCCTGGAATTGGGACACGCTGTGCAGAGTTAGGATAAGCGTGTCCCGAAATCGGGACACTTTTTTTTCGTGTCCCCCACGTGGGGTAGTCGTGTCCGCGCCCAAACGTTGCCCACGGGACACTTTGCCCCAGAGGGACGTGTCCGGTTTCTTAGTGTCCAACTAATGGCCACTAAAGTAGGTCAATGGTATTGTATGATTTTCTATGTATAATCTTTCTATTTCTGTAATAAGATTAAGATACGATAAGATAATTTTATTAATTTCCAACAACGACCACCAAAGTAGGTCAATGGGACTGTGTGGTACAATGATGTCATTACAAAGCGAGAGCACCAAAAAGTCTCTTATAAAAAGCGAGATACATAAAGTAAAGTATATCATGAGATCTATGCTAAACATGAAAAACCCTTGACCCTGAGCACTAGAGGCTGCACAGAGAGGAAAATTTACAGGAGGAATGGATTCAGGCACAAGGTAGGTGTGTCATGGAATAGACTAATCTCTCCTGACATTTGAGGCTGAATGAAGGAAACTTAGCATAGAATGGTGTCCAAAGGAGGGTCTGGTGGAAGATCGGGACCACCCACTATGATGTTGTATAAGGGAGGTACCATGTCGCTAAGGCCTAGTGAATCTTGTTTGCTTGATGGTAATGGATCTAATCAAGATGTGTCACTGAGATCTTTTGGGGTGGTGAGTGGTCCCATGGATTTGCACTGATATGGAATCAAAGGCCATGCTGGTACCTTTCTGTCTCTTGGTGCCTTTACCTGAAGGGAGAACTGTGAAAAAGGAGGTAATCCGTTGGATGGAATCCAATTTGGTAGGAGGTTGAAGAATATGGGTTTGGAGCTTGAGGGCCATAAGGCCAAGCATCTCTGATCGAGGTATCCGAAGAAACTGGCTAGTGTTTGGGTCCCTTGAATAAATAATGAAATCGCCCACAGATCTCATAGTAGGTGGGGTAGAGGAAGATGAAGTGCTCCTCTGTATCGACCTTGCGAAGATGCCACAACTGGCAAATCTTATCTGCCTGTATAGTTTGGTGATCCGTCTCGACCCGAAGTCTATGTGGGCCAACTCAAAATTGGTTCAAGGGGATTAAAAGAGAGTGCATCCAATGACAAGATGTGTATGGGGGTTGGATTATGAGTCCATCCCTCACCTCCATGAAGTGCTCAACATAGAAGGTCATCTTCGGACATAACCTTTCGTGGGGGTTAGTCTAAGTTGGTGAAATATATATGCAACATGTCTATACATTACATAGGCTTCCAAAGAGTATTGTTAGTGATCGTGATTTGTTTAAGCTTCTTGTATCATCTTCATGCCATGTACCAACTAACATGCTCAAATGTCTAGACAAATAGAGATTGTGAACAAGTATCTAGAGGTTTACTTGAGAAACTTTGTAGTAGGAGAACAAGCTCCTTGGCCAAAATGCTTACAATTGGTAGAGAATTGGTACAATAAAACATACCACACATCCATTGGAATGTTGCCATTGAAGGCCTTTATAGTTATGATTGGACTTTGTTGATTGATTTGACTATTGAAGAAATTCAAGTGCAAGTTGTGAGAGATTTCTTGGAGGAAAGTCAGTTGAGATAGAAGCAACTACAGAAGAACCTCAAATTGGCAAAATATAAGATGAAGTCCCAACGAGACCAACATTCCAGTGAGTGATAATTTCAAGTGAGAGATTAGGTCTTCTTGAGATTACGATCTTTTAAGCATGTCTCTCAAATGGAAATGACTGGAGAAACTAGGGCCATATTAGGGTCTAGCAAGAGTGGGATAAGCTACATATAATTTGCTAGAAGGGTCACAAGTGCATAATAACTTAAATGTCTCATGCAAGAAAGTGATTAGGCAAAAGGTTAAAATTTCAAATCTTGCCTCTCTTTGATGATGGAGGACATGTTCTTTTGATTTTTGAGTGCTTTTTGGCAACTCAAAAGAAGAAGGTGAGGATTAAGGTACTGCTAGGATAACTCATTTAGTGTAAGAATTTGCCATTGGATGATGCCATGTAGGGAGGCATTTCAACACTTCAACATCCAACACTACAATTGCTTTAGGGCTAAGTTGCATGATACGGGGAAACAAAAACGTGTATCCGATACGGGAACGCGATAGAAATGTGACCCCCCAAAATTTAGGAAACGGGGAAGCGCGATATATATATATATATATATATATATTAGCAAATTAGGAAGGACATTAGAAAATTAAATGTGAAACATAAATGACCACTTACAAGTGATAAATCATTAATGATAATTTCAAACTTCAAACATTTAACTATAACATCACATTTTTACTCATGAGTCATTACATTTCAGTCATAAGTCCATCACTCCATTTCTATTGTAAAATGCAAGTTGCCAAATGGCAAATAGTAATATCCAAAATCAACCTTTATAGATGAGGCTACAGTGCTACATATATGAAAATGTGAACTGTCAAAACACAAATGATAACTATAACATGGAAAAAGCTAGTAAAAACTAAAGACTCAAAGAGTCAAAGACTAATTGTAAATACTAATAGTCATCATCCTAATCATCATAGTCTTCCTAAAAAATGGAACAAGATGCACACTCAACAGAGGAATGTGGATTGGAGGAAGAAATTCCAACTCCACTTCTAGGTTCATCAACAATATTCAGTGCAACAAGAGAGATGTCCAAGTCAGCAGTTTCTGGTTCCACATCCCAATCTTTACAAGGCCCCGAGCTATATTCTGGACCTCTACGAGATGCAAGGCAAAGGTTGGAGTGCACATAAACAAGATCCTCATCCTTTTGTGAACCCAACCTATTGCGCTTCACAAAGTGAATAAAACCATAGGTGCTCCAATTCCTTTCTGCCGATGAAGAGCTTGCCACTTGTGAAAGAATACGAATGGCAAGGGTCTGCAAATGTACACCATTTGCTCCATGGCAGATCCACCACCTAACTGGATTCATGGTGCTTCTTTCATCCAAAGCTGATATGTTTGAATAATCACCCAATCCTGCAACAAAACTAGCAAATTCTTCCTTCACCTCCCTATGTAGATCAGCTAGAAACATTCTCATAATAGCTTTTTTCACTCCATTGGCCACCTCTCTATCCTTATGTGGAGCCTTCCTCTTCCCATTGCTTTGAGCAATGAGGTCTTCATCATAGAATCTCGGGTTCAAGGCATGTGCTAAAGTGTGAAGTGGAGTGTTGAAGTTGTTCCACCTGAGGTTGTGAGAAAGAAAACAAATCAGCATGGGAATAGTAAAATTAAAAAGACTAAAAGTAAAACAAATCAGCAATAAAAAACATTTATAATGGAATTATGGAAGACTAAGTAAAAAGTAGAAACCAAAAATTCAAATGAAAAATTAGGAATCAGTATTAAAGTGTGAAGTGGACGACCTCTCAACCATGATTTTCTGCACTAAATCAACAAACTGAGCATCAACAAATAATAACTGAGGACTCTCTTGTGAAATGATTTCCATAGTTTTCTCAAACATGGTGGTGTCCATGCCATCATATACCTCTCCCAAGAAAGGTTGGTCCGTGTCAGCACTGCAGAGAAGCTCAAACGCGGGGCCTGTGAACTTGAGCAAGAAATCTATCTTGCTCCACCACTCCCCATCAAGGCACAACCTGCGCACCATAGTTCCCCGCTCCGAATTTGCCTGCCTCCACTCAACCCAAAGTTGACTCACCACCATAGAAACTAATGGTTGCTTAACCTCAACGAGGTGACGCAACGTGATGAAGTTGGAGGCAAATCTTGTCTCAACAACTTTCAACAACTCCAATTTGGAGAATTCTCGAAATATTGCTTGAGACTGGTGGTGGTTGATGATGAATTTAATTATCTCCCTTGCTTGCCCTGTTAGTTCCTTTATCCATGGA
The DNA here is from genome assembly GCA_027924585.1 of Larix kaempferi. NCBI lineage: Eukaryota > Viridiplantae > Streptophyta > Pinopsida > Pinales > Pinaceae > Larix > Larix kaempferi. Next base: position 129,620 of record BSBM01002041.1, read on the forward strand.
ACTTTTTTGTCAATTTCTTCTAAGATCAAATTTAGATTATGGACAATGCATGGTGTCCAAAAAATGTGGTCATACCTACTCTCAATAATTAGTCCCGCAGCTTTGCAAACCGGTGCATTATTCGTGATAACTTGCACCACCTTACTAGGCCCTATTTGCTCAGTAGCTTTCATTATAACATCAACAATAAAAGGAGCATCCTTTACCTCCCCTGAACAGTCTTCAGCCTTTAGGAACATTGCTCCTTTTGGTGAAGTGGCGATAATATTTATCAATGGTCTTCGCCTAGTATCTGTCCATCCATCAGAGACAATGGTAACACTAGAGCTACCCCAAGAAGCACGAATAGGTGATAGAACATCCTCCAAAAGCTCCTTCTCTCTTTTTAGGAGATCGGTTCGTACTTTTTCATAGTTGGGCCCCTTGAACCCTTTGGGAGCAGTGTTGATTGCCCTGACCATGTCTTGCCAATAAGGAGATCGAACCACGTTGAATGGGATACCACAAGCATAAAGGGCTCTAGCCACTCTTGTTTCAGCTTCTTCCCTCCCCTGAACATTCACCATTTTAGCTATCCTGCTGTCTTGAATTGAAGGAGAAGGACTATTACTGATTTTTGATGCATGTCCCTGTGTTTGACTCTGAGTTGCCTTCCTCTTCCTTGCTTCCAGCACAATCCTTGGCTCCATGGACGGAGCTTGACGTGTGGCATTATTAAGCTCATCATGTCTTCTTTTAACCCTATCAGCCTCGTATTGTTCATTCTCAAACTTCCTCCTTTCCCCTGGATCACTTGTTTTCATGCAACTATCAACCCCTTTTCCTGTTTCATGCAAAAAATGTGCCCTCATTCTTGGGTAAGAGACCTTATACAGGCCATTGCAAAGCGTGCAATGCCATTCCCATGAACCACCACCTGGAATTCTTGCAATCTTCTTAACATGCCTCCATAATGGGTAATAGTCAGCTCTTTTGTTTGCCTTAGGCAGTGGAGGTAAAGTGGCTTCTTCATTGGCAGCCATTACTTCTGCAAAAAAAGAATAAAGTTGAAAACAAATTAGCATTAAATTTTTTAAAAAGGAAGCATAAACCAAATAAAAAACATCAAAACCCTGAACGATTACTTGTTGCTCACCACTAAACACCAAACTGTGGCTGCTGCTGCCCTAAAATTCCACAAAACTGGAAAATCGGTTTGCTGTAGCTGCTTAAAAATGGTTGCTGTAGCAGCAAATCGATGGTAAAAACTGGAAAATCAAATGGTTGCTGTAGCAGCAAATCGATGGACCCGCCCTCTACCTGCAAAACACATCAATGCAAAGGAATTATTTATCAAAAGGCAAAAGGATATAGAAAACTGTTTACATTATTCCTCAATTAATGCTCAAATCGTGTTCTTCAAACTCACCTTATCATTTTCCTGAAGTAGCCGTTGCATGCTCAATGCTCAATGCGTTTTGTGAATTACTCTTTGTGATGATATGAAGTTAAATCTTCAATTTATAAAAAAAAATTGCTTCCTAAACCCTATTCGACCTTACTAAACCCAAGTTAACCGACTTAACCCGCGAAGAAGGCACCAGAAATATTTTTTGGGCCCAGACGACCTTATTTCGAGCTGGAAACGCGGCGTACGGACGGTGATACTTGCTGGAAACGTGTTTCAGTCCGTACGATGCACGTTTCGCACGCGTGGTACGATATCGTACGGTCTGAAACACGTTTCCAGTGTGTATCAAACACGTTTCAGCGTTTCCAAGCGGAAACATGCATGGTACGGAGGGGGTTTGGCCGTTTCCTGCAACATAGCTTTAGGGAAAATCATCTCAAAGAAGCGGGACTGCTGCAATGCCTAAAGATAACTTGCTTTAGTATTAGTTATTAGTACTCTTTGTGGGTCACTGAATATTTTATTGTCACATATAATTTTTTGTTAGCTAATGAACTTTATGTTGATAGTTCATGTTATTTTTACTTTTATGTTAGTGAATGGAGTTTTATGTGAAGTCTAGTTATACCACATGCAAAAGATAAAGAAGCTACAATGGAAACATCAATGATAAATTATTAAATAGGCTCTTAGTTATTAGACTAAAGGTCTTTTCGGGAATGTGTTATTGCATGTAGTCTTTAAGAGACTATACTTGGTTAGGTGCATTGTTTGTACTTTGTAGTGCTTGTAGATTTGGGCATGAGTTGGCTTCTATATCTTGTCAAGAAAGTATTGAGTTTTTATGTGTTGTAGGTTTTGAATATTCAAGGGCCGTTACTACTATTGGACTTTTGTTTTCCTATTGTTAGTACTAAAGAATTTGCTAGCAAATATACTTTTGATTATTGCTGGAATTAATGTTGTTATTATTGAATTTTTTGATGCCAATGTTGAATTTGTTGTTGTTCTTTCTTATTGTTTACTATTGTTATCATCCTATTAGTTTTAGATTATGTATTATTTTCCAAGTTCTAGATTTGTTGTCTCACTTTTAGTTTTAAAAATCAAATTTCAAATTACGCTAACGACATCTTCTTCTTTTTGATCCGTTCAGAAAGATGTTGCAAGTGGATATGGGAGTTTTGTCAGGGATCAATCAGGGGTTTGTATATGAGTGGCGAGAATGATGAAGGTCAAAGGAAAGTGCAAAGAAGTGGTCTTTTGCTACATTCTTGGAAGAGGCTAAGGTAAAACTAGAAGGAAACCATTTAAATAGAGTTGGAACCTTTCTTTTAACTCTTGGTTATGTATGGTCAAATTTTATTTTGAAGAATGGTGTAAATATCTAGAAGAAAAACATTTTGTGTGACACTTTAGAATTGCTATTTTTTATTTTCACTAAAATTGAGACATTGGCAATGGATGCCCTAGACAACATTCAATGAACACATTTAGGTTTTGGACCTTGTTTGTGGAAATTCCTTCCATTTTTTTTTAAAGATACAAACATAGATCCATCTTAACTATAGCTCTATCACACATAGAGAGGGATAAAAAAGAAGCCAAGGTCCAAACCTTTTAGTGCTTAAAAGATCTAGGGTTAAAATAGATCTATGTTGGTTTTTCAAGAGTGTGTGTGTGTGTTACTTTGTGGTAGTTAACGACATTCTTCTTTTTTATTTTTTTTTCTTATATTAGGTAATAGGGAATCACTGTACATTAACTGCCCTTGCTCTACTGCCTTTTTAAGATATGCTCTGATACCATGAAGAAAAATGACAAAAACACAAACTTTCTTTTTCAGATATTTTGTCAAACATTTAGCAGCTGTAGGTTTTAATTATAAAGATTATTTGCAGAGCTTAATGAATTAAAACACCCATGCTAAATTCTTCAAACACATAAGCACTGAACATTAGCATTGAGCATAGTTATTTTAGGTCAACCTTGACCAGGGAAAAACCCCCACTAGGAAAAACCCAAAGAGAAGAATTTATTAAGAAGAGAAATTCAGAATTCTCTTACACAAAATTTTTCTTTTCCCTAAACTGGCAAATTAACACAACTTATCTTCAGCAGTCTGCTGCCTCGTTTTTTATGCCACTGAACAATTGTACGACATGCCTACACGTGCCAAAATATTGCTTTACGGACTGTTCTCTGTCTGCAATCAATGCTACCTCATTTCTGTGCCCACAAGTGCCAAGAAAGGACTGCTGTACGGTCAAATCAGATTGCGATTAATTCCTGTCAGCCCCTGCCTCGATTTCTATGCCCACACGTGCCAGAATCGTGCTGCTGTACGACCTCTGTCAGTCTGTCTTGAAATCTGTGCAGAACAGTCAGGCTGGTTGGGAAACGTGCTGTTGAGATCTTCTAAGCTTCTTGGAAAATGTACCAAGTTTTGTCTTGGAAAAACTCTCTTCGTCTTCTTCAATCTTCTCTTTCTCTCTTGGTGTGTTTTTCTCTCTTCCGTAAGCATGTATTTGTACTTTTCATTTCTCAAGAAAACCCTAAATTCCATAACTAACTTTGATCAAGGGTTAGTATGAGTTAGATTTGAGAGCTCTCATTAAATGTGCATATAAAGTTCACTTTAAAAATAATAATAATGTGCACATTAAATACTTTGCTCATTTATTAATTTTCACTTAAATGAAAATTAATTTCCAACAATATATTGCTCTATTTTTCATGATGATTATGTGAAGAAAAATGACATAAATACAAAATTTCTCATTCATGCATTATGTCAAATACTTGAACATCTAGGGTTTTAATTCAGAATGCTTTGAAACTAAAACCACCACTTCAAGATCCCATCAAGTATTGAAATAATTGCAAGCACATTGAACACGTGTTTTGGTCAACCTAGACCGGGCAAAACCCTAAGAGAGATTTCTCATTAAGAAGAGTACAAAAAAACTCTAATACACAGAATTTTTCTTTCAGCCCTAACTGACAAAATTTCATAAATAGAAAATTAACTTAAAAATCTCAGCCAACCTCGACCTCTGTGCCAACCTCGAAAATTGTGCCAAAATATGCTGTACGGTCTACTGTACCTGCTGTACGGCCTGCTACAGTGCTTCCTTGATTTCTGGGCCCACACGTGCCTGCATTTATTGCTGTATGGTCTGCATTTATTGCTCAACCAACTTTCTTGGGATTCGAGCCATTCTTCTAGGGATTCGATCCCACATGTGTGGGTGTCATTAATGCTGCTGTACGGCCTGTACAGGATGCCTAGGGATGTGTGCTGCTCCTCACTCTTGGAAATCGTGCCCTTTTTTGCTTGGGAACTCTTCTTGGTCTTCAATCTCCCTCTTCCTCTCTCTTGATGGTGAGTGTCTTCAATGCCCCTTCTCTCTTTATTTTATACTTTGTCTTTTTGTAACTAACTTCTAACTACCCAATCTAGGGTTGGGATTAAATTACAAAATCTAGTGTCTAAAATACATGCACTCACCTTTTAATAATTAAATCATTAATTATTAAATATTTCATTTAAGTGAGACCCAAACTCATAAAGTACAAAATATCACACTTTATTTATATAAAAGTCACTTTTTACATAAATGTACAAGGAACAAAGACTTCAAGTCCCCCTCATCACACTTGTTATCACACAACTTGTAGTTGTCCCTAATGGTATCCCATCCGGGATGGTAGAGGAGATGGACAACTAAGAGGTGACCCAAGAGATGCCACGGTTCCCAATGCAAGCTGGGAGTCACGACAACCGAGGCACACTTCGCTTTAGATCTAGACAAGTCAAGACCAAGGGGGAGACCCTATAGCCAATCAAAGGAAGATTAGCCAAAGCAATGGTTCCTAGGGAGATGTGAAAGTTGAGTTACGGAAACCAATGCAAGCTTAGGTGGACCCAAGAGTTTAAGATATGGTTGAAGAGGCTTAAGAAGTGACAAGTGTTTCAACCAATGAATGAGTTAGGGCACCTAGGAATATCAAAGGGATAGATCTAGTACCATGAAATACACAAGTGGGGCCCACTTCCTTAAAGTATGGAAATGACCCAAATGGGACCCATAAGGTGAAGTTAGGGGTGAAATGGCACTAAGGGGTGTTTGAAGATGTGGATCTATGGATCCAAGTTAGATTAGGCAACACCCACATATGGGATCTAGCACATGACACAATCCCCAAGGAGTGCAAATTGACCCAAGGAGACTAGTGCCTTAAGATGAAGGGGTAAATGGAGTCCAAAGTATGCCAAATTGTAGATCGGGATAGTCAAGGCAATTATCAAGGTGGGTTTTAAGTGGCATGCCCCAAGGTAGGCTAGATCTCCATAGATCTAAGGTTGAAAGTGCATCACCCAATGACCCAAGTGGGGCACAAACCTCAAAATGAGGAATGGGGCCCACAAGTCAAAAATCAAAGAAGTGAAGCACTAGGGGTAGGTTATCAAGTGAGGAGTTCAAATCAAGTGGGATCTCACCTACCCATGTCTTGGAACTAACCCAACTAGCTTCTCCCAAGGGGTGCGAATTGCCTTGAAGAGGGCTAGGTGCCTTGGAAAGTGTGTCAAATGGAACCCAATCACCACCAAACTATAGAACCGAATTGCTATGGATACTATAGAGGTGGATTTTCAATATCTTTCCAAAAGCCAAGCTAGATCCAAGTAGATCTAAGAAAAATAAAAATGAGGGTTTTGGTTTTAATGGAGTTTTTGACCAATAGGATGGAGAGCAAGCAAAATCAATACGTACCTTGTAGATCTTACCTCAAAGCTTGCGGCCTCTTAGCATATGGAGAAATCTTGCCCTAGTTACAATTCCAAGCTTGATCCAAGTGTCTTCAACCAAAATCGTCCAAGCCCTAGGAGGAGAGATGTCTCATGAAAACCTGTAAACCAAACTACATCAAGTTAGATTTGATCCACAAATCCATAAGATCTAAGCATGTCATATCAAAGAAGCAATCAATGGACAAAGCACAATTGAAAAACTCCCTCAAGATGAAAACGTTTTGCCCATGGGGGATGTGAGCAACCCCTACAATCTTCCCATCAAACAAATTGTGGCTAGCTTCAAGCAATTCGGCCTCCCTTCAATTGATGTCGATTTCACCTGTAGAAGCAAAGAATGTCTAGAAACAAGATGCAAGAACATATACAAGAGTAACCCAATCAAAGCCAAGAAGTAGATCTCCAAAATATTATTTTCATTCCAAGTTTTCCAGAGCCCAAAGGTGAGCTGTACAATAGGGGGTCTTCTCCTTATATAGGATAATAAAGAGCAAAACCCTAGATCTCAAAACCACTTTACAATACATGAAGATGAGTGGTTGAGATTAAAAGATCTCATAATCAAATCAATGGCTAAGATGAGCCTAACAATATATCACATGGATCACTCAACATGAAGGTGATGTCATAGCTAGGAGAGACTAAATGAGGGTGATGTCATCCTCTAGAGGGGGCAAAAGTACATGGGCCCACCTCATATGACATGGACAAGACTCATAAAGCTCATGGTGGGGCTAGGAGGCATCAATCCTTACTAGCTCATCCCCATGGCACAATAATAATAAAATAATGTCCAAATAATACAAATGATCAAATCCTGTCCTCAAAATCTGTGAGAGACATGCAGTAAAAGGCCTCCTGTGGCCTCTGTGGACCCCACTGACTGATGATAACTGGCTGGAAGATGGGGGGGTTCATTGTGGAAGACCTTTGTGAAGACCAAGTGCCAAAACCTTGCCTTAATTGCCCAAATCGAATTCCTCAGTGACCCTTTTATTCCATTTTTTATCTGCCTCAGTAACTGTGAAGTTGCTGAAACTGCCACCTAGGGCACCTGCGCTGTCAAATTGAGCCCACCAGGCTCTCCAGAAGGGGGGTAAAATGGTAACATCAAGTGGTTGGACCACCCCCTCCTCATACAGTGCCCTAGGTGAACTGACCTCTCATGGCCCCTGCTGGACAGGCTGGGAAAACAACCCCAAATCTAGTCAACAAGTGGAAAACTGCATCTATCACTGTCAGAAGTGCCCGAAACAGAATGATAAGTGTCTCATTGGATCCAGAAGACCCAAAACTACTAAAAATGTGTACTCATACACCATGGGTTGCCCTGATGGGCCAACTGTAGGGTCCACCATATATGGACAGTGCATAATCTGATGATCTGGAATAATAATAAAACCTGCTGAACTATATCAATCACCATCTGAATCATATGTCCACCATATGGTATCATCAGTAAGAATATGTGGGACCATCAATTATCATCAATAAGCATACATGGCCCACATCATCACGGATCCCAAGAATGACCATAGTCAAACTAGGTTTGACTAGGTCAATATACAACCAAGGATGAATCATATCAATAGACTAAACATGTTCCTCTAATCATACTCATAGCTCAACTTAAAGTATAAACATCATTCAATGGCATTAATCATGTTTGCATATTCCATTGTTATTTATATTTACTTGCACAATAGCTTAAATGACAGACTCACCCATTGGACATGGTCTAACTGCTAGCTAAGGATGAAGGCTAAGAACAAGGCTGGGTAGAGGGGATGACTTGCCTAAACTTAACTAAAAGACACTTTGGACTGGGAGAGGGGGAAGCTACACTCTGTGCCGGACAAATAACACGGGGAAGGGCTGTGCCTCACAAATGGATAAGTTGTTTAGAGAGTGCTTATTCAACTTAGGCATCATGTCTACATCAAGTTGATCCAAGTTCATTAGGATCATTCAATTTCATTTCATGGCCTTTTTGGCCTACATAACCCTTCGGATTTTAGATGTGCTAAGAAGCACAACTAATTGCAACTTGCATCCAGGGCATGTTTATACATATACAAGGTTAGCAATAATAGCTATAACTTTTGAGTAACTTTTGCTTTTTTGGGACCTTTCTTATACTCTTTGAGGAGTATTTTTAGCAGTTCATCACTCTTATCCTTTACTCACGTGTGTTTAAAAACACATTCTAGAGTTTACAGTTTCCATGAGTGAATTTATAAAGATTTCCAAGTAGTACATGAGCTTTCAGTTTTAGCCAACAACATCTCAAGTGACTAAGGGGACTTCGACCAATGCCAAACATTGGGACAACCGACCAGAATGATTTAGGCCTAGAATCCAACTCACCAAAGGCAAGTTCTATCACCAACTCAGAGCCGAGACACTAAACAAACATGGATGCGATCTAACACAGAGGTAGTAATAGGGAAGTCCTCAGTATCAAAGAGTCAAGAAAGGCAAGTCAAAGGTGAAAGCCAAATCGGGAAGGTCATGGATGGATGGATGTAGTCAAATGAAAGTGTTTCCTAGGCTAGCAGACAAATGGTGTCAAGAAAGACCATATCTATGCAAGGTAGTAAACCAGTGAGTTTTGTTAAGAAACCTAAAAGTGCAAGTAATATGTCCATTTTACAATTTATAACATCATTAAGATAATTCATTTTCATTTTACAAAGTTTGCCACATCATGAATCCTATACCAAGCTAATGCCGTGAACATGACTAAAGCAACAAGATAATAATCCATAATCAATGATCAGAAATCCATAGGTCATATCACATCATAATAATAATCATCATAAACCATCTGAAACATTGCTGCAATAACATCACTAGGCACTGAACTGAAACTGTATGGAATAAAGGGTCACATCGGTCATCACATCTGAACTCTCAAGGCTCAGCCTTGGCACAAGGACTAACATAAGTATGATAAAATACACTGCTCTGATCATGAGTGATCTCAAAATATAAACTCATCATAGCCAAGCTTTGAATAATCCAAGCTCTGAAAAGTGCAGATATCTGCTAAGCAAGAATAGTAGCCCTGCTACTATGGTGTGATAACATCTGGCTCCAGCTGGGACAAGTGCTCTAAGGGAGAGAGCGCTTGAGAACCTCAGAATCTTTGGTCTCGAACTGCTCTGCATCAATCTTCAATCCAGCACTGCATCATCCTTGCTTTCATCTTTTATTTTTGCACTTGTATCTGCACTCACATACACTAGAATACCTCATGAAGCATATATGGGAAATATATAAAATAAAACTGAAAATGAAATCTATTCTAAGACATAAATTAAAATGCATAATAGAAATTCTAATCTTACATGGCATATAAATTTTATTCATTTTTTTGTGCAGGAGGAACATAAAACTTTTTCAGGCAGGCATACTTGACTCAACTTGCACAGGAAGCCAAAAATAACACTCAAGAAAACTAACCACTCTTCAATGCATGCAGGAGGTGAGACAAACTTAGGAAGGAGCAAGGCTCAACTCAATCAACAACTCAGCAAAAGATAAAATCAAGTAGACAACTTAAGAAGAAGAATGGCAATACTCAGCACACAGAAAAAGAAAAAGAACACAAATTCTACTGCTCAAGTGAGCTTATTCAGAAGACTATCTATTCTAAACAGGCAAGCAAGGCAAGGCAAGGTAAGTAGAGTCAGGGATGATAATCCTTTAACTCCCTCTGGTTGATAGGGAGTAAGATACGCTGGCCAGACCTAGTAGTGAGGAAACACCAATTATCAATGCATCGCTCAACAGTGAGCGGTCCAACCCAAAAGTCACCAGATCCCCTGGATCGCATGTAAAATAAATCATTAGGAATAATGACCCTATCACCAATTTCAAACCTTCGGTGATTTACAGATTGGGGGATGGCTTCAACAACATGAGCGGGAATAGGTTGGATATTAGAATTGCATCGGGGTTGAGGTGTAACTATCCTCGAATTCTTATCAGGAGGAATTCCATTAAACCTGGGAGATCCACCATCTAAAGGTATGGCTACCCTACCAATCAAGACTTCTCGAACTACTCTCCTAGGAGGACTGTCTACTCTTGGTTCTTCAGCTTGTGGGTGAATGATGTACTTTGGAGTTTCTCCCACAGTCCAAAAGTCTCTATCAACATCCTCTTCTTCTTCCGCATGGACTGGAGATGGTAGATTTTGGTTTTCAACACTTCTGCTACTACCCTCTCCAGATGGGACAGGAACAATCATACTCTCTAAAGCTGCCAGATGATCAGTGGGAAAAGACGAATGACTAGGAACCGTGCCAGAAACATTCTGAGCTCCTGTGTCTAAAGATGTTGGTGAGGAGGTAGGAGTGTGAAATGAATCCGTGGAGTTCATACTCTCTTCACCAATAGGTAACTCACGAGGAATGAGGAAACTAGGGATGCTAGGATAAGATGAAGACAAACTTGACCCACTAGTCTCTTCCTGAAAAATAGCTAGATTATTCAAAGAAAAGTGCTCTCCAGGGGCATCATGGATTAAGGCATGCTCTTGCCAACTCATGGAGTTGTCATTCACTTGCCTCAAAACCCCATCTTCCAAGGATAAATGGGACAAATGATCAGGAACATCAGAAAAATGATAATCAGTTGGCCCTTCATCATTCCCCTCACCAGGGGAAGGATGTGTTCCTTCATTGTTATTTGCCCAAGGAGTGATGTGAGGTAAGCCTTATCTTCCCCTTTCCATGTTGAGGTCAACCAGGAATAGCCATTCATGGACCGTTCTAGGTATATACTCACCCCTTCTTATTTGATCAAAGTTAACCTCAGAAGTATTTAGTTGAGTGATGGGCTCAGGTTGTTCAATGTATGGCTCCACATCACTAGGCTGGTTCAAAGCCCTAAGTTCTTCCGACACTTCACCTTGAAGTGACTCAAGGTTCATTTCTCTAACAGCAATAGCTCTTTCCCTTTCTTCCTTAGAAGAACTATCATCTCCAAATGATCTCCAAATTTCCTCTCTCTCTGTACTAGGATACTCATCACGGCCACCCATGACCATGAAGATTCCCTTAGGTAATAACTCACCCTCGCCAAATGTGTTCCTTAAACCATCCTCATAACTTTCAAGATGACCATCGTAAAATGGCTCCCGATATACCCTAACCAATGACCCATCAGAGTTGGGGATAGTAGCATATGATAAATCCATCTGAAGGTGTCTCCCTAGCTCAGCAGACCACTTCCTACAAAGGAGCATTCCATAGGTTGGAGGGAGATCTATGACTACCATGTCCATCAGCATGGATATGTCGGGGCATGAAAACAAGTCAGCTCTCAAGTTTTTAATCAAGCCAAAGACTTGAACTGGTCTAGAGTCAATCCCACAAACGTTCCCATAGGGCCTAGTTATTTTTAATCCCATAGCTTCCATGACTTGCAAAGGCATCACATTCATGGAGGCACCAGAATCCAACATACAGTTATGAAGAAGAGTATCACCAATGCGAAGTGTAAGATAAAAGGTTGGTGACCACCATTCTTTCTCTCGTATAAGGCAGTTTGGATGTTAATGGGAGGGTCCTCCCCTTCATCGACCACAGTACTAGGTGCTGAGTTTTGAAAAGATGAACCTTCACCATTGCTTGTGGCAGTCTCAGGGATACTCTCGAAAAACTCTACCACTTGCTCTTTTATTGACAGGATTTTCATTAACTTAGTGAGTGGGATGTTGTGCATAACCTTGTCCAATTCTCTTTCAATGTTGATGTCCAAGTCATACTCAGGAAGAGGAATTGGCTCACTCACTGGACTAGGTAGCTCACTACTTTTCTTCTCACTGAAAGGTGTAGGCTTTTGGCCATCCTTTCTTCGTTGATAGGTTCTAAAAGGAGCTTGACCACTACTATTGGCTTGTGCAGTGGCATAGATGGGAAAATTAGGACTGGGTTTTTCTATGGACTCTTCTTCATGATCAATCAAAATCCTTCCAAAGTCCTTGTCAAATTCTAAGTTATCAACCCGGTTAATGTTCTTTGGAGAATTAGGAGTATCATCACCATGGGTGGGATACTCAGGATCCTCCAACCTCTGCTCTTCTGACCAGTTTATGACAGGAGGTTCAGGTAAAGCTTGGCTCACAGGGTTTCTTCTATCACCTTCATTAGGTTTCTTTTGTTGGTTCCAATAAGGCTTAGGGCCATAGTGCTGCCTATACCTTTCCGCCTCTTTGCTCTTAGTTAGCTAGATCCCTAGTCAGGAGAGTTAGATTCTTCATCATTTCATGCATGCTCTCCATCATCTCATTGGGATCTTTACTAGGATCTTTCCCCTTCTTAAACTTAGGCTCAGATCTAGAAGAAGAGGCGCTAATTAGGTCAAAGAAATTTTGCTTCCCCATGGAAGCAACATTTGCTTCAGCCTTTCTAGCATTGTCTTGTGCCACTTTCAAGTCACTAGGGTCTTTATCTTTTAAGTGGTAGCCAAGGTAACCCTCATAAGCATTGAGGTAATGAATTAAGATGCCTTGCTCAAAAATATGAGGGAGGACCTCAAGAGTTATCTTTTCAACACTCCCTCATAACGAGGGAGGTCTTCTGTCACCATCAGAATCTCCATCTCTGATCCCTGACGTAACTCCCTCCTGCTCTGGAATGCCTCTCGGAGACAAGTGCCCACCCCTGAAATGAAACTTTGACTCTTGAGACTCTATCGAAAGCCTCATCAACCTACTCATCACCATTACCACTAGACTGGCTGAGTCTTCTACTAGTGCTTTGGAGAGTATCAGAAGAAATGTAACTAACATGCCGATCAGATGCATCTCCTACCCCATCCTCTGACTTTGACAACCATCCATCTGTCCCTAGACGTACACCATGTCCTCTCAATATGTATAACCTATCCCTGCGTTCACTAAGCAAGATTGTGGTCCTAACTGGATCATCCGTCCGATAAATGAAAACATGACCACCTCTGACCAACAACCCATAACCGTCATCCTCTAAAGATGAAGCCAAGAGTTTACTAACTCTCATCCTAGGAACAAAGAGAACTCCATGTATCTCTAGGACCTCTCCAAGGTCTAGTTGAAACATGACTGTTCCAACCCCTCGGATAACTACTTGTCGACTGTCAATATCTGTTTGAATATAGTGTCCTGGTCCCAACTTTGTGATGATTTGGAATGCATCATATAATCCAGTCACATGTTTGGTTGACCCACTGTCAACAATCCAGACATGCTAAAAAATTGAGCTCCCCACACTAGAGTCAATAGAAACCAGAGAAAACTCATGATCAAACTGATCCGCAAACTCATCTACTGCAGTTGCTGCAGTATCTTTCTCTGATTTCCCCTTCTTCTTCTTCTTCTTAGGATAAATGAAAACATGACCACCTCTGACCAACAACCCATAACCGTCATCCTCTAAAGATGAAGCCGAGAGTTTACTAACTCTCATCCTAGGAACAAAGAGAACTCCATGTATCTCTAGGACCTCTCCAAGGTCTAGTTGAAACCTGACTGTTCCAACCCCTCGGATAACTACTTGTCGACTGTCAATATCTGTTTGAATATAGTGTCCTGGTCCCAACTTTGTGATGATTTGGAATGCATCATATAATCCAGTCACATGTTTGGTTGACCCACTGTCAACAATCCAGACATGCTAAAAAATTGAGCTCCCCACACTAGAGTCAATAGAAACCAGAGAAAACTCATGATCAAACTGATCCGCAAACTCATCTACTGCAGTTGCTGCAGTATCTTTCTCTGATTTCCCCTTCTTCTTCGTAGGACATTTAGAGGCAAAGTGTCACAACTGACCATACACTGAAAACACCTGATCTGGCTTAGGTCTTTCTTCTTCTTGTTCTTTGATTTGGTTGTAAGTGCCACATCCTGCTCAACATCCTCACTAATCTGACCATCCTGAAACCCTTCCCGAATTTCCTTCTGGGTAAAGTCATCTCATAATCTAGACCAATCGGGAAGCTTCTCTCTGCCCACAATGCACTTCACAAAGACCTCCCACTTCTTGGTGAAGCCCTTCAGGGCTATCCTTACCAGTTCAGAATCAGGGATAGTCTCTCCTACTGCTGCCAACTCGTCCTCCACCTGTGTAACACGAGTCAAGTAGGAGGCTACACCTTCATCTTTATTCATTTTTATACTGTGTAGCTTATCTTTGAGCGCCATCTTGCGGTTCTAATTTTTAGCTTCAAACAATTGAGTCAAAGTATCCCACATCTCCTTAGCTGTTTTCTTTTCTGCTAAATGTGGAATGAGATGGTCTTTAACCCCATCCAGGATGACTCTCTGAGCCCTAGCTTCAAAATCTTCATGCTCTTCAAGCTCATCCTTATTTGTTGGTTTGGTCATGGTACTATTTGCAAACCTCCAAACTCTCAATTCTTTTAACACTGCAGTTATTCTCACTCTCCATGGGATATAGTTGGATACTCCATCCAACCTATCCTCATACCTAATACTCATCATGGAAAATCACCTACAACCAAAAACAACTGAAAGACAACTACAACACTTTCTTCTGTACTTCAAAAGAACACTTGCTTGCTTCCTACTTCAGTATCGCCCTGATACCATAAAGAAAAATGACATAAATAAAAAGTTTCTCATTCATGCATTATGTCAAACACTTGAACATCTAGGGTTTTAATTCATAATGCTTTGAAACTAAAACCACCACTTCAAGATCCCATCAAGTATTGAAATAATTGCAAGCACATTGAACACATGTGTTTTGGTCAACCTAGATAGGGCAAAACCCTAAGGGAGATTTTTCATTAAGAAGAGTACATAAAAACTCTAATACACATAATTTTTCTTTCATCCCTAACTGACAAAATTTCACAACAGAAAATTAACTCAAAAATCTCAGCCAACTGCGAAATCTGTGCCAACCTCGAAAACTGTGCCAAACTCTGCTGTACGGTCTGCTACAGTTCTACCTTGATTTTTGGGCCCACACGTGCCTGCATTTATTGCTGTATGATCTGTATTTATTACTCAACCAACTTTCTTGGGATTCGAGCCATCCTTCTAAGGGTTCGAGCCCACACGTGTGGCTGTCATTAATGCTATTGTGCGACCTGCACAGGCTACCTAGGGATGTGTGCTGCTCCTCTCTCTTGGAAATCGTGCCCTTCTTTGCTTGGGAACTCTTCTTGGTCTTCAATCTCCCTCTTCCTCTCTCTTGATGGTGAGTGTCTTCAATGCCCCTTCTCTCTTTATTTTATACTTTGTCTTTTTGTAACTAACTTCTAACTACCCAATCTAGGGTTGAGATTAAATTACAAAATCTAGTGTCTAAAATAGATGCACTCACCTTCTAATAATTAAATCATTAATTATTAAATATTTCACTTGAGTGAGACCCAAACTCATAAAGTACAAAATATCATACTTTATTTATATAAAAGTCACTTTTTACATAAATGTACAAGGAACAAAGACTTCAAGTCCCCCTCATCACACCCACACCAAAAATATGAGGGAGGATCTCTAGAGTTATCTTTTCAACATTATGAAGATCAAGACGACGACTATTATGCTTTACCTTAGCTCATGTTTTATTTCTATCTTCATTGTTCACAATTCGCTACATGTAGCATTGTAGCCTCATAGATTAAAGGCTGATTTTGGATATATAGCCTCATTTTTAAAGGCCGTTTTTCAATATTGCCGCTCGTAGTTATATAATCATTTTTGATAAGCAATATAGATTTGGCTCTAGAAGTAAATTGTGATGTATCGGTTGTCGTTTATGTTTCTCATTAAATGTTCTTGCTCATTTATTCATGATCTAAATTATAATGTTAAATGCTTTCTTGCAAAGCTTCAATATAATTTTCCTTTTGTAAAATATCACATTCTGTGTGTGTGTGTGTGTGTATTGTGTTTCTCCATTTCCAAATTTTTGAGGGCTCACGTTTCTAATGTGTTTTCATTTTGGAAACTCGTACCCTTTTCTCAGTATTGTGCAACTCAGTTTTGATTACTAGAGAGAGATAATAAAGACAAGGTTTCTATGGAGGTATATAAGTAAGCTGTGAAGGAGCAACCCTCCCCACGCTTTGCTCTAGAAGTGTGCTTTGAGAGGGAGTGTTTTAGAAGTGCCCTCTAGAGTATGCCTCCGGATTGCTTTGTCCTGGGAGCAAATTTAGGGAGTGTGCTCCCTTCCTTTTTGAGCACTCACTGACATCGTGGGGAGTGCTTAATGAGTGAAGCTCCCTTAGTGTTATGTGAGCTAAATAAAAGGCCTCGTCAAATGCTCTTGTCCAACTTCCATGGCCTAGGAAAAAGTCAACTTTTTTGTGCTTGTGGGAACCAAGGCAAGGTTCCAAAAGGTTTCCTAACTAATGGCTAGGGTTCCTTGATGGATTAAAACACTCATTCACTCCATTTTCTCTCTTTTTATTTATCATTCACTCATCTTTTCTAGGGTATTGAGTGGGCTTCTTGCTAGTTGTTGAGGAGTAGATTTATCGGAGCTTGGAAGGGAGATTGAAGGCTGCCATAGTTTCATTCAATTAGCATTGGAGAGTTGAAAAGATGGGCTTTGAAGCTCATTCTTGTTTGTTTTTTTCATGTGTTGTAAACTAGTATATTTTCTATGTTGAATAATTAAATATTCTTTTCTCCTACTCTTTCCCATTTCTTCTTCTCCATCATTCTATTGTAGAGTTATTATTAAAAAGCATGATGGGTATATGGTTTATCTTTTTGGTTCCGCTTTTGATTATGATGGTGATGTTGGGAAATTGAAATACTCATGTTGAGGAGGAAGTAGGCAGTGGCACATACGGTGGAGAGGAGGAAGAAATGGAAGAGGATGATGATCATGAAATCGACTATGATGATGGAAAGAAACACAAAGAGTTCAACACCCTTGTGGAACTATGTGACAACGCTTGAGGGCAGGAAAGGGGGTGAAACCACAAAATTTACATGCTCCCACTATAAAACAACTTACACAAGTTCATATACATATGTGAGAAGGCATCTTTGTGGGATTCTTCCATGTGATGAAATTAAGACTACTGGAGTAAAAAACTGTGTTTAAGTTCCAATGAAAGATAAAACTAGATACAAGAGAGAAGAGGATCCAAAATATCAAGGGTTGAATTTGTGACCTCGCGCTCATATCGAATGTTCGGTGATTGATCCCCATCCCCCCCATGCTAGTGTATTATCGCTCATGCATTTGGGTGTAGAACAATATCAGATTTCCTTAACGAAGGTTGTAGTGATCACATGGATGAAATTTTTTTAGGGTTCTCTGTGCATGTGGCAGGCCATTCAATGTTCTTCGCTCCTATTGGCTTGAAATGGTACAAGCCATCAATGATGCCCCTAAAGGATAGAGGAGCCTTGTGTATGACAAAGCCAGAAACATGGGACTTGATAAGGAAAGAACCAAAATCCATAATGCTCTAGTGCAATTTACAAATGATTAGATCGAATATAGGGTATCCATTATATTTGATGGTTGGACAAATATTAATCACATGCCATTGATAAATATTCTTAAGGTGTTTTCTAATGGTGTGGTCTTCCTTTTAGTGCACCACTATGCAGATCATTATGGGACCGGTATAAATACTATAGGCTCCTTAATTAAAACCATTCAAGAGATCGGAATGTACGATGTCATTCAAGTCATCACTGATGATGCTGCTAATTGTAAGGTAGTGGGAGCAATCATTGAGGATATGTACCCTAACGTATTTTGGTCAAGCTGTTTGGTTCACACATTGAACCTTTTGATGCGTGATATTTTTAAGATGAAGGACCATGATTATAAATGGATTGGTGCATTATATAGGAAAGGGAAGATAATGATAAAATTTATTACCAATCATAGCCATGTCCACTACATTTTCTGCAATCACTCTATGTTGGAGCTACTTAAGATTGCAAAGGCCAGCTTTGCTAGCTATTACTCACTTCTAGGCACCTTTTGAAGGTAAGAGAGGCATTGGCTAGTATGGTCTCAAGAAATGTCTTAAAACTCGGACTCTGTCATGGGTCAATTTGGACTCGGCTTTGACTCGGATTGATTTAAATTTTGTGACTTGGTTTACTAAAAATTACTTTAAAATATTAAATTTTTAATGAAGAAAAACATTTTGAAGATTCACAATCATGATTCCCAACCATTAGAGACAAAATAATGCAAGTCTACCAATGCATATACCATGGAAGGGTGAATATATCAAAATGGCACCAAATGCAATAAATATCTGAAACAAAATAACAATCAATGAGGCTCTAAATGGCTTCTAGAGTCCAAAACAACATACTACAAGCTACCGACCTACTTCATGTCAATGATCACTGATCAACATGATCAAACTCATCACCATTGCTAGAAATGGGATCCTTTGCATGAGCTGCAGGACCATCCTCTGGCTCAGAGTCTTCAGACTTGTTGGACTCCTCGTTGACTTTTGCAATTGCAGAGCTAGTAGAAGCATGAGGTACATTGCTAGTGCTTTCCATGCTTGGTGCTACACTTGGTTGTACATTTGGATCTGAATGGAAATGAAGCCATCCCAACTCATCATCTGCAACAGTATCATAATAAGGATTAAACTTTGTCGATTGAGTCTCCTTTACCTATTCGGAGGTTGGATCAATATCATCCAACACAATGGGATCCACATCAGGTCTTTTGTTCATTATCTTGTTGGACCTTAGCTAGAGGTTGTACTGCACAAAGACGAGATCATTTGACTATTTTTGTACCAAATAGTTTCTCTTCTTCGTGTGAATCAACTTATAGATCAATTGCGCTCACACTTGGAAGTACTGCAAATTTGACTTATGAATTGACTTACAAATTGATGCAATTGAGGACATTGGCTACCAAATGACTCCCACCAATGTGCTGTAAAGACAATTTTAGTTTAGCAAATTAGATTGTGACTGTGGTTAAAAATTCAAGTCTATAAAGTTTAAAGTTTTAAGCAACTGAACTTATTAAAACTTTGGAATTGTTTACCTAGTTGTTCCACATCTCTTGCAAACTTTGCTTGGTTATGCCAAAGGTACCTGTTGCTCTAGTAAGCATTGATCTATTGTTGTATTTCCAATTTTCCAGTTGCTTACTCTCATTAGGGACCATGCACTCTAGGCACTCATATAAATTTATAATCTATATTTGACCTCCCTAGTTTGATCTTCTCCCCACTGAGCTTAGCAATGATACCTTGGATACAGGAAATACCCAGTTGCATGTATAAGACAATGGAGTTGATTGTTCCATTTGTTATCTATGATCTCCCAGATAGGTCCATGATCTCCCAGATAGGTCCATACTTAGATATTCTATCCTTGTATGCTGCATTTATATGCTCGTAATCTTGATCCATAGCCTCATAAATGTAATCCATGGTCAATTTTTCTTCATCCACTAACCACAACACCTTTACAAGGGGCTTGACAATTTGAATTTTCACAACCTATGCTACTTTTTTTCTAAAAGTGTTCTTAAAACTTTCCTTTTGGTGTCTTTTCCATCTTGTTTGCTGACACATTAATAATCGTTCCATTCATCACTTGAAAATATATTTTCAAGTTCTGTAGTTGGGAAAGGAGAGATTGCAATGTGAGAAATTGAGTTGCAAACCTCATGATGGTATGTTTAACAAGTTCCTAGCTCCTGGTGTTTTTCTGCTTTAGGTTCAAAACCCATGAGTGGTTGTAGATGTATTTTGTATTATTGTAATGCTCTTGGCATGCTCTACAATGTTCTTGATCCAATTCTGTTTGCCTATATCCTCAAGCACGAGATCTATGCAATGTGCAGCACATGGGGTCTAGAATATGATTTTGTATTTTCTCTCTAACATCCTACCTGCAAGAACATAGTTATCTGTGATGATTTGAACAACATTTTCCACCCCTATTGTCATGACATTATCATCCAAAAGCTGAAATTAAAAGTTTGCATCTTTCACCCTATTAGATGCAGCAATTGATTCCAAAAACATGGTTCATTGTGGGAAAGAGACAAGGACATTTATTTTTGTATGGTTTCTTCCATTAGTCCATCCATTTGACATAATGGTACATCTTGTTTTACACCGTGACTCTAAAAATCCTTCAAGTATTCATCTATCGACAAAACTTCTTTGTGCAAAAGTGATCCCCTCAGGTCATGCATACTAGGGCCTTTGCAGCCCTTACTGATTGCAATAATGGAATCCCACATAGGTTGGTGGTAGTAAGGTGAGCGAGCAACATTGAAGGGGATATCTACTTCATAACAACATCGAGCTATGTATTCAAAAGCAAATTCTTTGCATTACTTCTTCCAATGGCTATCTAAGGTGGGCTGAGTTTGGTTCGGTTGAGAGGAATTGGCACTGGCATAGGTGAGGGAAGGTGTACTAAAATAACTTTTGATGTTTTTCTTCTTAGGCTTGTTTTCATGAGGGGAGGAACATAACAAAAGGGATCCCTAACAACACTAAGAGGCATAGAGCAAGAGCCTTCAAAATCAATACTAGGAATTCCTTGGAATCTAGATGCTCTCATCATGGCAAGTTGCCTCTTCCTCCCTATTTCAACATTTATCTTTGGCTGTTTAGCCTTGTCTTCTTCAAATTTTCAAACTGGTCTTGCAATTCCAATCTCTTTTGCCGGTGCTTTACAGAGGGCAATTTGGCCCCTTTGATACGTTTCTTGCAAAATTTGCAATACATCTCATCATCAACAACATCAACATGGGTCCGTGGAGGGTCTTCCACTCTTGGGGCCGTGGTAAATGCAAACAAATCTGCAAATGCAAATGCACCAATCCTATCTTAAATTATTTTGCAACAAAAGACAAATTTCAGATTTATTTTAACTTCTTTTTATGAAAAAAAAGGGGGGTAGATTTGACTATTAACATACCTGGTAATGAGCTCAGTGGGCACAAGAATCTAGACAGCACCTTCTTCAAGCTTGAAGATGGGTTGTAGCCTCCTTTCTTAGATGCCAACTCCATTGCAAACAACCCAATAAGATTGCCAAACAAGCTCCCAACTCACTCTAAATCAGTCCTCAATGTTGCTCCAAAAACTCCAAATACTCACAAATGCTCAATGCAAGAGGCACAAGGCAAATAGAGGTGTGTGGGGGAGGTTTCTTTATAGGTTTCATTACGGGTTTAGGGTCTTACGAAATACATTTTAGGTTTAAAAAAATTTAAAAATTCAATTTTGACTCCACATTTTAGTTGTTGGCCAAGTAGATACTGTTAGCATGATTTAGTGCACCAAATGAATAAGAATAAGTCTGAAAATCAGCAGCTAAGTTCATGTAAGCAATAGGAGAAAATGCCCAAAATGTCAGCGGCAAAAGTTCTATCCATTTGGGCTGGTGCTTGCCAGCCTTAGGGGGGCGTTCCTAAATCTTTCCAAGCTGTCCTAAAACCTGTAATTTGCAATAAAAGACAGCGAACAGCAAGGAAAAAGTGTTTTGGCTTGCTATTAGTCTGCCAAAAAGATCATGGAAAACAATGTAAATGATGGTGCATGATCCCTTTCAGTGTTAGCTCAATAGAAAATGAAAAAATAAAGATAGAAAAGTGCTTTTAAATGACAGATTTGCCCAAGTAAAAAGGCTAAGAACTTTCATGCATTTATGTGATCAATGATGCGGGAAAAATCAACATAGTCAACCCTCCAGTGCAACCAATCATGCAGTCTTCAGAGATGAAAAATGCACTCTTTGCATCTTTTGATTGAAAAACTTCGGACATGGTTCCTCATTTGTAATAAAAAAGAAAATAGAAAAGCCAAAACTTTTCAAATCTGCTTTCTGAAACACCTCCATCATCCATGACTCAATTGAATCATGACTGGCCTTGATATCCAAAAAATGGTTTTGTTATCGCATCCATGGTAGCCGGGCTACCATGATTGCAGAGCAGTTCATAATTATTTTTTGAGCCAAGCCTTTACATGAGATCAGCCTATGATGAGCGGTATTTTTGATCACTCACATATCATAGCAGCCCTAGATCAGACATGCAGTGAACCTTATGCCAAGACTGAGCCTCTTGACCTCAGATTTGATGACCGAGATGACCTTTTGTGCCATACAGAGCAATGCAGTGCCTAGAGTATCAGCAGCAGTGTTTCAGTGGTTATTGATGATCCAGATAGCAGGCACAGGTATATGGCCCAGCAGGTATATGATGTGCATTAGTTTTATTATCTTGCTCTTTTGGTCATTTTGATAGCTTGACTTAGTATCTAGCTAAGTCACCTGACACAAGGACACGGGACACGAAAATACGAGTGTCCGACACGGACACGGTGACCCCCAGAATCAGGACACGAAGGACATGTTTTATATACATATATATATATATATATTTTAAAAATATATTAAAATTTAAAAATATAGACATATAGATCCAAAAAAATTTAGAAACTAGAAAATTTACAAATATTCAATAGAAATTAGAATCAAAACACATTAATGATTACACATTTGTCATTCACAAATCACAATGAGACACATAGATGCATTGAAATTTGATAGGCATTGGGCAATAGCTCAAGATGTCAGAACCATATTTCTCATTAAGTCATCAAAATCAAAATGTATTACATAGATGTTGGAATGCCACTGGGCACTGGCAAATGCCAAATAGACTAATAGTAAATACAAAAAGGGGTGGATCAAGGTGGAAGAATCTCATATGTCAATAGTCCTCCTCCATGCCTTAATCAACAAACTCATCACTGCCCTGATCCTCCTCCTCCTCCTCCTCCTCCTCCTCTCTGCCCATCTGACGATCTGCATCTGCTGCTGTGGCGGATGACCCCTCCAGATGATCACCATCATCAAAAGTGACCGGCTCTAGCACTGGATCATTAAGATCCATGTTGGCTAATGCCAACTCAGTACTGCTGTCCAAAGTCAAACCCATATCATCAGGAAATACATCCCACATCTTTGTCTTTCCCTTCACCCACTCCTCCCTCTTCCTGTAAATAAGACGAAGGTTGGAGTGCACATACACCATCGTCTCTGCGCTGGACTGCTCAAGCATGCTCTTCTTCACACTGTACAAGTTCCCATATGTGCTCTAATTCCTCTCACAACAAGAGGATGATGTAACTTGAGAGATGACCCTCAAGTCTAAATTCTGTAGAATATGGCATGTTGCCCCATGAGTTTCCCACCAAACATAGGGTTTCTTAACCCCCTTGTCTCTAAGCACATCATAGCCTCCAAATATCCCAATGGAAGTGTAAAACTCTACAAATCCCTCCTCCACCTCATCAAGTAAGTCTCTATCCTGAAATAGCCGTCTAAGTGCTATCTTCCTCCCATGTGCAATCTCTCCATCCATGTGAGGAGGGACTCTGTGTGAGGGCCCCGGTCCACTAGTGAGCCAATTCTGATTGTAGAACTTGGGGTTCAAGGAGTGGGCCAAGCAATGCAAAGGTGTGCAATTCTTATCCCACCTGGAGATAAGAATATCCTGAATCATGGACCATAAGTTCTCTGCCGATGTCCCATACTCGGGACACTCATTCTCCATGACAATGGACCTCATGGACTCAATCATGGAATCCCACCCCTCATAAACATCTTTGCTAGGATGGGCTGGTCCATGTCTGCAAACCGCAACAAAGAAATGATTGGCTCCATGATCTTAATGATAAGATCTACCCTCTCCCAGCAACCATCATCTAGCACCGTGTCCTTCACCTTTTGTGAAGCAATTGGATCCGTCTTTCTCCAAAAAGACCAAAACTCTGAAATCACCATGGACCCAAGAGCGGTTTTGACCTCCCTCAACATCTTGAGCATGATGAATGAGGAAGCAAATCGAGTATCTGCAATCTTCAACAATGAAAGCTGTGTGTATGATTTGTAGATGGTGAGGGCATTTTTGTGGTTTTGTACAAAGTTATGGATATGGTGTGCATTCTCAATAAGGTTTCCAATCCATGTCACATCTGAAGCAATGGATTTCAGTGCTAAATTCAAGGAATGGACAATGCAAGGTGTCCAAAAAACCTGTAAGAGCAATAAAAGCATGTATAAATGACTCTACAACACTAACAACTCAAATGAGTCAAAGACACCTAGATGAATCATGAATCTTGTGATAAATTCAAACAATGAGCAAATTAGAAATGAAAGGTGTCAAAAATGAACATACCTGTGGATATTTAGCTTCCACAATCATGCCAACAGCCTTGCAAACAAGTGCATTGTCCGTGATGATTTGTACACAAGAATCAACACCTACTTCTTTAATGGTTTTTGATGAATAACTCACCCATATACTGTGCATCCTTGTATTTCCCAAGACCATCCACTGCTTTCAAGAACACCGGTCCATTTTGGGAAGATACCATGAAATTGATGAGTGGATGGCGTGCTGGATCCGTCCATGCATCAGAAACAATACTCACACCAGATGAGGGCCATGTTGATCTAATTGGCTCAAGAATTTTATCTACCTCCTTCTTTGCATTAACCAACAATGTGGTTCTAAGCTTCTCTGAACCAGGAGGCACATAACCAGTTGGAGCTCGTTCAATGAGAGTTCGACACATCTCAATAAACAATGGTGACTGTCATTAGAGGAAATTTGGGGTCTAAAATGAGCCTTATAAGAAAACGAGCCAACCATAATTTCTTGAAGAGTTGGAATTCAAGAACCAATAGAATTTCAATAAAATGAGTCACCATAATGGTTGACTTGAGATATTTGTCATAAAAAAAAACTACTTTTTTTGTTCGTATTTTCAACATATCTCAACTTTTTTGAAATATCAGGGAGATATGTTGAAAATACGAACAAAAAAAGTAGTTTTTTTCTTTCTTCCTCCAAAATGAATAAATATTATTTTATTATTTTCCTTAGGAGGCCCATTTTAGACCTCAAATTTCCTCTAATGGCAACATTGAATGAGATGAAGTTGAGTTAGAAATAGAATGCACTGGTAAGGTCCACCTCTTTTCGTGCCTCTTGTTGGAAAATCCTATCCATTGGACCACTTGGAGATTTCCTCTTTCTTGTTTGATAAGTATCCCCACTCCCATATATGCTAGGTGGAAATGGAGGCTTGGTGCTAGAGGATTTCCTCAAGAATGGAAGAGGATCCTCATATTTTTTCTTGCTTGCTGCTACCACCTTCCCTAAGCCAACATGATCCTCTCTTTCCATATCCCTCCTTTGGGTAACACTCACCGCTTTGCATGAAGAAATCCCACAAGAAGGAAGGGCCAACAAATGGCCCTTAACCCGGTAATATGTGCTCTTGAACTCATTCTTGCGAAAATTGCATCTCCAAGACACATTGCCTCCCCCACCAAGCTTTGCCCCAGGCCCATCTTTCCTTGTCACATACTTCCAAAAAGGGTATTTTTTTTCTTGGGCTTGTTGTCTTGCTAAAACAGGGTTAAGTGGAGCATGAGCTCCCCTAGTAGCAGATGGAGCACTTGAAGGAGGAGGAGAACAACTTGTGCTTGGAGGAATAGGAGGGGAGGCACTAGATGGTGCATTTCTCCCTTTTCTTTGACCCTTAGCTCCTGCCCTAGTTGATTGAGACATTCTCTTTCTTGTTTGATGGTTAAGTTTGCAATCCTCTCCACAAATCCACCCCCAATGCACTTGGATTCCCTTGGAAAGCCTTCAAATCTTCTTCACCTGCACATAAAACCCATTCTTAAGCTTCTCCACACTTGCAAATGACAAAAAAGACTTGAAATTTCGTTTTTAAACTCACCCCGGGCGCCCTTTTCCGCGGAAAACGTGTCCTGGAATCGGAACACGAATTGCACAGTCGGGGACACGATGGGAAATCGTGTCTGGCATGACTTTTGATCGTGTCGGACACGATTTCCCATCGCGTTCGTGTCTGACACGACCCCACGGGACACGTAGCCCCTTTAGAGCGAATCCGGTTTCTGAGGTATCTAGTGATCGTGATCTGGCAGTATATATGTATGAAATGAATATGGTTATTATTGATTATCTAAATGGTTTTATTACTTACATTTAGAAGCTCTTGTTTTATACTCGTTGATTTTACCCTCTTAGGAGTGTGGACATGATCATTCCCACCTTTATGGTTTGCTAGCTTAGGCATCACCTTCACTTTCCCCATCCATCCATTATCTCTCCCTTGATTGGTTTTTTTACCCTGACTTATACCTCAGCCTGTGATATGGAGGACCTCCCCACTTTTGCCTCTATATTGGATAGCATCCCTGTTAGTTTGTGTCTCGGCTTTGAGTTGGCAACATAACTTACCCTTTGGTGAGTTGGATTTGATACCTTGATCACTCTAGTCGGTTGCCCCAATGTTTGGTCTTGATTGTAGAGAGTCCCCCTAGTTGCTTGAGTTGTGTTGGCTAAAACCTAAAGCAAATTGTACTACCATCATTACATATGGAAACTATTGTTATATCTCTCATGAAAGCCCATAAAAATACTTTAAAAACTGTGCTTCTCAGCACAATGAAAGAGGGCTGTGAAATTAAATGGAAACTGAAATGGAAAGCACCCTAGATGAAAGCTTGAGTAATTGTGCTTCTAAGCACATGGAAAATCCCCAAAAGGGCTATGAAATGAAATAGAAACTGAAATGAAAAACACCCTGGATGAAAGCTTGAGTAGTTGTGCTTCTAAGCACATGCAAAATCCCCAAAAGGGTCATATAGGCCTAAAGAAAGCAGTGGTTAAATGTATGCTAAATCCAAAGGCTGCTGGCCAAAGAAATGAAATGTAATGATTAATTCCTCACGGAGTAAGGGATATATAATTCTAAGTGTCCCCTAGAACCTTAAGTTACGGTTAGCCGGGCACCCAGTCCATGGCGGTTCTAGGAAAGATCCTCACGGAGTTGATACAACTTGGATGTGAGTTGTAGACATTTGCCAAGGTTGAATAAACACTTCTCTGAACAACTTATTCCATTTGTGAGACACTGCCATTCCCTGTGTGTTTATTATCCGACATATGCTTAAGTGTGTATTCCTTTTCCCTTATCCAAAGTATCACAGTGTTGAGTCAGTTAAGTCATCCCCTTATCCTAGCCTTGCATTCTTCACCCTCACCCTTTGCTAGCAAAATGATCATGTCTCCAGAATGAGTATATCCTTGAGGTTCTTTTGTAAGTAAATGATTATTTAAACTTATGCTTGATATAATTATCTATTAACTGCCAGTGAAATGATGCTTAATAATTTAAGTCTTGCTATGAGAATGATTAACAGAGCACGCTTTAACCATTTGCACTTGCAGCATTAGGCTTTTCTAGCCTGGGTTATATTTTGATCAGTCTTGACCTGGTCAAACCTAGTTTGACCAAGTCAACCTTGGGATCCGTTATGAGTTGGACCAATGATGTTATATGATGATGATTTATGGTTCTATGATGCACCTTTGATGATTCCATACAGTGGACACAGGTTTCTGATGATGGTTGATGTATTTTTTATGATTATTATTATTGTCCAGACCATTTATTTTATTATTGTCCGGGTATGGTTGAGGCTACAGATGATCTTACAGGTTGTCACAGAGTGTATGGGTACTCATCTCTAGTAGATTTGGACCTTCTGAGTCCATTGAGACACTCAGTTATTAGTTTTAGGCACTCTCAATGATGATATAGTCAGATTTCCACTTTTCTCCAGTTTTGCCATGCAGAAATGGCCCGTCCAACAATTGCATTGATGAGGCACGTTCTCCTAGGGCGCTACAGAGGGGATGGGGGGTCCAACCACTTGTTATTACCATATTACCCCATCTCCGGACATGTTGGTACGGTCAGATTTTGTGCCTAGGCACCAGGCAGTGAGTTACAAGCATTTTGATGGTTTTCAGGTGGGATAAAAATGGGATAAAAAGGTCATTGAGGAAATCGATTTGGGCTATTGAGGCAAGGTTTTGGCATGAGGTTTGTTCAGAGGTCATATGTGATGTATCCCACTCCTTCCAGATTAGCTTGCAACATTCAGTGGGGTCCACACATTGTCCGGGTTGTGATTTGATGTATTATTCTCTCATTGAGGGGGCCACGATTTGGTCATTTGGTCACTTGGACATGTTATTGAGTCATATTTTATATCATTGTGCCATGGGGTGATGCTAGTGAAGGATGATAAAACCTCCTAGCCCCACCATGTGTTCCTAGTTGCTTGTCATAGTCATCTTATGTGGTACGCACTTGTCCTAGTCATTTTTATGTGGTGCGCACTCCCCCTAGGGCCTCTTTTAGTGAGTGCGCACCCCTCTTAGTGAGTTGATCCGTGTTATATTGTTTCGGCTCATCTTAGTCGTTGATTGTATTGTATCTATCTTTTGATCTCCACCACTCATTCATAAAGTGGTTTAGGGTTTTGGTCTCTTTCATTCCTATTTAAGGAAGAGACCCCCCTATTGTAAAGGCACCTTTGGGCTCTTGAACTCTTGGAATAAAATACTACTTTTGCAGATCTACTTCTCTAGCTTTGTTGGATGCTCTTGCAAGTTGAATATACAATATTTTCTCTGTGTTATCATTGTGGATCTTGTGCTTCAAACGTTTTCTTTGCAGGGAGGCCACATGGGTAAAGAGGAGGACGATTTGAAGGGACGCTATTGTGAGGAAACCCTATATCTTACCTTTGGATTGTTCTTTGTCTCAGGGAGTATCATTATTGTATCTTCGCGACATATTTGATGCTTTTTGTTTCATCTTTTCTTCCGTATAGCTTCTTCCATGTTTGATTGATTCTCATTATAGATCGTTTTGGACAGGGAAGGGCGCATTGGACTACTTGGAAGGATAGCGATTTCACTTGGAGCACTTGGATCTCACTCTTGATTGCCTCACTTGGGAAAGATTATCGATTTGCAAGATGGCCGCAAGCTTTTGAGGTATGTTCTACAAGGTATGTATCTAGTTTCATGTATTTTACCCATTGGTCACTTCAAACCCTCACATCTTAAAACCCTAGATTTTTAGATCTAATAGATCTGGCGATAACTTGGGCTTAATAATTAAACCCACCTCACAAATAATTAATAAACCTCGGAGACCAAATTTGGTGGGAATTAGACTCCATTTACCCCTAGATCTAAGGCACTGGGCCTCTCCAAGGGAGGTCGCACTTGTGGGTAGGTGGGATTTTTCAAGATCTATCACCTGGGTGTTGCTTGTTCCTCATCAAAACATCAGATCTATAGTTTAGCCACCCTTCTAGTGCCATTCCTCTCTTGATTTTTCCTTGTGGGCCCCATTTCACTCCTTTTCCATAATTTAAGGGTGGGCCCCACTTGGGGTCTTTTGATTGGCATTGGATCTATCTAGATCTACTTAATTAAACTCATAAGTGGTATATTTTATGCATGGTTGAGCATTTGTCCCTTGAATAAGCCTCCTTAACCAAGCCCTAACTCCATTTATCCACTTATCTTCCCTAGATCTAGATCTAGTCACTCTTGATCTCTCTCTTTTCACTTTCACATTTCCCTAGGAGGTCTTGAGTGGGTTTGCTAGCCTTCATTGGTTAGCTAGGGTCTCTCCCTTGGTCTTGCTTATGCTAGATCTAAAGTGAAGAGTGCCTCAGTTAGCGTGACAACCATTTACCTTGGGGGCATCTCTTGGGTCACCTATTTAGTTGTCCAACGCCTCTACCATCTTGGATAGGATCACTTTTTTGGACAACTACAAGTTGTGTGATAATAGGTTTGTCAGAGGATCTTTCTGAAGAATAAATCTGCAATGCTGATTTTTTTTTCTTCCTTTTGATTTTTATCATCATTATTGGGAAGAACCAACAAATCCATTTGTAAACTCTTCCTCTTCCTCTTCATCTTCATGGAATTCTGCATGTGGTTCAAAAGGTGCAACAACTGGTTTGGAATCATCCATGTAAGAGTCATTGTCTCTTAGTTCATCACATGCACAACTTCCATTATTTTGTTACTTCTCAGCAACAAGGGATTCCTCTATTCTTAGGGCAATGCAAAAAGCTTGTCTTGTACTTGTTGGTTGCTCATTCCATAAGAGGGAACGGAATTTTGGATGAAAAGCGAAGACATAATCCAATACAATACCATTTTTAAATGATGGATGAATCTTATTCGATGTATGGGTAAAATGACCATGGAAAGCAAGTATAGTTTCATCTTTCCTTTTCTTAATGCGAGATAACTTCACTACGAAAGCTTCATTATCCCACATCCATTTTACGTACTCAACATCCATGATCAACCATGATTATTTCACCTGTGTCGCTAGGGTAGACCCGTGGAGTTGCTAGCGGTCTACCCTCGTGTTCCGAATATAATTTATAGGTTCGTTAAGGCTCAGAACTATGCCTCATGCATGGTCAAATCATAGAGATCTTATGATTGTCCAACTTGATAAGACCCTGCAAAAGTGGAGTCACTATGTGAGATGAAAAAATATAAAGCAAATAAAGTAAATCTCACCATTGTCGTTGTGAAAGTCAAGAACTAGCAATGATCCTCAACAACGGTGCCAATTCGCTAGCACGATTTGCTGCACCAAATGAATGAGAATAAGTCTGAAAATCAACAGCTAAGATAGTGTAATAGGAGAAATTGCCCAAAATGTCACCGACGAAACTCCTCTCCGTTTGGGCTGGTGCTTGCTAGCTTTAGCATCCCTCAATATTTCCAAGTTGTCCTAAAACCTGAAATCTGCAATAAAAGACAACGAACATCGAGGAAAAAGTGTTTTGGCTTGCTATTAGGCAGCGAAAAAGATCACGAAAAACAATGTAAAATGATGGTGCGGGATCCCTTTCAATGTTAGCTCAATAAAAAATGAAAAAATAAAGATAGAACAACACTTCTAAATGACAGACTTGCCTAAGTAAAAGGCTAAGAACTTCCATGCATTTGCACAATAAATCATCAAAATATCAATAAGCTTTGAGATCTCAACATAAGCATATCAAAACATTATTCAGATCACCAAAAGGTTGATTGTGCCAAAGAGAAATACAAAATCAGTACAACGACATTCCTTGCACAAGAGTATGGAAGCTAGAAGAAGAGAATGAGCTCCTGCTGAAAAAGATAAGACCTCAAATGCTTATGTGCCTCCTCCTTTTAAAGAATGAAGAATGTTTTAGGTCAAGAGGGAGGGCGCATTAGGTCAAAGGGAGAGAGAGAGAGTCGCACTTGTCGTGCAAAGAGAGAGCTTCTCCGAGTTAAAATCTGATGAAGTGAATGAAGCCCATGCGCACTGATGTGAAGTGCTCCTCACTCCAATCTACTAAAGGGGGCATATTAGTTAACTGATCCAAGCCTTGGTTTAATTCATTCCGATGCCAACTCACTCATGTTATCCATGCATGCACCCTACATCACTTAAGTGACTCATGCATGCACTCCAATAGCTCTAGTGATCCATGCATGCGCCCTAGATCACTCAAGTGACTCATGCATGCGCTCCAATAGCTCCAGTGATCCATGCATGCACCCTATATAATTAAAGTAAATCTATGCATGCTCTCCTGAAGACTCAAGTGATCCATGCATGTATTGTAGTTAACTGCTACTTTCTCCTCAAAGCTATGCATGTCCGTGCATGTGCTAGATACTGTCATGCAAAGTGATGCATGTCTGTGCATGTGCTAGATGTTGACATGCAAAGTGATGCATGTCCATGCATGTGCTATGCAACGCCATGCAAGTCAAAACCCTAATTGACAAATTGAAGTATCTTGCATGTTACTCGAAAAAGTCTCATTGGAATCTTGAGCTCGCATGGATGTGAAGAATGTGATCATCTCTGTCATGTGGACCTTCGAACCCTGTCTCCTAAAAAATAGGAAAACTTCCTAAAAAATAAGAATCTTCTCAAAACTTGTGAAATATCTGTCTCTATACCAAGGAAACATCAATGCACCAATCATATACCTGAACTCAATGGGAACGAACTTTGGCTCTAACAAACTGTCCCTAGAGGTACTGTCTAAGTACTGGCCTAATGGAATGTGTTGGCCCTTAACCCATTCAGATTTGCTATGGAGCAAATCTAGGGGTTAACATACCAACTCGACTGAGTTGGATCGGTTTGTGTTGAATTGGTCCCCCGTATTGTTTAGAGTGCCAAGTTCGTGTGGTTACTGGTCATCTCGGCCAAGCCCTAGTCTGAGTTGGCTGAGTTTAAAAACAACAGTCTCAAGTGATTCATGGTAGGGTTTGAAAGACAAGGTTGCATCCTCATCTGATAGACATGAATTTTAGGTGGTGGACACTATTCTTGATGGTTAGTTTTAGGCATAGGTTAGGTATGTTCTACAGTTCACCAAGCCCATTTATAATATGATTTGGTCACAGATACAAATCAATCGATGTGTGGGGATGTATGAATAGATGGACAACATGCCAGGCCAAATCAAAGACATTGTTGAGCCAAAATATGTCATATTGTGTGTCATATTCATAAATATGTGGTCAAAAGGTGTGATACTCTAAATGTTCCACTCCATGCCTTAACATATGTCGTTACACCCAAATATAGTTCTCCATCTTGGTTGGTTGAACTAGCACTTGGGGGTAGGGTTAGGAGAAAGCCACACATAGATCCAGAGGTACAGAGTGGGTATATGCTTGCATTAGACAAGTTGGTCCTTGATGAAGAGGAGTGTGCTCAAGTACTAAGCGGATTGATCGAGCAACTACAATAGTTTACATGGAGTCTTTGCTAATTTGCATGGTCTTTGATGAAGAGGAGTATACTCAAGTATGAAGCCAATTGAGCAAGTACATTATTGAACATGGAGTCTTTGCTAATCTACGTGCAACTAAAGATAGAGATAGGTTGAATCCTATCGAATGGTGGAAAATGTATGTCTCCTCTACTACACATCGCATAAATTGGTGGTGAGGTTGCTTTCACATGTTGTTAATACTTCTTCTATAGAGAGGTGTTGGAGCACCTACAACTTCATCCACAACATAAAGAGAAACAACTTTAATGTAGATTGGGCATAAAGCTTAGTTTATGTGCACTACAACTTGAGTGGGCCTAATGGTTAAGAACATGTGTTTCCTCCTAGGAGATCACAACTTAATATCTGGAGGTGAGTAGAGTATGTGCACCTCCATAGACTTTAGCAGTCAAATCGATGTGCAAAGGGGATCCCTTGTCCCACAAACAAGGGGGTTTCATACACCAATTTGGTGTCTGGCTTGGCCGTGACCTTAAAATTAGATTATTATTATTATTTTCAGGTGGTGAGGAATGATAGAACATATATGACTTGGGACAACTTTATGGAGGAGGCTAATTTGGAGGATGGAGTCATAGTTTTAGAGTGCTTGGATGTTGTTGAACTTTTAGGTGATCAGGACAGTTACCATATTCATGCAGGACAGTTGGCAATTCCATCCACCAACAGGTTTCCAGATGCAGGGGCTTTTCCTTTAGCTTCACAACCTCCATGGGGACCGTGTAGCTGCTCGTCGTGTTCCATGACCACTGCCACCTACTCCTACTCTTGTTCATTGATCATGGGGAAAAAGGATAGAAGTTTCTTGTGGCAAGAGGAAAACTTAGTAGATACTAGAATTATGTCTTTTTCCTGTTTAGAATCTAGTTTCTAGAACTGAGTACTTTGTCTTTATTATGGCCTATTTTGTAAACATTGTATGGCAGTTTAAGTTTGATGTTTGACTTTTCGTGGTTGATGTTATGAATATAAGTATGAATATGATGCGTTGTTTCATTTCGTGGTTGATGTTATCTATGACAATTTGTTGATGACAAATGCTATATGTTGACATTTGAAGGTTGATGTTATGGTTGATGATTGATCATTTGATGACAATGTATTAAGCTATAACTGCTAGATAATTGATGTTATATGTGTACTAAATAGTTTATGCTTTAATGTTTGTCATTAGTCCAGTAGTTAAGTGTAATGTCCCTTTTTTGAATTTTATTAAAATGGTGAAATTTTCAACTTTTTCCACTAGTTCGACCTTTGACTAGTATTGATTTCTTGACCTCCAAATGACTCCAAATGGTCCCAAATTGTTACAGAGGGTGTATGGATGATATTAGGACATGATTATGAAGTTCATGGATGCTTTAGAGTCTTCAAAAGGCTTCTGCAACTCTCCTTTAAGTTCTGGCCAAAGTAGGGAGTTTGACTAGCAATTTGGGGTTCAAATCCCCCTTGTGTAGATGTTGGAAATGGCTCTCCAAATGCTATGGGACCCTCTCGAATTTCTGAACCAAGGCAGGGGACATCAATATAGGCTCATATACATGTCCATTCAAGTTATTAAGTCTACTACAACCCTCTCCAATCAGGTACAAAAAGACTAGTTTCGACCTTGGGGAAAATGATAGGCAATCTTCTCCAAATGCTAAGAAAATGAACAATATGACTCCAAAAGCTTATGCACTGAACATGAAACTTGTATAACAGGTTATTAACAGTCTATACATCATTAAATCATCAGTAGTTCATTGGTCCATTCGAATACATCCACATATCATTGGCATACATCAACATATTGGGGAAATTGGCACCATTTGCTCATTAATGATCATATTTACATAGTTCCACTTGGAATCTTGACTTGAAGCTATTCTAAACATGAAGAACAGAGCATTTACATTAGATGATAAAAGAATGAGTCATTAGAAGCTCCCCCAAAGAGAACAATAGCTCACCAAGTGCGCAATTCCTCAAGGATCATGAATGTGCTGAGCAAACTTGAAATGGTTGGAGAAACAAGCTGAACTAGAAGTGACCATGAGCTGCCATGTAGCTTGCAACTGGAACATATGACTCCATTAAAGCTCCAAATGAAAGGTTTGAATGGCCTCTCCAATTACCAACTAGGTTGGGAATCTTTCACCCTCGAAATTGGTGCTAAGGCAAGTAGAGTAGCACTCCACTAGCTCTCCTCTCAAATGCAAATTCTGAAAATGATCAAAAGCCCTTCTCTTACTTGATCCCTGTATTTTATAAACATCCTTAGCCTTGTAAGGTTCCAATTCCATCCATAGACTCCAACCAATTCGAATTAGGGAGAGGTTCATGATTTGCCATGTGTCTTCCACTTCCTAGCCTTCCACCTTCCACCAATTTGAGTAGGGACCTCTTGAGCTTCCTTAACTCCCATGAGCGCTCTCTTGGAGGCTAGTTTTAGGCCTGACATGTCATAATGGTCAGATGTCAGCAATAAGTTCTGCAATTTGTCATAGGAGTCATAGAATCTTCATCATTGTTGTCATAGAGGTTAGAGAATCTAGTCCAAGTGTCCAATAACTCTTCATTTGACTCTTCCTCTTCCATGGGAGTTACACTTCCATCCCAATTCGACCTATGATGCATATTGCCAAGTGTATGAGCCTTCCAACTCATCCCAAGAACGTTGGGCTTCTTAGGGATTCGAATTGACAAAAGGAGTTTGCCATGTGGCATAGAAAATCTAGCTTGTGTGGGTCCCACACCCTCCATGTGTCTTCATGATCAATTGCCACTTTGATTTTCTCTTGTATTTATTTATTTAGCTCCTTTATTAAATATTTATGCCATTCTAATGTCTAAACATCATTTTTTAGCTCCCTTATTGCAAATCCCAATGTCTCCATCCAACCTAGGGAACTAGTAGGATTGATGGAATTTTCCTGTCATGAATTTATTTGAATGGGGACATTACATTAAATCTATGTTTTCATGTTTTCTGCAGCTAATTTGGCATTCTGCATGTTTTTTTTTTGAATATATATGCATCAAAATACATTAAAATATGTATTATTTAAAAAACGCTCCAGAAAGCTTTTGGAAATCGCGCTTCCTGCTTCCAACAGTGTATCCTAGGATTGCTAAGACACTGAAATATTCCCAATGTCTTGTGGGCTCAACTTTGAACTCATTGGCCTTTTGAAGGAGGCCAAACTGAGAACCTTCCAGGGGGATGAGCGAGTGTTGTGTATGCCAGCAGGAGTCCAATCAGTCCTCTACACTACCTCAAAGCATTGGTTGGCGCACAATATGGTTGCTTCTAAAAGAAAGGTGTCATTAACCCTAAAACTGCTAATATCTCTTGCTGGTATTGTAATATGCCATTTTGCCTAAATACACAGTTTGGGGTCAACACTATTTTCTGTGAGTTATTCGTGTCAATAATCTTATTTTGTATGCAAGCAAACTGACTATCTAGTACTTGTTTTGATCTTTATTGTTGTATTTACCTCCAACACGTACTATTTGAAATTTTGACTCTTAAACAAATTTCAATTCCAGGTCTTAAAACTTGCTGCATTCACTATGGGATTACAAATTTCAAACTCTTCACATGCCTCCAGTAATAGAATGGGATTATTCAATGTTGATCGGTCTATTCATGCCTTTTGGAGCGTCTTAAGAGGATTGTTGGATATGCCAATATTTTAGAGTTGATTATCGTTTTTGTCCTGTCTTTTTTTGTAGTAAGTTGCTAATAAAATCTTCTGAGGCATTGCTAAGCTAATGGATGTAATGTGTTCCTGTTCTGATGAGTTGAATTAAGATGCCTTGTTGTGCTATGTTAGGTCTGCTAGCCTTCCCAGAATCTCAGTATGTACTGAAATATTCATTATCTGTTGCTGTAAAGAGAGATGTCCTTGGGTGAAGTTTCTTTTCTATTCAATCCAATTTTTTCTTCAGATGATGGCTTGATCTTTTATAGCTAATGCTCTCCCCTTGGTTCATCAAATTGAAAAACATTTGGGGTGATATCCTTTCTTTCACAAATGTGGTTCTGTATTGATGTGCTGTCCATGACAAAAGTAATGGTTGTGAAAGAATTATCTTTGGCTTGATCCAGCTGTAACTTGAAGGAACAATAGTTGCCATTTTTTTAACAGCTTTGATTAGTTTGCAAATTTGAATCTTTTTTGTGTGTCTAAACTATTTTTTTTTTCTGCAGGAACTTTGAATATTCATAATGGTTGACAGTATTTGTTGTTCACACCAATAGCGGATATCAGCGAACCAAGTACTTAATTTGCATAAATTTCATGGGATAAATGCAGCAGAGAACCATGGCTTAGTTTGTTGAGCAAGTTATAAAACCCATGCTATCATTTAACATTTGAGATTAGTTCTAGTAATGGCATCCTTAATATTAGAAGTTGGAAACTACCTAATTGTAATGGCAGAAGCTTCTATGTCTGGAGTGGGGCTTGGAAGAGTTTCTTTTACCATACAATTATTTCAATGCCATATTGAGAAATCCACTTTTTTAGATATTCTCAGACAGTGTTTATGTTTTGATTTGTTTTATATCTTCTTTACGTGTCATGTCATTGGAATCAGGGTTGGTGTTGATATGTAACTAGGAAAGGTTTGCAAATTCGTTTATTTTTACTTTTTGATTGCAACAACCCATTGGGTTATGTCTGTGGGGACAACCTATCATATCCATTTAAAGGGACAGTATGGTACCTCAGAAGGATATATCAATAGAAAATATGTAAATGGGCATTGAGACCGAATTCTTCAATGCAATTGCGGGCTCTTTAACATGAAGGAGGGCATCTCCTCCCTCCTTGTCTCCATGACAAATTGAAAAACACTAGACAAAGAATCGCACTGGCTGCTTGGGGCTCTTCCACTTTTAAATGGTTGTTTTATTACTACAAAATTGATGGGCCGAAGTCATTTGACCCTATTCATCTTGCCCGAAGCAAACCTCTTGACTATAATTAATTTAATGAAGTTATAGTTCCTTGCCTAGGGATGGGGGGATGGCAGGGGACGTTCCCTTTTTCCCAGGGACATCCTCGCGGATGTGAGGGGCATCTTACATGTTCCTACGATCTTTCCTATTGAATCGAGGGTGTCCCCAACATCCCCAAGGGCTACCAGACGTCAATTTTGGGAAACCCTTGTCAAAAGTGGTACCTAACAGGCAACAATTTAACTGATAAAAACAAACAAAAAACAAAAAACATTCTATCCAAAAGAAAATTGGTGGTTTGGAGGTTGCAATTGAAGGGATTTGGAATTCGGCAATATTTGAGAAACGCATGTGTATATGTTGGTAGTAGAAAATGAAACTTGGAAGTCAGCAATATCAATATTTGAAGAAACGCATGTGATGTTGGTAGAAGAAAATGGACAATGGTTCAAATATCACATAACTAAACATGGATTGTTAGTTTACAAGCAAGGAAAACAATGTTCTGTAACCATCACCATATTTTGCCAGATCTGATTGTTTTGTGCACAGGTAAAAGTTGAAGAGTATATATAGTCTAAGGATTTGTTTCATTAATAATTTGAATAGTTTATTTAACATATTTAGTTCATAATATTTTTAAATATATTTTTGTTATCCTAGTTCCTATGTCCCTTGGAAATTGGGGGTAGCTTCTAACTATGTTTAGATTTTGTCCATGCCTTTCCCTATCTCTGAAACTCAATGCAACATAACAACCTTCCATAGGGCGATTGGCCTTGTTGTGTACCCTTAAGAAACTAGGTGGTTTCTTATGGTCCACATAACAAAATTATATATATTTTTAAAAGGAAACATGCAATAATTTTTCACTCTCTCAAGAGTGTTTACACAAAATAAGGAGTAGGGGTCATCAATTTTGGCTTGCAGTTTTAAAATTAGAGATGGCATACATGATTGCCTTTCCTTTTCTTCATAGATATTCTAGACAATATACATAAATTATACTTGATCCCCTGCTTGGAAATAGAATTCTAAGTGTTGATATCTTTCTTTTGGGATATTGGCATTGGAGAATTCCTTAGAGTTCTTAAAGCTCCATTGGAGTTGTGCATAAAGGTTGGTTCATAAGGTGGTCTTGGGTGACTCGAATAATTCTAGAATCCTTGGTATGAGTTTTGAAACTTTAGGTGGTTCCCTAATTGAATTTGGGCCATTGTTTTTTTTTTTAATATACCAAGTCCCTTTCATGAAATTGGAGCTTTTGGGTGTTCTTTATGAGATATAAACTCACGTAAGAATGATTTAGACATGAAGAAATGAATTACAGATTCATGTAAAATATTTTTTTTTATTACAATGAAGTCATTTGATTCAATGGAGTTGACCCCTTTTTTGTCAATGGCTAGGTAGTTGCGCTATTGGTAACCTATCTACCTCATCTACAAATATCTAATTAGCTTGTGTCTTATCCTTTTTTTAGCCACTTATACGAATGTGACTTTATTACATTATTGAAGCCTTATACTTTATCGCTCCTTCTCAAGGCTGACAATGCTATTAAAAACATTTGCTAAAACATTCTTACATACTTTTCTTTGACAAACACTGCTTGAACCAATTAGGGCTCCATCAATTTGCCTTGTAACCCTCGT
This sequence comes from Larix kaempferi, assembly GCA_027924585.1. Lineage (NCBI taxonomy): Eukaryota > Viridiplantae > Streptophyta > Pinopsida > Pinales > Pinaceae > Larix > Larix kaempferi. The sequence goes on from BSBM01002041.1 coordinate 169,178, forward strand.
AAATGTGTAACTCCCAAGTTGAATTCACGAGTTCCTAGATTCCATCTCCCTAAAATCTTGAAGTATGGATCACCTAAAATAAATTATTAAACAACAAGCCACATGCATGTCTCAGAACCTCATTATTAAGGAATAATTCTTGAGATTCACAAACTCCCAAACTATATAGGCAACAATGCATGCTAAGGTCCTTTCATTATCTGCTAAGTGGGGCTCTTTAAATCATGAAAGCATCATTTCTTTTTATCATTCTTTATTTTGATCAGGAACACATGTATAGGTTTTTCCTGCTACATCAAACGCATTGGTACATATGGTTGACACATTGACCATAGATTTACTATGTTATTTATAGACACTAAAACACGTCTCTATCCTAAAAAATTTCTAAATTTTTCAGTTTAGGAAAGTGATATAATATCTAATGTTATGTACCTTAATAGAAGAATAGGAAATTTACTGGCTTGGTTGGCACTTACCAATGATATCTTTGATTTACTTTTATCTGCATTGACGATGGAAGGTATCCTTATGGAAATATCTCCATTTACCAAGTCACTGAGGTACCTACCTAACGTGTTCCCTTAGTTATCTAGGAAGATATCATGGACAAGGTTTATCAATGGCAAGCTTACACAAACACCAGAAACCCTAACTATTAAAAGAAACTAATCAAAATGCTGGAAAACTGTAACTTTATGAAATAACATTTATCTTTGGATGATTTTTGAAATGAAGAAAAACATGAAACCTATATATTTGCCCCCTCTTCTTTTGGGATTTAAATAACTCTATATCTCTCCACAAAAAAATATAGTCTTGAGAAATATATATGTTGTTCTTGTAGCTTTCTCTGTAATACCTTTGTTTTAATGGACATTGATTCAACAAAATAAGGACTTTATATTCACTAATTTATTATTATTATCAAGAAATACCACAATAAACATTGGGGCAATTACTGAATATGTGTTGTTGATATCTTTGTATATGATTCATTGGTTATATTTTTTGGTCACATTTCGGGGCACTAATGGTGGATTAGAAGAACGACAAAAATACATATACCTTTCTTGTATATAGGATTTTATTGAATTGTTTATAGGTCCATTTCTTAAATTTTATAAGATTGACAATGTCATGGATTTGCTATTTCTTTTCTACACAATTATGAATTCAAATCTCCATCTCTTCACCCTATTTACTATTAGCGACCTCTGACTTCTTGTGTCTTCATGATATGTGTCACTATACCACATAAATGGTATCTTCATTCAATCCTCCATGGTTGGCTCATAATTTGTTCCTCCTTCTACGTGGGTTAGGGCATCTTCAATCTTGCATTTTGAACTAGTTATTAGGATGCTTCCTTTGATTACGAATCTTTAAATGTGCGTACTCTTCTTCCATTGAGAACCCTTTCTCTCACATCGTTTCTCTATTTGTTCTTGGTATAGGTTATACCAATGAATCATTGCTTGTTTCCTAGTTTGCAATTTGCTGCATTGATGGACTTGAACATCTCTTTGCAAATGAATCTCCAATCAAGTTGAATGAATGTCTCTCCATATATGTGCATGTTTTCTTTAATCTTCTATTCTTGATACACCAATTTTCATCCCTTTGTAGTTGAGACTATCACATACATGTTGGTGGTTGTTAATCAACTCATTTGTGATGTATGCTTTTAACTTTGGACAATCACCAAAAATGAATTGAACTTCAAATCTTAGAAATATTGGTATCACTTTGAATTCACTTGAACTTTGGATCTTTCCACTCTGATATGATATTACTTATGAGATATGAACTCACATAAGAAGTGTTCAGACACAAAGAAACATATTATGAAGTCATGTAAAATATGTGTTTTTATTACAATTCACTTGATATAATGGAGTTGATCCCCTTTTATGTTAATGGCTAAGTATTTGTGTTACCGATACAACCTAACTATATCATCTATTAATATCTAATTAACATATCCCTATCGTTTTATGATTAGAAAATGATCAATATATAATTTATCACCTATTTGGAGATTTCGGGGTCAGAAGATTGGATGAATTGGCTTGTAGAGCCCATTTTAGGGGTAGGTCTCACTTTTTAGATTTGGGGTCAAAAAATCGTCTTAAACCTTCTGGGGCCGTTTTGAGGATTTAAACGTCAAATTTTGGTGAAAAAACAACCATAATTTATGTTTTTTGCATTTTACACATCGATACCTTTTCAATGGTGCAATAATCGCCTCAATCAAAATCCGTATGAAGAAGTTATGCCTCCTGCAAATTGACCTACCTAGGTGACCACAATGGTATTGAGTGGATTCCATGTCAGTTCTCATTTCTCGCATGTGGAGCAAGTCATGTGTGGAATTTGAAGAACATTCTAGAAGGTCCAAAACCCTAATTGACGCAAGGTGCCTTATGCCGAAGGTTCTTGCTTAACAATACACACCACACACACGTTCACATAAACAAGATGCAAACAACAGCCAGAAGCTGACTTATATTACTTCTCCGAATCGGTTACAATGCAAACTGCAAAGAAATGAAATAACTAACTAACTGTCGGCCTAAGCTGTTACAATACAAAAGTAACAATGTGTTATCTCAGTGTGTCGACCTCACCCTCTCCTGGTTCATGCGGAACTTTGAGCTATGGCTCGATCCTCTCGGCTTTGTAGATGTGTGACTCTTCTCTCCAATCTACCAGACTTCTCTTGAGCTTTGCTTGACTCTTCGAAATGCCAAGTCCCCCAACTGATCCGAACTCCCTGGTCTTCTACTCTGCTGCTGCTGTTCCCGAGATCACTCCGATCCCCCAGACACGCATCCTCTGTTTGTCGATCTCCCCAAATCCTGCAGATCTGCAACTGTCAGCACCCCAACCGTGCTGCACAGCCTTTGCTTGTGACAACATTTGTCATGTCTTCACCCACCTGCAATAACTGTCATTAACTTCCTTAGCAACCCCGAACTGTTGCCAAGTAGTCTCCTTGACTTCTACGTGTCCTTCTGATAGGCTACAGTAAACCATCACGTCGGCCATACTGTCTGTCAGCTTCGACTTACCCGTCAGCTTCCTTTCTCAACCTAAGGCTTCGCTAGTCCGCTCCTTTCTCCTCGCTTGGCTCATGCCCAAACCTGTCGGAGTCGTGGTTCGACGCATGTCGACCATCGACGCTCCGCCCTTGACTTGCCGTCTGTCGACTCTCGGTTTCGCACCATTAATCGGTCGCATAACCGACTGCTTCTGCTCGACTTATTGACTTAGGAAAGCCAATTTGCTCTCCGCACCAGTGGTCGTCGGCATTTCCTCTGGTCGGCTTTCCTCATGTCGATCAACTTCGACAACTTTTCCTAGGCCTTGATGCTCCTGCATCACTAACCCTAATCAGGGGTTGGGGCATGCAAAAACCCTAAAATTAATCCTAGACGACTATCGAGCTATGTTAAATGCTGGGCAGTTAGGAGAAGGGGTTCCATTCTTTTGATGTATTGTATTGTTCCATAATTGAGCAACAATAGGGGAGTGGATATTATAGTAGAACAAATGAAGTAGGAGATCATGTAGTAGCCATTCTGGTGACAGAGTCATAGGTAACTCCATAGAGAGTGCCATTTCCTTTGTATTCGCATTTTGATATGAAGAGCAAGGCATAGTCCTCATTTGTGGTTGGGTTTTTTCCCATAGTGGGTTTTCCCAGGATATATATTTTATTGTGTAGATTTTAAACTTATTTGATCTAGTTATTCCTGTTTCAGTTTCAATTTATTTAACAATAAATAAAAATAAGCTAATAAAAAAGAACTAAGTTGTAAGATCCATTGTGATGTATTGTTCCAGTGGAATATCCACGACAGTTTATGGATCATATTGGTATCATAGCAATTTTTCTTATGGGTTTTGTGGGTAACCATAGGAGCCACTAGTTGAAAAAACGTCTTTAAACCGTAGCCATGGCAGACAAATCTGTTCAAGGAGCGACATACGATTATTGTTGGATTTTGTATGACTTCAAAAGATATTATTATTGTATTTTATTGTACTTGATTGTACCTCCTAAGGGACATGAACTTGATGTAATTAATCATGTAAACCCTTGAAAGAATCAATGTAAACATTGGGATGAAAAACAAACAAAAGAAAAAGATAAAAATAAATTATTTATTGCTCCCCAAGAGAAGTCGGCCCAGTTAGGGAAAAGTCCAGTTTGGCACTTGTATAAATAAGAGGTAAAGTCACCTCATTATTCACTCATCCACTTCACATAAATTCGCATCACTTGGAGAGAGAAGTTCACATCTGCAGAAGGAGAAGACTATTTCTGGGGTTTCTACTTGGAAAGTATTTCCATCTTTTCTCTTTCATTATTGTACTCTGATCTCGGTATTATCATCTCTATACGAAGGTTGCTGGGTTTTCTCCCGTTTGGGTTTCCCAAGATAAAACTCTTGTGTTATTTGTTTCTGTGCTTTGTCTTTCTTCTAGTGATCCTATTGAATTTATGCAAGTAAATTATTATGCTATAATTATATGAAAATCTAACATGGTATCAGAGTGGTACTAGAAGAAGCCATTGCCGGAACATTGTCGGAACCCTGCCAGAACTAGGGTTTCATCTTTCGAAGTCTTAACTCAACTTTTTGGAAGAAAAAGAGCATTGGGAACTTCACTCTAAGGAGGGCGCATCTTTTGGTGAAGACATAATTCAATTATGAGAATTTTGAATTTTTGACCTAATTTTGCTGTTGTAGCAGAAATTAGGGTTTTAGTTTTCAACCCATTTTCTCCACGTTTTTGGCTTGGCCCTACCTTTACTCAACTCGCCTTGCTAGAGCGCATCTACCTGTGGAGTCAGTTTTCCAAAATTCCAAATTTCATTTTTGACCTAGCTCCTGCTAGGGTTTCTGGTCCAGATCTGCAGATAAGATGATTGGAATGAAAGTTGAAGATCGGCTGGAAGGGGCTTCCAACTTTATCTCTTGGAAGTCTAGGGTTCTTCTTCTACTAGAAGAAAATGATCTCTTGCAGTTTGTCAATGAGAAGGTTCCAGAACCAGAAGCCGAAGAAGACAATTTCGTTGGAGGAAGAATGATGCCAGAGCAAGAAGGATTTTGGTGGACTTAGTTAGAGACCATTTGGTTCCTCAAATCTCAAGTAAGAAGTCTGCTAGAAATATGTTCAAAACTATAAAGAAGTTCTTTGAACACAATAGTATCAATGTATCCCTTACATTGAGGAATCAACTATCAAATATGAAGATGTCTAAGTCAGAATCCATTTCCTCATATTTCGTGAGGATCACAGAACTAAGGGACATGCTTAGCACTAGTGGATATCCCATTGATGATAAGGAGCTCATCATTACTACTCTAAATGGTCTTCCACCATATTGGGAGTCATTTATTCAAAGTATAAGTGGTAGATCTAAGCTACCCAAATTTGATAAGCTATGGGAAGATTGCACCCAAGAAGAGACAAGAATAGCAGCAAGACAAAGACTTCATGGCACTCTACCTGAGGAGAATCAAGCATTCTTATCCCATGCCAAGAAAGGAAAGGGAAGGGGAAGAAAGTTCTACCTACACAAGCACCAAGAACGTGTCCCTCCTTGAGAGGGAGAGATGATAGAGAGATGTTTACCATGCTTACACCTAGGTGCCTCTACTATTCCAGGTTCTCAGCCAGGTATGGGAGAAATCCCATCGGCAGATGAGATGGACATATAGTAGATGGTCGGGTTAACACAGGTGCCTCTGCTTGTCCAGGTTCTCAGCCAGGTATGGAAGAAATCCCATCGGCAGATGAGACAAACATGTATTAGATGGTCGTGTGATGATTGCACAAGTACATCTACTCGTTCAGATGATTGCACAGGTACCTCTACTCGTTCAGGTTCTCAGCCATGTATGGGAGAAATCCCATCTATAGATGAGACGAATAGGTAGGAGATGGTCGTGCCCATCTGCTCGTCCAGGTTCTCAACCAGGTATGGGAAGATCCCATCGACAGATGAGACAAACATGTAGAAGATGGTATAGCAGTTGGTAAAGACTATCTCTCGGACATTCAGGTCAGATGGAAAGACTCTGTAGGACTCACCGAAGGATTGGTGGAGTTGATGCATGATGACACATCTCGAAGGATTGAGACTGCGTTGACAACCTTCAGTATGTATAGATATGATGGAGACAATATAGATATACAAATGAAACCCAGATGACCATGATGCTGATGAAGACCAAAGAATACATTCCTTGTTGAGAGGGAGTGTTGGATTTTGAACAACTTTGGAAGATATTATTATTGTATTTGATTGTACTTGAATTGTACCTCCTAAGGGAGATGAACTTGATGTAATTAATCATGTAAACCCTTGAAAGAATCAATGTAAACCTTGGGATGAAAAGCAAGCAAAAGAAAAAGATAAAAATAAATTATTTATTGCTCCCCAAGAGAAGTCGAGCCAGTCAAGGAAAAGTCCAGTTTGGCACTTGTATAAATAAGAGGTAAAGTCACCTCATTATTCACTCATCCACTTCACACAAGTTCGCATCACTTGGAGAGAGAAGTTCGCATCTGCAGAAGGAGAAGACTATTTATGGGGTTTCTACTTGGAAAGTATTTCCATCTTTTCTCTTCCATTATTGTACTGTGATCTTGGTATTATCATCTCTATATGAAGGTTGCTCGATTTTCTCCCGTTTGGGTTTCCCAGGATAAAACTCTTGTGTTATTGTTTCTGTGCTTTGTATTTCTTCTAGTGATCCTATTGAATTTATGCAAGTAAATTATTATGTTATAATTATATGAAGATTCTTGTGGGATGACTCATGTTCTGATAGGTTGACGAAAGATTCTTTGTATCCTGTCATGTGTTTGGATGCTCCACTATCTACAAGACAATCATTGCTCCCATGAATGATGGTACCTATGAGTGCTGATATTAAAACATATTCTTCATCACTTGAAGAATCATCCCTTTCTTCTCTGGTTCTTTTTCTTGCTGGTTCATCGTCTTCAACGGTGTGAACATGATGCCTTTTCTTGTTGGATTTCCTGGAGGGTCCTTGATTTCTGGGACAATTTCTTTACTAATGTCTCTTCTCATCACATGTGAAACATCTGATACTGGAGAGATCCCTTCTAGGCCCATGATGCCTTCTGGATCTTTTGTGATGATGGTCCTCCCTCTTGTTGTGATTTCTTTTAGTGTGAGCGGTTAGAGCTTGGTCATCATTAGCTCCCATCTTCTCTTCTCTTGCTACTAGTCGAGCTTATTCTTGGGTGCATTCTTCCCATAGTCTGTTAAAGGTGATCAACTTCTTCCTGACACATATTCCTTGAGTGAATGAGTCCCATGATCTTGGGAGACCATTGAAGGTGGTCATTACAATCTCTCCTTCTTCTACTTTGTCTTCAATTGCTTCAAGTTTCTCCTTGATTTGAGAGACCCGTGTGAAGTAGGATTGCATAGTCTCTGAGTGTTGGATCTTCACATTCTTGAGTTGGTTCCTTAGTGTCATCTTCCAATTGATGTTCTTCCCTTCGAATATCTTCATCAAAGCATTGAACATCTCCTTGGAAGTCTTCAAGGATGATACATGAGGAATGAGATGATCCTTGATGGAGTCTGCAATAATCCTCTTGGCCTTGACTAAGTTCTTCTTGTGGATTGCTTTTGCCTCTTCTCCCTATGGTTCTGAAACCTCCCCATTGACATACTTGTCCAAACCATTTTCTTCTAGGACAAGAGAGATTCTATACTTCCATGCTCGGAAGTTGTCAGCTCCTTCAAGATTATCCTCAAGCTTAGTGTGATTTGTCATTTTGAAATGAAAACCTCAAATGGAAATAAAAAATATTTCAAACTTACCAATTTGAGATGCCCAACCTAGTTATGGAGCTGATTGACTTAGGGTTTGTTAGAGAAACCCTAATTTTCCAAACTTGGAATTTTGAATTTCTGCTTGGACAACAAGATGCGCCTTCTCAAGGCGAGTTGTCCATTGTACTCCTTTATCCGGATTGATGGAGGAAAACCCCAAAATTTTGATGCCCTAGTTTTCTCCCGGCACTAGTGACTATGTCAAAAATGAAAATTATTCAAATTGTATTCTTCTTCCTCCAAAAGATGCACCCTCCTAGGGCAAGTTATCCTAGCCCTCTTTTCTTGCTGAATTGTGAAGAGAATACCTTGAACTAGGAAGCCCTAGTTTTCCGCTGTTGCACAATGCCTTATTTTAGGATGACTCTCATACCATGTTAGAGTTTGCACTTTAATTCAATTTATTTAGATCTTTAAACTAAAAGATATACAAGCACAACAAAACACAAAGACACAAGAATTTTCCTCGGGGAAACCATAAAGGAGAAAACCCCGCAGCTTCCTCATAAATAGATTTGTCACTAGTACAATATCAAGTAAGATGGAAAACCCAAAATATAAGATGTCTTTTGCAACTCTCTCTCTTTCTCCTCCAGTGAACTTGTCTTCTCTCTCACTTGATGTGAACTTGCTTGAGTGAGTGTGATGCCAAATGAGAGAGTGATACTCTCTATTTATACTTTAAGTGTGGGTGAACTTTTTCCTAATGGGGCCGACCTCTCTAACTTGACTGGGCTGACCCATCCTAGGGAGACTCAAAAATACAATTTACACTTATCTTTTGGGGAGCTATTGCCCCGACTTACAATGGAGGTTTTACCTCGATATTCTACGATGACCAAATATAATAATGACATCCCTGAATGGAGGAAAACATCTTCGACAGAGGTACAATAATAATATAATAATAATAAACAAAAGAATATATTTCGAAGTTACATATACAACAACACTCAAGACCACCTACAACCAAGATTATGGCATTTGGAACTCTTATGCATATGAATCCTTTCACTCGTGATGCATACAAGTAGGAATACATAGATGATGAGGAATCCAATGAGGTATTTCAATAGATACAAGGACTCGTCATGACCACAACATGGGGTGTGTCTAATCCTTCCCCAATGGCATATAACAAAATTCACAATTAAAAATAAGTGCGCAATTAAATTATACAACGGAATTAAAACATATTAATACACGCACAAAATGTAATGCATCAACATATTTATCCCAAGCAGAATGATGAAACAACATGCAAAGAATTAATCCCCTTTTCATGCTATGCACAGGCTTCATGCCAACTAACTTAAGATAATCATTTCATTTAATTACATGAATAATTAAACATTCAGAACAGAACACAGAATAAACATAATTCAACCACAGAGAACACTTATCTTTAAGTTGAAGATGTCCAAACAACTGGCTATGTGAGAGAAACATTCCACCCAACCATAGGTCCCTGTCCAGCCTATATTCTTTCAGCTGAGAGACCACCCCCGAGTTGGGATGTGTATCCATTGAGGAGGAACTAAACAGGCTCACTCACAGCCATGGTTTCACACCAACAGTCATGCTAAGCCAACACACAATTGAGTTTATCAAGCATGCAAGAGAAAAAGGAGGAGGATGCTAAGCTAGTGAGCTCAACCACAGAGCTACATGCATCTCAACTAAAATCAAACAGTCATGGCACCCACAATACCTACCACACCCAACACAAGGAAGGTCCCATTCTCTGCTGCACAGTCCCTCAGGCGCCCCTTCCCTCCAATTCTATTCAGGGTGGGCATAGAAAGGTCCAAGCTGCTAAATCCTTGAGATTCTAGCCTTCACTGGGTTTATCAAGTAGTTCCAACCTCTGTTCTCTCTTCTTCTCTGTTATTCACACTTGTATTTTCTCAATTTTGTCACCAAATAACTCTGTCTCGTAATTGGATTTCCGGGCTATAAAATCAGGGTTTTACTGTGGATTTCTAGGCATCTAACACTCTCAAATTCACCCCAAGGTTCAGGTCTATTGATCCGCCATTGGATTTCACTGTCCACACGAATTTCTGGGTGTTTTTGACACTTCAAAACGTGGTTTAATTCAAAGTTGTGATTTCTGGTTTTTCCCCCCTGTTGGGCATGTGTAATGGATGAAAAATGATGCTTAGATGTTCCCCAATGGAATGGGAATGAGTAAGAATGAATTCCCATGAGTTAGAGTGACTTGTGGGTCAAGGAAATAGAGCCCATACATGCCATATGAATTTCTGGGTTGCCCATGCTCCATTGAAGCCATGGACTGATTTCTTCAACTACTTCCTTACAACATAATTAAATGTCAGCAAGGAAAGTCAAATGGGTTCTGAAGATGACATTTGGAAACATATGGTTCAACCCCACAATCCCCCTCACCACTCCCTAGTGGATACACATGGCTCCCCTCTAATTAGTTGCTTCCATAGCCAGTTTTTGGTATTTTATTGCAATATTAAAATTTACATAATTTTACAATGTTCCATGGCTTAATAACACATGGATAACATAATATCAAATACTTGCCTTGTTAACTAAAACCTGAGCATCCACTAGTGGGGCCTTGGCCTTGAGCTCCACGCTAGGAAAACATACATCACATGTATACAATATTTACATTAAAAGCCAATATATCCCAAGGGTCAAAATGAGGGTATTACATCCCCCCCTTTATAACAACACTGTCCTCGGTGTTCTCAAAACTGAACAAAAATGGGAATTCCTCTCTCATGGCATCCTCCAACTCCCATGTAGCCTCATCGGGACTAAGGTGCTCCCATTGCACCTTTACCTGTCCAATGGCTCGGTTTCGGAGCAATGTGACCTTCTTGTCGAGGATACACATAGGCTCCACTTGGAACTCTCCCTCGGGTTCCACCTGTATCACATTCCAATTAATCATATGATTATGATCATGTACATACTTCTTAAGCAATGATACATGGAAAACATTATGATCTCTTATGTTAGCAGGAAATGCAACTCTATATGAAACTGGTCCTATCCTATCAAGGACTTCAAATGGCCCACAATATCTTGGTGCCATCTTTGCACAAATCCCCAACTTCAGGGAACTTTTCCTTGGTTTCACCCTCAAATAAACATGATCCCCAATCTTAAATTCCTAATGCACTCTTTTCAAATCTGCATAACTCTTTTGCCTATCCTGAGCTGTCTTTAAATTCTGCCTGATCTTAACAACTTCTTGTTCCATTTCCTTGATCATCTCTGGTCCAAGCACTACCCTGTTCACCGGACTATCCCAATTCACGGGAGTCCTGCATCCTTTTCCATACAATGCGTCAAATGGACTCATTCCCACTGATGCTTGATGTCTGTTATTGCATGCAAATTATACCAAGTGTAGGTAATCCTCCCACTTGGATGGTTTATCCATCACATACATTCTCAGCATGTCTTCGAGAACCTGATTCACCCTCTCAGTTTTGCCATCTGTTTGAGGATGATATGATGTATTGAAATTTAATATAGTTCCCAATTCCTGAAACAATCCTTTCCAGAAATTGGAAGTGAACTTTGTATCACAGTCAGAAATTATTGCTTTGGGAAATCCATGCAATTTGAATATCTCTCTCATGAAAATATTTGCTATGTCATTGGCCTTGTGAGTGGACTTGACTGGAATGAAATGAGCTACCTTTGATAGCTTGTCCAACACTACCATGATTGAATCATGCTTCTTCACTGTCATGGGAAAACCTGTTATAAAATCCATAGAGATCACTTCCCACTTCCACTCTGGAATGGGTAAGGGCTGCAACAATCCCGCTGGATGTTGGTGCTCTGCCTTGACCTGTTAACACTTTTGACACCTAGCAATGTACTCAGATATGTCTTTCTTCATCCCATGCCAAAAGTATTGCTTTCTTGTTGTCGTTATTGTCTTTTGATATCCTAGATGTCCAGAGTATAGCATTTGATGTATTTCATCCATCACTAGCTTCTTTAAATATGCACAATTTGGAATATCACAGTCTATCTTTATAGATGAGGATATCATCTTCACCAAGTTGATACCCTGCACACTTTTCATCTATATTTATTTGCTGCAACGTTTCTTTAAATTGAAGGTAAGTTTCATCACCGTTTTGGGCTTCAAGAAATCTTGTCTTCAAATCTGATTTGCACATACTTAATGCTGCAACATGAAATTTTCTGCTAAGAGCATCTACAACCTTATTCTCTTTCCCTTTTACATGCTTAATTTCAAAATAAAATTCACAGAGAAATTCCATCCACCTAAATTGCCTAGCATTCAAGTTTGACTGGTTAAACAAATACTTCAAGCTCATGTGGTCTGTCCTAAGCTCGAATCTTCTTCCCAACAAATAATGTCTCCACATCTTGAGAGCATGTACTATGGCTACTAATTCTAAATCATGCGTGGCATAATTCTTTTCATGCTCTTTTAATTTCATTGACTCATAGAAAATCACAAATCCTTCTTGCATGAGCACTCCACCTAGCCCTTCAATGCAAGCATCTGTGCACACTACAAAATCCTTCCTTGGATTTGCTATCTTCAAAACAGGAGCGCTGGTAAGTAACTTCTTCAGCTGCTGAAAGTTTTTCTCACATTTTTTAAACCATACAAACTTGACATTCTTCCTCTGCAATGAAGTGATTGGATGTGATATCTTGGAGAATCCTTCAATGAACCTTTTGTAGTAACTAGCAAGACCCATAAAATATCTAACGTCTAAAACATTCTTTGGAGTAGGCCAATCCATTATGGCTTCAATATTTTCTGGATCCACTGCAATACCTTCTTCGGAAATAACATGACCCAAATATTGCACCTTCTTTTGATAAAAGTCACACTTGCTTAACTTTGCATACATCTGGTGCTCTCTAAGGACTTGCAACACCATCCTTATATGCTCCTCATGCTCTTCTTCATTCCTTGAATAGACAAGAATGTCATCCAAGAATATAATTACGAACTTATCCAAATAATTGCTGAAGACACTATTCATGAGGCACATGAATGTGGCAGGTGCATTGGTAAGACCAAATGGCACCACAATGAACTCATAATGAACATATCTAGTTCTGAAAGCCGTCTTGTGAATGTCTTCCTCCTTAATCCTCACTTGATGGTAGTTAGACCTCAAGTCAATCTTGGAAAACACTTTAGCTTCCTTCATTTGATCAAATGAGTCATCTATCATTGGCAATGGATACTTGTTCTTGACTGTCACTTTATTAAGTTGTCTGTAATCAATACACAACCTCAAGGTTCCATCATTCTTCTTGAAAAATAGAACAGGTGCTCCCCAAGAAGATACACTCGGTCTAACATACCCCTTGTCCATTATTTCTTGTAGCTACCTCTTTAGCTCGATCAATTTTGGCGTGCTCATTCTATAAGGAGCTTTAGAAATTGGCGCTTCCCCTAGAACAAGATCGATGGTAAAATCAATATCTCTCTTTGGTGGCAATCCCGACACTTCATCAGGAAACACATCTTTGAACTCTTGCAATATCTAGAAGTCTTCTATCCTTGGTCCTTTGCCCTCTATTGAATCTGATATATGAACTGCATATAATTGACAACCATTCTTATAAATTTTTTCAACTGTAAGGCTGAAATATGCCTTACTGAAACTTGCTTGGGAATTCCTCTTACTAATCTCGGTCTTCCCTCTTCATCAATGCATTCAAGTACCTTTTCATAGCAGTCTATCTTGTCTCTATGCCTTTCCAACCAATCCATACCAATTAGAGCATCATAAGATCCTAATGGTATGACATTCAAATCTACTTTTGTGAGGAATCCATTCAACTCCATGGGGCAGTCCATCACCACTTCACTTACTTTTCTCTTGGTTCCTGTGGCTAATTGAATTAGCCAAGACTTATTATGTTTCACTTTCTAAGAGAAAAACCTTGAACTATCTTAGGAGACACATAACTATGAGTAGATCCTGGATCAATCAAAACAGAAATAGATTGCTTAGCAATCTTACCTTCAACTTCCACCACTGCTGATTGATGGTCTGCTTGGTGATCATCCAATGCTGCATAGATTCTAGGTGTTGCTCTTGCCATATCTTCCATTGTAGTTGCTTCTTCTAAGTTGTGCAAGCTCCTGGGGTTTTCCCTTTTAGTTGGACAATATCTAAGCATGTGGTTTCCTCCACAACCCCAACACTGAAGTGGTCCTTTTGATGCTTTATCTGTTGCTACTGCTGGCTTGAATCCACTTCTTGCTTGCTGCCCCTATGGAAAGGTTATGGGCTGATTTTTGAATGGTGGCTTGAAGCCACTTCTCTTTTGATCAAGCCTCCCTCTTGGATTTCCTTTCCATGCTGGGTGAACCTCTGATTTTCCCCTGCTCTGCTCATAGAAATGCATTTCCATCCTAGTGGTTTCATCAAGACTTGGTGGATTAACAAACTCAATCCCATCTCTGAAACTTTGAGGTAGACTCCCAAGGAAGCATTGGATCTTTACCCTCATCTTTGATATAATCCACATACCTCAACAATTCCAAAAATTTATGGACATGTTCTTCCATAGATTTCTGTCCCAGCTTGAGTTCATTGAATTCTTTCCCCTTACTGTCATAATACCTAGTAGAAAGGTATTTTTCCTTGAAATACTTCTTAAATCGCTCCCAGTTGATACTCCTTTCATTGATCCCTTTTACTTGCAAGAGGTGTTCCCACCAAATTGAAGCTCTGCCATTTAGATTGTAAATGGTAATTTTGGACTTTTAATTCCCTGAGTAATCATGAATCCTGAAATATTTCTTCACCCCAAGAAGCCATGCCTCTGCCTCTTGGCCAGTCTTATCTTCTCCATCAAATGTGGGAGGCCTTGCCTTCCTGAATTCTCCCTGTGGAATTCTTTTGGATTTCTTTCTTCCTTCAAGCCTGCTAGAAGTATGTATTGGACTTCTCTTAGAACCTATAGAGTCACAAGACCTGCTGGAATAAGATCTTGAGGAGGGTGTTTTATGCTTTTTGCTCACACAACTCTTTCTTGGGCTTGGAGTCCTCCTCCTAGAATGACCTCTAGAGTGACTCTTTGCATCTCTTTCCTCTTTGCATACATTGGTTGGGTTGGACCCAAGGTTTATCCTCTGCTGCATATTAGTGAGGCTCTGTAAAATAGCAGCATTGAGCTGGTTCTGTTCCTCTTGAGCCTTCATCAATATTTCATTGAAGCTTACCATTGTCTCAACCAAATTCTGAGGAGTTATTTGCTCCCTCCTCCCATTGGATTCAGTTTCAGCATTCTCTTCTTGCATATTTTATCCTATCACATATTAATCATGCTCATAAGGATCTTGAGCATCATTCATGGTCACCATTTTCCTTTGGAGATCCCTTTCCCTGTATGTTGCCTCTGCTACAACTATTCAAATCTTATCAGCTGCAAACACCCTGCATTATAAATTTTTTTTATTAGACATCTTAGGAATGCATATAGAAAAATAAAACATCAATATTTGACAGAATTAAACTCATGGAATAATTCTCAGAGCTATTATGCCTTCTTCTCTTTTTCCCATTCATGCAATTCTGGAAATTACCAATATTGACAACAATTTTGTCAAAACAGTCACTGACACTTTTTTTCTCTACATATCTATGACGTATGATAACCTCATTCAAATTATGGTTATGCACCATTGTTCCTTGATGGATAATATTTCCAATTCCTATCCACGTGCATCATTCCGAATTCGGGTGTGGAAATCACATGACTCCAAAAATGACAATTTTTACTAAAATTCTGCACTTTTTACACAGCTGTAAATTTATTCTGAAAAGCTAACTTTAGCCATCTGTAGAAGCAAATCTAGAAAGAATCATGAAAAATTTTCTACCGGGATAAGTTATTCCATATAACAAGGAACACTTAGAAACTTTCGGATCCTTGTTTCGATGCACCAGTCAACTTCTATAAAATTATGGGTTTGACTATTTTTAACTTTCCACTTTTTCCAAAATTTCCAAATTTTGGCCAAAAATGGCTATCTTCCAAACTGTGCATTTCTGGAAAATATTTTCTAACGAAAATTGTTTGTTTTAACGAGAGGATGAAATGTTGAGTTCAGTAAATTTCTTGGATCCTACATCTAGGGTCACTTTCATCCACTGCAAGCATTTCAAAATCCTCAAAAAGTGGCCCAGAATAGTGCTTTTTTCCCTTCTCACTTACTTCGAATCCACATCCTTTGGATTTTTGCTCCAAGATTCTAAACTTAACAATGTCCCTGCTCCGTGGCTGCTCCATATTGATTTCATCTCAATCTGACCTCCTGCCAAGCTTCAGGACGCCGATTTGTAAAAGCCATTAATTCCAATTTTATGCTAAATTGGAGCATAATGGGATCGAGACCCTCTCTGGTTATTTCATGGCCTTCGTTAATGGTCTCAGAACACCATAGGACGCATTCAATTTTGATTCCGCATGCTCCTGCTATCCAAAAATCAAGTTTCAGGCTCTATAGTTTTTTTTTGAACCCGCAACTTCTGCAATCCACAATGTGGGAGTCGAAAATGCGGAATGCCAAATTTTCACTTCGGAAGATGTCACTTCTGCAATCTGCAATCCATACTGCAGAACTCGGAAATGCGGAACACCAAATTTTCAACCCCCAAAAATGTCACTTCCGCAATCCGTACTACGAAACTCGGACATGCGGAACGTCAATTTTTCACTTCGGAAGATGTCATTTCCGCAATCCGCAATCCATACTGCGGAACTCGGAAATGCAGAACGTCAAATTTTCAACCTCCGAAAAAGTCACTTCCGCAATCCGCAATCCGTACTGCAGAACTTGGAAATGCGGAACGCCAAATTTTCACTTCGGAAGATGTCACTTTCGCAATCCGCAATCCGCAATGCGGAAATTGGAAATGTGAAAGCCCAATTGCATAACTTCTTAGGCCCGTAACTTTCTCATCCCAAGTCCAAATTGGGAAAATTTGGTACCGTTGGAAAGCTCTTAGATAGCATTATGCAACTGTGTAATCCTCTACCACTCCTGAGAACTATGATTATGTCATTACCTCAATCAAAATGCTGCCCAAAATTCATCAATACCTCTTTTAAACCTTTTGATATCTGCCTGTAAACTCATAGTTTGGCCCAAGCAACCCCAGTGCTGCAACATGGGATTTGATACCACTCTTTCACGTCCCCTCCCGTCATCTCGACCCGCAGAGGGAACATGACCACAACGTGGGGTGTGTCTAATCCTTCCCCAATGCCATATAACAAAATTCACGATTAAAAATAAGTGCATAATTAAATTATATAGCGGAATTAAAACATATTAACACACACACAAAATGGAATGCATTAGCATATTTATCCCAAGCAGAATGATGAAACAACATGCAAAGAATTAATCCCCTTCTCATGCTATGCACAGGCTTCATGCCAACTAACTTAAGATAATCATTTCATTCAATTACATGAATAATTAAACATTCATAACAAAACACAGAATAAACATAATTTAACCGCAGAGAACACTTATCTTTAAGATGAAGCTATCCTAACAACTGGCTATGTGAGAGCAACGTTCCACCCAACCATAGGTCCTTGTCCAGCCTATATTCTTTCAGCTGAGAGACCACCCCTGAGATGGGATGTGTATCCACTAAGGAGGAACTAAACAGGCTCACTCACAGCCATGGTTTCACACCAACAGTCATGCTAAGCCAACACACAGTTGGGTTTATCAAGCATGCAAGAGACAAAGGAGGAGGATGCTAAGCCAGTGAGCTCAACCACAGAGCTACAAACATCTCAACTAAACTCAAACAATCATGGCACCCACAATACCTACCACACCCAACACAAGGAAGGTCCCCTTCTTTGCTGCATAGTTCCTCAGGCGCCCCTTCCTTCCAGTGCTATTCAGGGTGGGCATAGAAAGGTCCAAGCTACTAAATCCTTGAGATTCTAGCCTTCACTGGGTTTATCAAGCAGTTCCAACCTCTGTTCTCTCTTCTTCTCTGTTATTCGCACTTGTATTTTCTCAAATTTGTCACCAAATAACTCTGTCCCGTAATTGGATTTTTGGGCTATAAAATCGGGGTTTTCCTATGGATTTTTGGGCATCTAACACTCTCAAATTCACCCCAAGGTTCAGGTCTATGGATCCCCCATTGGATTTCACTATCCACACGAATTTCTGGGCGTTTTTGGCACTTCAAAACATGGTTTAATTCAGAGTTGCGATTTCTGGTTCCCCCCCCCTGCTGGGCATGTGTAATGGATGAAAATTGATGCTTAGATGTTACCCAATGGAATGGGAATGAGGAAGAACGAATTCCCATGAGTTAGAGTGACTTGTGGGTCAAAGAAACAGAGCCCATACCTGCCATACGATTTTCTGGGCTTCCCATGCTCCATTGAAGCCATGGACTGATTTCTTCAACTACTTCCTTACAACAGAATTAAATGTTAGCAAGGAAAGTAAAATGAGTTCTCAAGATAGAATTTGGAAACATATGGTTCAACCCCACAATCCCCCTCACCACTCCCTAGTGGATACACATGGCCCCTCTCTAATTAGTTGCTTCCATAGTCAGTTTTTGGTATTTTATTGCAATATTAATATTTACATCATTTTACAATGTTCCATGGCTTAATAGCACATGGATAAGATAATATCAAATACTTGCCTTTTTAACTAAAACCCGAGCATCCACTAGCGGGGCCTTGGCCTTGAGCTCCACGCTAGGAAAACATACATCGCATGTATACACTATTTATATTAAAAGCCAATATATCCTAAGGGTCAAAATGTGGGTATTACAAGAAGGTGAGAAGAAGGCTAATTATCATCTCTAGGATGGGTTACTCTACAAGCTGTACAAGCTCAGTGTCCTTAAAGATGAAAGGTTGCAGATTTTTTGAGAGGCACACGCCTCCGAAGTTGTAGGGCATTTTGGTGTAGGGAAGATAGTTGCAAACTTACAGAGGTATTCTTACTGGCCTAGAATGCAAGCATTTGTAGCTCGATTTATCTTAGGATGCATACTTTGATGTACAAGAAAGCCTAGTAAATGGAAGCAAGGTCTTTACCATCCCTTACCTATTCCTACAAGATCATGGGAGAGAATCTTATGGATTTTGTCGGTGGTCTTTTAAACACTAGGAAGGGACACAACTATTTATTTGTGGTAATTGATAGATTCAACAAGACGTGCATTCATATGCCTTTTAAAAATACCATCAAAGGAAAATAAGTAGCAAACATGTTCTTTGAACAGGTGTAGGTGCACTTTGGGATACCTAGGAGCATCATCTCATACAAGGATACCAGATTTCTTAGCGCCTTCTGGAATACACTTTGAGAGAAAATGGACACGGAGTTTAAGAGATATACAACATTCCATCCACAGACAGATGGACAAACAAAAGTAGTCAACGAGACTTTGGTGTATATTTTGAGGGGTTACAACCAGAAGCATCCGACGACTTGGGATGAAAACTTGATCGAAATTCAACACTTTGATAATAGAGCAGTCCACACTTCCATTAATATGTCACCTTTTGAAACTTATTTTGGATACTTTCCACCTTCACCTCTAGATGTTGTTTATGGACAACATGGAGGAGTTAGGGAAGACATCATAGGTGAAGTATTAAGAGCTGAAAGGTTAATTGATAATATTAGGCATGAACCATTAAATAATTCACATGAAAAGTACAAGGCCAGGCATGTCCAACATAGGGTTGGAAAACCATTCAAAGTGGGAGACAGAGTATGGTTACACTTGAAGAAGGAAAGACTACAAGGTCCTGCTAATAAGATCAAGGGTCCAAGGTATGGCCCTTTTGAGGTATTGGAGAAGGTGCGAGATAATTCCTACAGACTCAGTCTACCCCCATACATGCACATTTACTTTGTAGTGATTGTGGAAAATATGAAACTCTAAGAACCTTCCATGTTGGATCAAGAACTTGAGCATGTCTTACCTTCTGTAAAGGACTTAGCACCATAGGCTCAAGCAGAGTTAGCAGAAGACACACTATTGTAGAAGAAGTATAGAACTACCAAGTGGGGATGGTATGAACTTTGGAATGTGGGGTTGAAAGGACAAGTTCCAGGCAAATATAAATGGTACTCGAAGGAGAAGGTAGAGGAAAAAATTCCTCACCTCATTCAGTAAAATATTTTGGGGACCAAAATCCTCCCAAAATGGGGATGGTGATCCAAAATGGATCAATATATATTTTGTCACCTATTTAGAGCTTTCAAGGTCGAAGATTGGATGAATTGACTTGTAGGGCCCATTTTAGGGGCAGGCCCTAGTTTTCATATTTGGGGTCAAAAAATCATCTAAAACATTTAGGGCCATTTTGAGGGTTTAAACATCAGTTTTCAACCAAAAAACAATTGAATCTTTTTTTTTCTTCATTCTACACACTGATACCTTTCCAATAGTGCAAGAATCACCTCAATTAGAGTCAATGTGAAGAAGTTATGCTTTACATAATTTGACCTACCTAGTTGACCACCATGGTACCAAATGTATTCCACGTCAGCTCTCATTTCTCACACATGTGGAGCTAGTCACATGTGGACTTTGAAGAACATTCTAGAAGGTCCAAAATCCTAACCCTAACAGGAAGTTGGGGCATGCATAAACCTAAAATTAACCCTAGACGACTATCGAGCTATGTTAAATACTGGGCTGTTAGGAGAAGGAGTTCCATTCTTTTGATGTATTGTATTGTTCCATAGCTGAGCAAAAACATGGGAGTGGATACTATAGAAAAAAATAGGAGATAAGAGATCATGTAGTAGCCATTCTGGTGGAATATCCATAGGTGACTCCATAGAGAGCGCCATTTCTTTTGTATTTGAATTTTGATATGAAGAACAAGGCACAGTCATAATTTTTGGTCGGGTTTTCCCAAGTTATATCTTGTGTTATTGTGTGTATTGTGTACTTATTTGTTTTAGTTATTCTTGTTTCAATTCCAATTATTTAACATTCAATAAAAATAAGCTAATAAAAAAAAAAGTTGTAAGATTCGTTGTGACGATCTATTCAATGGAATATGCACGATAGTTTATAGATCATTTTATTAGTCATTTATATGAATGTGATTTTATTAATTTACTGAAGCCTTATTCTCTAACATTGGGGGCTCTTTAATTATAGAAAATTTTGGTTTATGATCCTAGAGAATGTTAAAATAATTTAGGTTCATTGGAAGGACTTTATTCATTGATATTTTATTTTTGTTAGGGTTTGGGTTTTACTAATTTGAAGGGTTTGAGTACGATGCTTCTTATTTGGTATGTGGGTTGTTGCTGTTCATTCGCACTAAAGGTCAAATCCCCCTAGAGACATGGTTGACCCTTGTGGGTTGTGACCCATTTCATGTGGTTGGGATTAGGCATAGGTCTTTAATGTTTTTTAGGGAGTATATACCCCTAAGTTGTGACATATTACCTAGAGGATTGTGTTCTTGAGTTGCAAGACCTTTGCTTCATTGTAATATACCATGCTAGATGGATTGATTACATATGTTGGTTGAAAACATCCATGGAAAAATAAAAAGAACCCAGTGAGTTTCCCAGCTATGAGAAAATTGAGTCATGGTAAAACTCTAGAGATAATCTAAGAAGTCTAACCCGTATTTGCATTGAAGGGGGTGATACTTCCGAGGGGTGAAAACTCAAGGTTCATTGTTTCATGAAAAATTGATACAAACAATGAGAGCACTAACATAATTAGCACATCCATGACATAGACTAATATGATTTTGACTTACACTTCCAATCACTGATTTATGGTGTGACAAAAATTACGTAGCAAATTTAAACAAATGAAATCAGACATTAAAAAAGCATTGGTGTGAGAATATTAATTAACAAATTATTACCAAACCTTCATTAATTAAGAATGTACAAGAAGATACAAACAATGCAAATCTTGATACAATGATGAAACAATTCATCACATATTCATCTTGTTTGGAATTTCATGCAGGGATGATTTTAAGAACCCCCCCCCAAATTTATATGTATAAAAATTGGGCGAATCTTCTCGATATATAGGAAAATTTGAAGGTGATTTTATCAATAATATAATATGTATATATAATTTTTGGGCGAATATTTCATTTTATTATATGATGTTGTAAAATATTGGCTATTCTTTCACTAAATTATAAGTTATTGTAAAATATTGGCGAATATTTCATTGAATTATAAAATCTTGGCGAATATTTTACCGAATTATAAAATTTTGTAAACATTTGGCGAACCTTTCGTTGCTTTATAAAACACATTGAATGGCACTCTGCTTGTTAATTCCGAGTTCAAGGCTTCTTCAAATGCTGATTTCATTTGCTCTATTCAAGTTTTGGTCTCAATACCAAATGGTAGTGGCCTTAATGATGCCTTCATTTCCAAGCAAAGCCGAGTGGATCTTGTAGACATGTATTCTAAATGTGGGTGTTTGGAGGATGCATGCAAGTGTTTGACCAAGTGCCAGAGAAAAATGAAAAAATAGTTGGTTGAGCAAGTGTTTGATATTGTGACATAAGAAAAAATCTTAAAAATAATAGCTTAGAATAGCATCAAAACAAACAAAGACATCCACAAGAATGAAGAATCATGGCAGAAAACAAAATATTGAACCACCCTGAAAAAAAGGGGAAAGAAAAAATGGGGAAATAATACTGGTTGGTTGTAAAAGCTTGATGGAAATGCATAAGCAACAACCATATTTGGATTATTACAGGCAGAGTTTAATGTAGTAACAATACTAGGTGTCACTGAACTCATAGTGGATAAGAATGACACCTCATAAATAGATAAATATAATAAGTTAATAACTAATAAACGAGGTGATATTCATGTGTTACTCTTCATCCAATGTTTGTCAAGATTCAGGGCAAGTGGGGAATCCACTTGTTATCTCGTCCCTTAATGGTCCAATGGACAGGTGGGGACCTGAATCTTGACAAACCGATAAACTGATAGAATCATACATTATGCATGATTTTTGCCTCCACCAGCCAATTATGCCCATGGAGGCTAGGAAAATTATGCTATGTAATTATGCCAATTGCACTAGAGGAATGTTGGTCTCGTGCCAATAGGTCTCCTACGATCAATGCATAGGAATCTAGTGCATAGACCATTTTTCTCTTCGCTTAGCTATGTAGAGCTCATTTATTTTTCTGAATAAAGATAAATATTTACAAACAAAATATACAATCAACATAAAAGAATCGAAACAGTGAAGACAATTAATTCATGCAACTAAAAGGTAATAAAAACTTATTTTCTCAAACCCTAAATCAATGGAAATTAACTAAAACCAATATTCATTCAAGCTACAACAAAGGGTTAAATCAAGCATCAAATGAAAACTAGAAGCATTCAAGGGTCTAACACAATAATTAACCAAAATACACGCAAACTCCACAAATCGACAAAATGTTTCAAAAAAATGCAATAAACAAACCATAAAAAATTGTCAAGATATTAGAAATAAACACCAACATGGTTTTATGTACTTGAATGAGCTCATTCTTGCTTAGCGAAAGTGTAGTCAAATTATTTATTTATCTTCTAATGCTAGGACACTATCTATGTGAAGAGATAGCTCCTAAGCCTAGCTTTGTCAAATTCCAGTGTCCTTTCCTATCACATACAAGAAATAGACAATGTAAAAGATAAATATCAAAACATGACACATCAATCTTAAAATAAACTTCATCAAGGAAATGTATGTCATATCATCAATGTTATAACAAAAAAGTAAAATGTAGAATCTATTTTTAATTAAAACCCTAGCTCAAATTTACATATAGTGATCACCCGCAAGGGTCCATGGAACACCTATACCAAAATAAGACTCAAGAGTCTCTCATGTGTATTGGATCATATACAATTTTAGGTGAAATCCATTTCCCAATTCACATTTTGGACCTGGCCCTCATTTTCGGCACTCTGGACATGACCTTCTCCGAATGAGCCGTCATTATGATCCTCAAGAACATTATGTTCCATATCAAGTTCATTAGATATATTTGTCATATTGTTTTCTCCCCTTCTTTCACAATTTGATCGCCAAAGAGCTAGTGCTCTTTCATATGGAAAATTGTCAACCTCATACTTTGTTACATATAATCTTAAGCATGTGTCCAGATTTTTATCAAGCTTGTTCCTCAACTTTGACTTCAAAAATGTCAATGCACTAAACATTCTCTCATCCTCCACTGATCCCAAAATCATGGTTTGACATAAATCTACTAATTTGAAATACTCTGACATATTTTGTAGTAGAAATTTGCTACCACTGAGTGTAGTCCATAATCTTGTAATTGCACCATATTCTAGACGATTCTCCAACTTAGAAAATTGAGACCACATTGTATCAACAAAGCATTGGGCTTGATCTGACAATTTTTTTCCATCTAAAATACCTTGAATATGTTCTCCTTGTATCTCGGTCTCTCGACAAAAATGGCTTTGCAAAATCTTGCATTTTGCTATAAAGTCAACCTTTATAGTGTCTGAACATTGACGATGGTTCCAATATTGAGGGTATACCACAGACATGGCCTCCAACAATTCATCTCGAGGAAATATTTCTCTTATCTCCGATGATAGTGATTTTGCAATTTCTATCAAGTTGCGCCTCACTGAAATCAAAACATTGTCAAATTGTTCTCTTGACACAGGGCACTCTTTGGTGGTTCTTCCTATTTTGTCATTATAATAAAAGGGAACCATATACCCACGCACTTCCATACATAGAATCCCTTTTTCATCAAACTTCAATAAATTTTCATCATTTTCTATATTGATTATCTTAGTCCAATTTGTAAATGATAGACCTGTAAAAGAATCTGCCATCATATACAAATTATCTAATGCAAGGCATGCTAATTTTATAGCATTTGTGTATTCAACAATATACATCGTGCGACTCTGAGACATCTTCATAAGGCTATTCATTTCATGAAGCAGAGGAATAACTCCAGCCAATTTTAAATATGTCTCTATATCAGTTAATAGAAAGAGAAGAGTTTGAGCTTTTTCTACACTTAGGCGATGTTCATACATCACCCTTACCAAGGATGCATATTCATCGAATAGTTTTTCAGCTAGTCCCTTCAGCGAGATCCATCTTGTATCAACATCTTTTAATAATTTGTTTCCATTTGTAACACCGTCGACAAATTTTTTTAACTTTGAAAACCATTTGGGACTCCGACCAAAGTATGCATGAACCTCACGCACAAGATATTCAAATTTTGAAACCAATGGAAAGTTGTTCACTATTTTAAATGCAAGATTCATCCTGTGAGCCATACAATGAATACCAAGCATATATGGTGAAGCTGGGAGTTGTAGTCTAGCACAAAGGCCGTTCCTTTGTCCCTGCATTACTCATGCTCCATCTGATCCAACGCATACCAATTTTTTTGCGATCATTGAATGATCCATACCACCAGTTTCCTTCAAACTATTAATAACAAGTTCATAAATGTTTTATGTTGTAGAACTTTTGCTCATTTTATGAATTCCAAGTAGATTGGAATGCATGATATGGTCATTGACTGTATAAATGCTCATGCAAATCCATGAAGTATTATCAACAGCTGTAACCTCATCCAAAGACAGTGACAAAAATGTAGCATTCACAATCTTCTCTTTCATATCATCCTTTTCTACTTGAGATACATATTTTCCCCATTCCCAACCACTCGTTAAAGACCAATGAGAAGATGGAAAATTTGGCACTTGAATAAAAGATAGATATTTCATCATTTTTGGATAATCTGTCATAGGACGACCATTGGATAGGATGTGAAATACAGTACTTAATTGTATCAACTTCCATAACAATTTTTTTTCCATCATCTTTCCGAATTGAGAAGTGATGGTTCCTCCACTTTCATCCACTTTTCTCTTATTTATTAAGTATTTATTGTATTCCTCTTCATATTGGAGATGTCGACATTGGCTGAGAGATTTCCATCTAGCAGTAGATTTCTTCTCATCATTTCCAGTTTTCTTATCATACACCTTTCCAACATGGTTCTCTATGGTGTCTAGCTTCATTTGCAATTTCACTACCTTGCCAAGTTTCCAAGTACATGAAATGCATTTAACTTCTCGTGATGTCTCATTCTCATTTGTTGGAGGTATCGGTTCAATAAATGGGAATATTGATACCCAATCAGATTGGAAGTGTCTCCCGAAGTCCCATTGGCCTTTTTTCCTCTTCCGTGAATGGTTTATGTCACCTTGCAAGGAAAAATATTCAACATTTGAGCTACCAATTTCTGATGAAAATGCATTTGTCTCACTTTGATCACTAGAGGAATGTATTCTACCATCCATTGTATGTTTTTCAGATGCATCCTCCAAAGTGTTGACATCTCTCTCACCGATACCTTGCTCAAGAGAGCTTGAAGCATGAATATGATGTGGATTATTGGATTGATGTTTTTGAAAATATGATATTACATCCTTTTGTCTTAATGTTTTATTTTTCTTTCCATGATCCATGTTTGAAATCTTATCTAATGTTCCACAATTGAAATTCCAAATCAATATAGAAACCAGAAGGAAGCCTGCATGAGAAAAATGATTTAAAATTAGTACAACTACAATTCCCAACGAGGAGGTTGGTCCTCCACAACTGCACCAAAAATATACTAAGTGATTAACCTAGGGGCCACTAGAACAGCAGGGAACAAACAACACACCACTATAAAATTTTCCTACGGTGATGAAGACCAGGAAAACAGAGATGAACTCTCAAAGGAAAGTCTGGGATGATTAGGGCCCAAAACAAATCAGTAGAGTAGCAAAGGACAGTTACCCGGGGTCCACAATACAGAGTCTTCGGGTGCAAGTGTTTGAATCACCAACTTCCCTCCCAAATAATTGCAAGGGATTTCCTCCCATGTCTGTCATAGGTACAGTGGAAATATCCTTCCACCGTCACCTGTGTAAAGCCCTAAAGGTTAAAGATACTAAGGCTACCACAGTTGCAGAAAGAGTCAGAGGGGATAGTCGCAGGTCTAACCGACACGTATGGGCAGGGTAACTAAGCCCGAAATGCAGAAGCACACAAGGTACTAATGGATCCCCATACACGTGGCGGCTCTAGTAGATTCTCGATTGAAAAGCATGGGGGTATCCCTGACAGATCAACCTCACACGACCTCATGCTTAACTCCGGTTTGAGTGGAGCTTCCCAACACACCTCTACAAAAGTGGATTTACCTAACGATAGTTTTACTACAATTTTGAGATTTGAACGGTCTTGGAAAGTTTAAGATGCTCTATTCCAAAACCCTAGCCTAAGCTAGTTGGTTTGTGTGACCTAAAAATAAAAGTTACTAGAAAATTATAAATTAATGGTTCTTTTTAAGGTTTTTAATTATTCAAAAGGGTAGTCATGCATTTGTGTGTGTAATGGTTGCAATTGAAAAAAGAAATGTGTATATAACAATGCAAAATATTCACAATTCCTTGGTTTGCTTATCTTTCAAAACATAAAATCGTACAGTAAACCTAAAACAATCGAAAGATTTTTTTATATTTTTCAAAGATGATAGTATATACGACTACAACTACTTCGAAAAAGGGGAAAATTAGTGCATACACAGTAAAACAAGATAACCAATTAACACTACAATGAACCAACACATTCAACCTTAGTGGAGGTATTAGTCCTAATAATTTTCCTATTCAATTCTATTATTAAATTAATGTTAAATTCTAAAATATGTACTGGTCAAACGAGTTGTCTTACTATCATGAGGCTAGGATACAATGTTGTCAATGATACAAGTGAATAAGCCTTAAAGTGCTGCTATATACTTTTTAGATAAAATATTTTCATAGATATGTTGACTTCTCTCCTAAGGAAGATTGAATTTTTCCCAATATGTATATCCCTAGATTTGAAAATAATTGCATTTCTTTCCCATAAAAAAACCCACTAGATGTTGATCTTATCTCTTATTTAACACATTATGTCTAGGTTTATTCTATTTTTTTTTTCATCAAGCATACCTTCTTGTCCTTTTGAACTTGGTCTCCATTTCCATTGTCGTTTCATTCAAGGATATTCATGTATTATAAAAAATATTCATTCAATTATCCAAAGATATAATTGATTGATAAGAAAGAATAGTGTAGTTTCATTCTATATGCCATACAATATGTGCATTCTAGGTGTTATACATGATTTTCAACTTTTATTTCATGATATAATCCAAACCTTGCGAATTTTGAAATCTTGAAAACTAAGAATTATGATAACTTATAAATGGGATATGAAATTATACTTTTTCTATATGAAGTATGATGATAATGGAACCATTCTCAAACATAGTAAAGCAATTAATGCTATTGTTAAAAAATTAAGTAAAATAATTAAAAATGAAATATAAAGAAGAATGTCAAATTTTACATTAAGAATTTAGTACTACCATTTAATATAAAGGCATCTAAAATAGTTACATGGAACTAAGAGTGTAATGACAATTATTGCTTTGTTATTTGCTTCCTGGAACTAAGAGGGATTTATATGGAACTTGGAGAGGTCACTATAAATGGCATTTGGAGGGATAGAAATTGGTAAAGGAACCAACCTTCTGTGAAATGATTTCCTATTTCCTCTTTTGTATTGAGTTACGATTTAATGGAGGAACCTGAACCTACACACTGTCGAATGTGCTGAAATGAAGTTACGTTTTGATGGAGTCTTCTAGTAATCTAGGAACTGAACTTGAGGTTCGCCTTGATGTAGAATAATCTCCTCCTTTGCTATTTAATTGTAGAAAGATATGGAGACTTAGAGCTTATAAAACTATTGAAAGTGGTACTAGTGAAGATAGTAACTAGGATAAAAATACTTCGACTTGTATGAAACACTCCGTTGTTGCATTTTCTCATAATATTACTTTGAACCAACTAAGAATATGTGTCACTATCCATATTTGTTTCTATAGGATTACATTGAGCATTCCTCCTCAAAACTGCAAGGGGGTGGTACAAGTTCTTGGGTCCTCCCGTTGACATTAGAATGAATCCTCTGTAACAACTGAATTGTCACCTGGCCTTCACCTCACCTCAACACAACATGAGCATGAGTGTAAACTGTTCGATCACTGTTGCTCACCTCCCATGTTGTCCTCAACTTCAACTTTAATGGAGATAAGAAATCTCATTTACAACTTTAATTCCCTACATCTTTTGTATAATTTGAATAGCCGAGCTCAGGAAATCATACTTTGATTGCTACTTTGTACATAGACTACATTATTTTAGAATTATGTGACATGTCTTATAGACTAGTACTTTGGCTTCTAGTAATCAGAGTGATATTACATGTTTTGGATATGCCCATATTGGACTGAGGGTAATTTGGACAAACAGTGCTGGCCCTTTTTTGAACACATAAGACCTGAACTCATTTGAAGGGCAAGAGGACTTCCAATTTTCTAAGAATGAACTTTGGTGAATATAAAACTGTTTTTTTTTACCAAAATAAAACATCACCTAGAATAATGTACATGCTGCAATTTATGAATTTCTTAATGATGGGAATCATGCATCTTCTCCTTAGCAGTTTAAAACGGATAGCCAACAATAGACCATGATCCATACATTCAGATTTGGAAAACATATAGAAAACAATGGAAATGTATGCTAAGATTCCTAGAGGATGGCAGCAGCTAGGGTAAAACCCTAGCCACTAACAAAAATTCAAGCTCTTGACATCCTCTCAACAGTTTGTTGAGAATCTAGCAGGAAACAAATGTTTAAAATGATGATTGGCCAAGGTCAATAACAAGCTGGGTACACAAGAGAAGACAACATATAACATAAATGCAATGAGAAGAAAAATGCTCTGAAGAGACAATAATAAAGGACTATTGTGGAGAGATGGTGACATAAAGTTGCTAGTTAGTAGTCCCTGGCTGAATGGGTCAGTCATCTTAGTCTATACTGTTATGCATCCTTGCACTGGTTAGAAGTTTAAAATAGTGTTCTCATGCTTAATATGCCTCACTTGAAAGTTTGAAACCATAACATGAGCTCTATCATTGCTTCCCAAGGTTGAGACAATCATACGCCAGTGTTGGATGATTTGGTTTGCTGAATGCTAGCATATGATCTTCCTCTCTGCCACAAGGTGAACTGGTTTCTTTCCTTACCTCAAGTTTTACTTTTTTTCAAAGTCACAGCTTGCCATAAAAGGCCTCCTTTGTTTTGACTCAGGTTACAACAATAATGGAAATTGCTGGTCATTATAAGCAATACGTAACCTTCCTTGCATATTTTTCAACTGTCAACCAACACCTTGTTTCCACATTTATCCTAACATTGAATCAACAGGTCAAACTCTTATTTTTTTCCAACTTTTGATCACTCATAAATTGCCACCTATAAAGTGAGCTGACCTCACTGGGACCCTTTCTCTAGTTTATGTTTAAAGATGCAAAATGGTGAAAATTCCTCTGCTTTTGAATGTTGATTTAACCCTTTTACAAAATTATACTGCTGGTTTATCCACCTGCTTCATGACACAGCTTACAACTGCTGCCACTTGTGCATCTTCATTGCATTCCTTTGAGAGTCATGAATTATGAGAGGACTCTTTCGAAATGGCACAAAATAACATAAGTTAACCAAAGAGAAATCCACCTCATATATTGAGTTAGATAAGAGGGTCGAACTTAACCATCCTTGCCTTGCTTTTAGTAATTCCAATTTGGTTTTAAATTGCTTTGGTAGGATTTTCCAATGCTATGGTCTTACTCGTTATATATATGTGAAAATTTGCAAATTTGTGTATAATGGTTTGGATTCACATGAATATATATATAATTTTTTTTAAATTTGAATATTTTATGTAGACAGTGACAGGAAATATGCTGAATCACAAGGTGAGGAAATTTCCAACATTGACCATCGGATCGAGCTTCATTAAAGGATTAGGAAGACAATGGAGTTAAGGATAAAAAATGCTACTTAAATTTTTGAAAATTTTAGTAGCATTTTCATAGGCATTAAGGATTTTCAGCATGGTTATGTAATGAAGGCATATAGCTTCAAACTTGAAAACCATTTACAACATTAGGCCATGGTTCGACTCAAAATTCTATTAATTCTCAACATGAACAACGAGCATGGTTCCATTGTCAGTCAACATATCCAAGAGCAACTTTGCATTTTGCTAAATCAAGAGGATAGAAAGGTATTGGGATTTTTCTAATTAAAGAGGAAGAAAATCCCTATGTTAAACTGATCCAACTTCATCAACTCCTATAGCATATTTGGGAAAGAGATCCTAGATAGCTGCATGGTATAGGCCTGTGGGTGTTGCAACTTCAAAATGTCATCAGAATACATGATGTATTTTGAAATATTGAGTTGGAGAAACGTCGACGAAGACTCTTTGGATTCAACTTCAATTAAAATTTTGGGTAAAAAGGTTGCAATATTCTCATAAATGCACAATCCATCTAGTTCTAATTGGTTCTATGGACCATCCTTACTCATTGTTAAAGAGGAAAATACTGGGGGGTTTCTCTACCTAGAAGGAAGATTGATCTTACAACAAATTTTTAGGGGAAGTTACAACATTTATTTTGTTGGGTTAGAATTTAAATGTGAACTTGGTTGGGAACTTTTGGAAAGAAATGGAACAAACCAAACAGAACTGAATTGCCTCGAAAGGAAATTTCCAGATCCCACAATAAGATCCATGAGTTATGTTCAGTCCAGAATGGGTATTCAAGTGAGAATATGTGCAACTAAGGAGGAGATATTGGAAGCCAACGATGATTCACTATCCTTGTAACCTTCCCTAATAACATAAAATGTTATTAATCTCATTGTGAGAATGACTTTGGGTGGATATATATATATATATATATATATATATATATATATATATAATTGCTGAAGAAATAGTGAAGGAGCAAACTGTTGGACAAATCATCCATCTATATGGAGATAACTACATAATTGATTCCTAGGGGTCTTTATCTTGGATCTTTAAGAATTTCCAGTCTCATCATAGTTTTGTTTCTTATGAAAAGTATGCAACCATGATCCACATGATATTAGGCTTGAAATCTATGGAGAACCCAGAGTCAATTCCAATATTATAGCCTTATGGAAAGCATTATGGATTATGCATTGATCAGGGTATTCTCCTTAATTCCTTATATAATTAATGATCTGGATGAAACAGAGCTAGAAAAACATAACTACTAATCTATCAACTAGCAATGGATGTTGCATCAACATTTTTCACAAGAGAGGGGACAATGAATGTTCAAGTTGAAGGAGGATGATTTTGTATATGCAGAGAAGACAGAAGTCGTCATTGTGAATGCATGGACAAGTTTTCTTGAAGATACATCGAGATTACACTCACCTCAAACTAAACAAAGTGAACATGTTGTTGAGGATGCTTTGAAAAAAGTCAATCAATAGTTTCTACAGTTTTCATTTCAAACTTGTCTTGAACAAATAAAATAATTTAGGATCAAGAGAAATCAGTCAGACATACAAACTTCAGTACCATCAGAGGCAGTTTAGTCGAGACTCTGTCTATGCACCAATCATAATTTCCATTCACTGAATGAAATATTGATTATTTTAAGCCAAGGCTTGGAGTTCATGTTGGCATAGCTTCATTTGGAGAAGTTTATTGTGGGGTATGGAGAGGAAGAGTTGTAGCAATTAAGATATTGCTTGAGGAAGATTTGGCAATGGAAAAACCTTGGAGTGTGAATATAGTATTTCACTGCATGATATCAAATTCAGTACCACCTCTATTGGTTCAAATCCCTATATCATTTGCAAGGGGGGTTATTTCAGTCAATGGTACCATTGCAGGCATTTAGTTGTTGTTTCGATGTTATATGGAATATTTAATAGTTGTGAATCTGTGATCCAATGCACCATTTGAGATTAGAGATGCCACAAACGCCATTTTGGGAGGCCACTAATGCTCGCTACTATATTACTTTTCAGTACCCCAATTCAAAAGTCAACCATATTGAAATAACACAAATGTTATTGCAGCGGGATTCCAGTGTGATGAAAAATGGATGTATTAAGGAGATATGGATTCTTGAGAGAGTAAAAAGGTCAGGCTGCTATTAATATTATTGTATTGCAAAATTGATATTAGGGGATCTCAATGAAAATTCTTGTAGTTGTGAAATGGTTCCAAATTATATAACGGAAAGGTCGTGAGATGGGAACTTAGTTGCAGCTGCAATTAATACTGGAGCATACTATACTTGGATGTTGATATCAAGCACATAATTCATATATATTCTAAAAAAATTTCTTTCACCTGAATCCTATGAAAATCATCTATATTTTCCTAAATCAAAAGTCAAAGATTCATTTCCAGTTGAAGAATCTTTACATGCTTCAAGGTTCAGTAAGACTGCATATGCAAAATTGAAGTTTGTTATTGTTGTGTATGGTCATGTAGTAATTTGATTGATGGAACGGATTTCCTTCGAGGATGTATCTTCTACAATTATGATGATATTGTCCACCTTGGAGCTGTTATATTGCATCATGATGAAGTATGTTGGTTATGTCCACTTCCTTGGGTTATGTGTGGACACACTTTCTTCAGTGATGCCTTTTGGATAGTTTGAGTGGGGCTATATTTTGACCATCACTTAGTAAGTTAGTATTCATCCATTATTTCGAAATAGCTTGTGAGCAACATACCCTCATATTTTTATATCTTATAAGCAGTGGGCCCTAATCTGTATTCAGAAGGGAAACAAATAACCCGAGGGTCCTATTTTCACATATTGGGAAAAACAAATCTCAACTCCTTTCAGGGTTAAAAATGATTGAAGATTCAGTAGAATGGATGGGGAATTCAAAATCCGATTTTGATGATTGTGCCTGACTTAAGAAAGGATATACCTGTGCCATGATATGAAGACATGTAGAAAATTTTCTAGATTCCTGTAGCTTATCTTAAGCATAAAAATAATCCATGAAGGCAGATTTCAGATTGGACCTAACATGTAATAGTAGGCCATTTTTCCTCATTCTATATCAGGGGCATAGTATAATGTTGAAGATGTTTTCCAAGGGCTGCAGAGCACACCCATACTATAGCTCTTCCCCAGATTGTTGTTAATGGAAAAAGTGAGATCCATCCTTAAAACCAAACACTGGAAAGACACAGAGGAGGTAGATGTTCTAAGGTTGGATTTGGAATGAAAATACCAATATGCAACAGAGAGGTTTCCAGATTCAAACTGCACCATCTATATGCCATTCACTAAGGCTAGATTTGTGCATAGTTCAAGGGTTGTATTAGTACTTGTACCATCCCCTGTTGCTAACTTCTCCAAGCCTATTGTTTTGTGTTTTTAAGATTAATTTTAAAACACTCACTCTCTGTTACAATGTAAACACAACCACCTCCTGGCAATTCTGGAATTGAAGCTACTAGCTTTGTGGCAACTAGGATGAGGGAGTCTATGGATCTTTTAGGAGTGCGTTAAGAATAAATTAGCAAATGAAAAAGTTGTAAACTTGTAGTCAAAGAGATTAAATGGGC
Organism: Larix kaempferi; assembly: GCA_027924585.1. Lineage (NCBI taxonomy): Eukaryota > Viridiplantae > Streptophyta > Pinopsida > Pinales > Pinaceae > Larix > Larix kaempferi. The sequence continues at coordinate 203,717 of BSBM01002041.1, forward strand.
ATACATATTTGGTTATTGATTACTTGTTATCACCTAAAATCGGAAAGTTATAATGGAAGACTTGGAGTATGTGCCAATGTTACCTTGCATGAGACCTCTCACTTTAAGAATGTTGTTAGTCACACGTACTTGCAAAAGGATGTATGGAAAGTATTTTAACAAACTAATGGAGTAAATGTATGGGTATCCTAAAGCAGGCTACAACAATCTTGGGAACTGAAGGGAGGAAGAGTTTCACTTGTATTTAGAATATTTAAGCCATTTTGTTGTATGAATACAACAAAGCCTAATTGTTAAAAACAACTCACATGATGGAGGGCACTGTCCAATGTACATTTACAATTAAAAGGTAGGACACTCAAGCAAATTGTTATTCAAATGTGAAAGGCTATGTGGAAAGCGATTTGTAACCATCTGATGTACTAAATCTATAGATCTCCTAAAGCAAGATGCAGCTGCCTTGGGTAACGATACTAACAAATTTACCTAGTAATACATCCCCCATTTGGATAACTGTACAAAGCTGAGTACTTCATGGATAATTAGATACAAAGTTAAGTACGGGGGAAGTTCTATGGTATATTGTCCAAAATAATCAGAAAACTTTCCAATCATTGGCAAAGAATTATTTCACAAATTTCCAATTTTGAAATTGGAAAAGATATCTTCCAAAATGCACCGAAAGTTGCAAAATGCAATATGAAGTTACAAAAAATCCCATTTTACTAACTAAACTTATACTTACTGATTACTAATTCTTGGTCCATCAAGCTGTGGTCTAGTAATAAGTTGGAGTGCTTGCAGAAATGATGACATAGGTTCTCCAACTTCCATGTAAATGAGTTCAAGGTGATTTTGGAGGATTAGATACCCTTCAGTTATGCCTCTTATCCAAAGATAACCTGTCTATAAGCAAATATCTCATATGGAATTTCATACACTCTCCAACCAATAAAAATGGGCTTAACTACCCAAAAAAATGACTATGTTTTCTTAGGTTGATCTCTCACAAAAGACACTTCAAAACTACCAAATTAGCTTGCTGTAATTTTTTTACCTGATTTATGCTATAAAATTCCTTAACACAGTAGTTCAAAGACATATAAACACTTCTTAATATGTAAAATAGCTAAATTTAAGTGTAATTATGCATTTTTTAACTTCGGATTGCACTTAAAAAGTTTGATTTGCAAGTATTTTACTCAAGATCAGCCTATTAATTAGTTCTTTTAGTTTTTTTAAGCTTATGCACATCACAGTTAGAACAGATCTGAAGCACATGAAGGGTGTGTGATAGGATAAGAAACTTCTTGAACAAGGGAATAACAACAGAACAATCAAACTCAAGCAAAAAATGCAGCAGGTAAACAAATTAGCACTGTACATACCTGGGCGTGACTTTGTTTTACCGTGGACAATCCATGGTGCACCGTGGACAATCTGGGCATGATTAGGACCTCCAATATTAGAAGACACCCATATTTGCAGAGAGGTCTATTGATAATGCTAGTGGAAAGGTGACATGTCCAGATGTGAAGAAAATAATTTGAATAAACAACCTCGAAATTAGAAACCAAGACCTCCAAGACCTCCAATGAAGGATTAATTCAATAAAGGGTTATGGTAAACTTGACTCATAAATAAATTTATATAACCGAAGGAGGTCCCTTGTTATCAGAAACATTTGGAAAAATTTGGCATCTTTTGAGGGTCAATCTCAGACTTATATTGAGCAGCAGTAGGTGGATTCTTCAATTCAGATCTCAAAAAACAATTATGGGCATAATAACAACCATAAAACATGAAGTCCAGGCAATCCTGAGTCGTGTTTGGACAATTTTGAATCCATCTAGGCATTGCACCCAAAGTTCTGGGAAATCCTTTGGGCATAGACAACCCTAGAAAAGGAAGATCTAGGCATAATTTCAACCCCAAACAATAGTAATGTTCAGCTGTAAAAACCATTAAATGAAATTCAGGGCACACTTAGATGAAATATGGGAATCAACATTCCTGGTTGTATCTTCATAACAATAATAAATGCCCCAATGGAAAACCTCCTGTAGCAACAATTTGGTGTTATTTAAAGGTTCTGGAGCTAAAGTATGTTGAGGGTGTCCTGAGATGACCCTCATGTGGAGTTGTAATAGATGTGGGAAGACTTGGAGAAGGATCTCATAGTCCATCTAATTATTAAAAGGAGGATCCCACTAAAACCTTATTCACTTCCACACCCTTCAAATGTGAAAAGGGAACTTCAACTAGATCTAATAGGAAAGTGCCCTATTTTGATTGACTAGTAAATATGATTATGCAATATGAGAATATATAAATTCTAAATACTTCTCAAAGTGCCATCACTTAGGTTTGGAGGAATGACCTTTCATTCTCAAGGGTTCACAAGCTATATGGAAAGAGTCTTGGAGATGCCCTATGTTCTAACAAATCCTACACTAGAATGCCATATTCTCATAATCAAAGATCTGATTGTAGCTAAAACTTTCATCTCAATAATGATCAGATTTTATAAACTACCATTCATATCTATCTCCATAGAATTTCATGCTTAGTTCAAGATCCCAACACCAAGCCTATCCTGATTTAGTATATAAATTTGAAAAAAGTAACTTCAATTTGTTTCGATATTGATGGATGGCACAAATGTATAGGCAAGTTTGTATCCAAACCTAGATCTTAATTATGGACATATTCATGGAGGTAGGATTGAAATATAGAAACTACGGTGCAATAAAATGGCCCTCTCTTCCCCAAAATCAAGGTCACAACGATAAGAATATCTTGCAATATTTAACATCTTCAAAGAGAACAATAAAGAATCCATTAGTAAATAAATATGCTACATCACATTTTGTTAGTGAAGTTGAGTAAATCCATCCTTAAAACTTTGATATAGTTGGCCAAACACCATTAAAATAGCTAATTGAAGCTTGATATTTACACGATTAGATGTGGGAATATATTTATGGTCCCATAGCCTTTATCTTTGGAATAAAATTAGACTTCTCTAGAGTGAAAGTGTTGTGGGAGAGGGTTATATCCCCTTTTTTGAATTTTAAGGAGAAGAATTTATGACATGTGAACTTCTGAAGTCATGATCTATCTAGCCGAGCCTCGTCTTAACCATGTGTGATTCCATTAAGGTCCATTATTCCATCTATGACTGAGCCGTGGTTTCATTCTGATTTTTTATCTTCTTGTTTAGGTTTGCCTGGGGTTCGGTCCACCTGCTGAGAATATTATTGTGAAGGCCATGAGGCCTAAGGGTCTATTCTAGTATGCTATAGGCACATTTAAGAAGGTTATGAGACCAGGTGTTTAGGTCTTTTGTGTAAAGACCTTGTGTAGATCTGAACAAGGGACCGTGCTTTCTACAAAATGGTTCATCAGAGACATGAAGTGTGGCCCTTTTGGGATTTACAATATAGTTTTTGAGTGACGAGACTATGTGCTACCATGATGCCAATACAAAGTGGGAGCGCTAAGGTGGTTCTTATAAAAAGTAAGCGGTAAGACCAAACATAACCAAAAAAGAGCCAACTCAAGAGATGGAGAGTCAATCCCCAAAAAATGTACAAAGAGAGCCGATATAGAAGAAAAAAAGTTGGCTCCTAAAGAAAGCATTTTTAGGTTCAATGATGAATGACCTACTAAATCAATACTCAAGATATGAGAGCTTGTATCCTACAGTAATTAATACCAATCCAGGCCATGACTTTGTTTTCTTAGGGCCCACAAAGAAAAACTCTCTAACCAAATATTCATTCGAAACGATACTCTATTTGTTTCTCTATATCCCACCATGCATATGAATTATATCATAGAGAACCAACTGCTTTCTCATCATAAATCATGGAAAACATCATGCAGGGAAACAAGCATAAAGGGTACATATGTAACTTGAAACCCCAAGTGGATTAAACATAAATGTTTAAGAATAATGTAACTTCAGAGGATATTCTCCATGTATTTGAGCCATTATTTTACCATGCAAAAATTGCCTTTTGTGGATATGTAGAGTTAGTTCCTTGTAAAAATGCAATTTATATTAAATTGTATTGTTTTAAGTCAAGTTGGCCTAGTCAAGGTTAGCGAGCCGACCTAGGGTTGTGTCAACTCATTTTTAGGTTAGAATGTGTATAAATAAGAGACTTGATGCCTCATTTGAGAACATACTCATACACATACTTGTTTGATCAAGTCTAGCATACAAGGAAGAGAGAGAAATAACGAAGGAGGAGAAGTGGAGGAGAAGAAGTCAGTCTTGCTAGAGTTTTGGTATTTGGTTCTTGATTTGGAATACTTCTTGGTCTTCGGTAGACTCTCCTTGAGAGAGCATTGTTTTGACATTGTACTTGGTTGAATCTATATTGAGGAAGTTTTGCTGGGTTTTCTCTCCCATGAGGGTTTCCCTGGATAATTCTATGTGTACTTTGTGATCTTGTTTCTTTCAATGATACTTATCTTATTGTTATTGCACATGTGAAATTTTTAAGTGCTAATAATAAGAGTAGAGGCAATTTATAAACTTTAACAATAAAAGGGTGTAGTGTTGAATCAAATTCTCCAACCAATATGAGGCCATAAAGGAAATTCCGATCAAAATCCCAAGAGTTTTCATTCATTTTATAGATAACCAGGATAGTGTGGAGTTGACTAGTGACAATTAATGCTTTTGAGATTGGTTCAAGGAGGCAATTCTATTGCAACATTTGCTAGGGTTGAGGATGGTATTCAATGTCCATCATCCAAGGATGAAGTAGCTAACAAGCTTGATCCCTTGCAATTATTTTTTCTCTCTTCATGTACCCAATGAAGCATTTGAGGGGGATTCCACTAATGAGGATAACTTGAGTTTAAGAACATCATATTATATTATAGAGGACACACTCAACTATGGTTGAATTTTGCAGCCCATAGTTAGGATGTTTCTATGCAAGATTTGGACAACTATCTTGAGCAGTATAGTTCCTTTTAAGTTTTCAAAACAAAAGGTTTCTCACAGCTCTGGCATGTATTTGTCTAGATTGAGCATGTTGACAGTTGGACGATAATTTGGCCTGAGAGACTGCTCCAACCGAACTTGTTTCAGTGAGAAAAAGCAACTAATTGAAGAGAGATATGCTATTTATTGGAAAATATTGGCACCCGATGTTGAGGATTTTAACAGCAGTGTTGTTTATGCCATTGTCGTAGGTTCAAGGAAGATAATCAATAGGATTTTGCAGTGTAGGGAAGTTGGGGTTGAGCAGCTGAGATCGAGAAATGAAATCTTGAAGAAAAGGATTCAGTCAACAAGAATCCCAGTGAGATTTCTTCTAGAGCAATGAGAAGTATGTGAAGGAAATGATTGATGATATGAAGGTATTTGGACTTGATAATCCACAATATGTGGTATTCTTGTCAAGGAAAAATTAATTGGTCAAGTACTAGGGGTTTTGAAGTCAGTTGCTACCCATGGTTATATCCTGATCATGAAACCTTGCTACCCATTTTCAGTGTACTCATTCTTCAAACAAATATGCTGAACTGCGCACCTTTGTCATTAACATCTCTCAACGAAGGACAATATCCATCAGTTCATGGAATTAATCAATATGCTTGTTGAGTCAAAGCAGGATGAGATTTTTGCTGAAGCTTCACAACTTTACTCAAATTTGAAATTTCATGGTGCACAACCTACCTTTAATTGTTTATAGATTAGTATCCATGGTCTATCATAAGATAGGATTTGTTGAGACAACACATTATTTGGTTGGTTGCAGTTCAAGAGCGGTGTTAACATGTTTTTTAACAATATTTCACCATGTTTGTTGTTTTGATTGAGCCTTATGCAAAGTAGAAGATGTGGCAGAGAGAAAAATATGTATTTGGACAACCTCATTACTTCTTTAATTTTTCGCTAGATGGGAAGATCTAGAATGCACTGATATATTCCTATGCCAAAATGGTTGGTACGATCAAGGTGGTAATCTATCTCCCACAATAGAGACAATCAAGGGTTCCGTGTAATTGAAGTATACATCAACTATCAAGGAATGCAAGCAGTTGAATCTGCTTTTGATAATAATACTTAAGACATCTTAATCACCATGTACGACAATATCTTAGAAATCAAGATTGAAAAGATTTTGCCACTTTGAGTGAAATAAGAAGGTTGATTGTGAGCCCATGTTAAACTGATACAAAGGGTTATTTTCTAGTATCTACATGTGGTGGACTACAATTAAGGGAAGAGGTTGAAAAGCTCTTTATAGAGATGAAAATTCTATTTAGAAAACAGAAAACCCCGTTGAGATGAAAATTTGGGCATTGAACCTACCCTCCAACAATCCATATGTTTATGGACTCTATAGGAAGGATGGAGACTCGAGAGTCTTAAAGAGGAGAAAATGTATTTAGGTATTTACAATATGCTGGTTAGAATTTGGACTTCTGTTAGAGCTCTATATTGAACTGATTCTCCTATCTTAATGTCCCAGAGGCACTGCATCCAACATGTGATAATTTGGATGGCAAAGTCAAGGAGAGATAAATACCAAAGCAAATACTAAATAAAGAAAGGGCATATTTTACACTAATTCTTTGAGATAACTAAAACAACTTCGAAAACTTTACCTTTAATAAAACAAATCATCAGGGAACATATCTTCAAATACAGGTATTGATTGAGATTGGAGATTTGCATATGTCACACAACAGATTCCATGGAAATATATTACCAACAATTGCAGGCCTTCAAAAATGGCAGCAGTATTTCAATTTGTCCATGGTTGAGGGAATAGATGTTGCTGCTAATAATTTAACTAATTTTGATTCCAAGAACACTTGAAATATCCACAAAAGTACACTATTTCAATGTCTTCGAATTGACTTTATGGTCCCATTCCAAATTCACTTAGGAATTGCAACATATCAAAATCTATTTGTTTTGTATAAACTATTTGGTTGGAGAGGTTTCAACTAAAACTGGCAATATTAACCAGATAAGATATTTATTTGGTTACAAGAATAGTTTAAATGGATATACTCCAACTTAAACATTACAAGAAAAAAATCTAGGTTAGGAGCCTTGGGATAATAATGAAGAATATTCTAGGTATGCCGTGGGATAGGAAACTACATTCTTGGATTCCATGGCCCCTTAGGTATCCATTGATGCATCATGCTCTCTTTCTGATTCTTTTGTATTATTAATCTACCCTAAATAGTCGATGAAGTTATATTTTTGCATATTCCCTTGAATGATACCTCCTCCTTCACCATCATATTCGATGGCCAGATAGAGAAACCTCTAAAGTTTCCTCTAATTTGAAATCATTTGCAGAAGACTTCTCCTAGATTTGAGTGTATTGTTGTTGAGCAAACAATAAAGTTGGTGTTACTGCTGGGAAAACAATGGTTCAAGACTAGTAGAAACATTAGAGGTCGATAATTACTAGGTGATGACATTGGATATTTAGTAAGGATACTCTATTGTTACAATTTGAGCTATCATTAAGCATGCTTCTAGCAATGTATGCCTAAGAGAGATTCTAGATCCAGAACACTTGATATGCCTAGTATGTTAGACAAAGTCCCTCTCTGATTTCTTCAAATCCAGAACTACAAAATTATCATGTGTATAAAATGTTATTCATTTACCCTATAAGAAGACCCAACATATTGTTTGAAAGACAATTGGCTTGTGGTACAAGCTACTTTATGAATATTTACCCTTCAAGGAAGAAAGCTTACGGACCTGAGGACCATACTATCACAAAGAAAAACCTAGAATTTCTCTAAGGGTTTATAAAAAATATAGAACAATAGAGAAGGAAAACGTGAAGGTGGGTAACACTTTCGTGAGAAACGAGTGCAAAATCGTCTTAGCGGAAGTTATTCGGCCGAATAATAAATATTATTCGGCCGAATAATAAACATTATTCGGCCGAATAATAAACATTATTCGGCCGAATAATTTACATTATTCGGCCGAATAATGTAAAGGTTATTCGGCTGAATAACCACAAACAGTTCTCCGTCGAGTCTAACGGAGATCCTTGAAATGTGTGCAAACAGTTGCCGGACGAAATTTTTTTTTCGGGCAATAGTTTATTCGGCCGAACAATTTTTCGGCCGAACAATCATTCGGCCGAATAATCCGTCGGCTGAACAAGTATTCGGCCAAACAATTTTTCGGCCGAATAATTCTTCGGCCGAATGATTATTCGGCCGAATGATTGTTCGGCCGAACTATTTTTCTGCATAAAAACACAGCATCGGCTGCCATTTGGCATTCCTTGCTGGAAATTTCTGGACCCCGCAACGGGCCCGCAGTAGCTTTGTTGCCACCCCCGCCGCTATTCCACGACCCGCCTGCTGCCCCAGGACCTGTTGACGCTCCACGAACTGCTGCTGTTACGTTCGCCACCCTGCTGCTTCTCCACGATCCGTTGCTGCCCCGCGACCTGCTGTTGCTCGTCGGCTTTACGTTGGATAGTTCGTCGGCTTGTTGGCTGTTTCTTGCTGTTTCTTGTTGGATGTTGCTCGTCGGCCGTTATGTTTTGGGTGGCAGGTGTGTTCGGTTGTGTTGCTGCGTGGACGCTGTTGCGGTTTTGTGTGCAGGCTTGAAAGCTCGGCATTGAAAGGTGTGTTTTTCCTTCACTTGTGGTGTTTTGATTTTGGCTGTGTATGTTATAGGTCTTAGTTGATGGCTTTATTTGTTGCTTGGTGAAGGAATTTGTTGTTTCTGGAGCGTTGGTGGATCGAATAGTCGCGGCGTCGTGGATCGACGATTTCTTAACTGTTCATTTGGATACAGGTATGTATCGATACGCATATTGTGCTCTTTAGTTGGTGGCATTAGGAGAAAATTAAAAAAAATCTGTTATGGGGGTTAAAATTAGAAGTTTTAATTTTTTTATATTCAGTTTTGATTTTAGAGATGTTTGTATGTGCATGAACAGGGTTCATTAACTCTGTTCATGAACTCTGCTCATGAACAGAGTTCATGAACTCTGTTCATGAACTCTGCTCATGAACTCTGCTCATGAACAGAACTGGAACAGGTATAGTTAGGCATGAAAGCTTTTATCTTAGTCATTATTACTCTTATAGGTAGATATGACCATATATATTAAGTACTCTTTTATGAGCCCATAAGCTGGCTAGTGGTGTAATATTTATACTAGTGTGATAGTTCAAGGCGCGTAATTACGATTGCCCAACGAAAAGTGCAATATTTCACAGGTATATGTTTGAATGCCCATATAGACTCACAAGTTAAACCCGGAGTCTAAGATAGCTAAATTATTACACGTTTTTTTACTGATGAAAAATAGTGATTAAGGTAGGTCTAATTAATACACAATAGGATAAAACTAGATGTATGTTTGGTTGGCTCTTTTATTACAAGTTGAGTAGGATTATATCAACTAGCCATCAACCTTATGTTAATGTTAATAATTAACCATTCTGAAAGAAGAAACAGGGCTTAGGCAATATTTTACAACAGTATAAATAGAATATAATTAGCAGCCACTCGAACACGAGGTTAAAAAACACCCTGCTCATTTCTTTTCAAGATGATTTCAAATACATTACTAACTAATATATCATCCATCTTAATTATAAGATCTTATCAGGGTTCATGAAGCTTAGAGATCAAACTAAAGTTGAACTTATAATGTCTTGTATCAATGGGGTTATTCATTCTAATGGTGTTAGATACTGTATTTACTGCTGAATCGTTACCATATAATATAATTGCCAACCTCATAACTTTTCTATATATGATGATATATCATGGTCCACCCTTATTTTTATGATTGTTCAATAAATTCTAGGAGCTCTAGTCACATACTTTTTGTGTGGTATCTCTTGAATACAAAAATAGAAGCTTACTTCTAGCAGGTATCTAACCATGAAGAGCCCTTAATAATATATAATTCTTTAAAGATTAACCAGACCACTAGACCTAATAAAAGTTCATCCTTGTTAGCCGTGATCTAAATACTTAGAGCTATATATGAACAGGTATTAATTAGCCTATAAATCTTATCTTGTTTTCTCTTAAGCACTATAGTTATTATACCTGCTTTTTTTAGGGAAATAACGTATGAGTAAATTAGGCTTATACTAATAGTTAAAGATACTAAGTACAGATGAAGTATCACCATTGGTTATCAGTTTATACTATGACTATAACACAAGATTTACAATAGCTATAAGCTTTATACTGCTTACACAATGACTGTAACTAACACATCATATCACGTGTTTGGTTTCATAGCTTACTACTTACTGCTATCAATGGAATCACCTTCTCTTACTAACATGGCATGAGCAGAGTTCTGTTCATGAACAGAACTCTGCTCATGAATAGAGCTCTGCTCATGAACAGAGCTCTGCTCATGTTATGCTCATTTTTATATATAAAAATGGTAAGAGCAAGTATAAAGCAAGTAAGGCTTTGAAATATTTAAAATGAAAATCAAACAACATAACGTGTATTTGTTTTATTCTTATGAAATGCAACCCCATGGCTTCTTTATATAAATGGATATTTAAACCCTAATCCTGAACGAGTTTCATTAAGTTTCCCTAATTTTTAATGAAAGGATAATAAAGGGTATACTACACAACTTTATAAATGGTCAACCGGTGGTTTTACTATGTTAAGTGAGGTACAAGAATGTTATATGAGTTCATGAACTCTGTTCATGAACAGAACATGTTTATGAACAGAACCTTTTCATGAACAGAGTTCATGTAGAAAGTCACTTAAAAATTTGATGTTCTTAGGTATTTTTTTTATAAAAATGAAGGAATGTTTGTTTATTGAGATATAGAATGAAAACATAAGTGATCATTGAAAAATTTGGAAGGTTATTGTACTATTACAATTAAATGATTATGAGATGATTATTGATGTTATGTTTATGCTGCAATAGTGTTCTTAGAGCTAGAAGAGGAACTTACGAAAGAAAATAAGTTATAATATTTTAGGTGGCTCTACATTTTGTATGCAGATCTTTAAGAGATATGTTTTTAAGTTTGTAGAATGAACATGTACAATTTCAATGTGTGTAAGTTGTTTTATCATAAATATAAATTAGAAATCTCTTAATAAGTGTATATATATGTTATACTATTTTAGCCAGCTCTACATTTTGTATGCAGATCTTTAATAGATATGTTTTTAAGTTTGTAGAGTTAACATGTACAACTTCAATGTGTGTAAATTGTATTATTATAAATATGAGCTAGAATTCTTTTAATAAGAATATATATATATGTTTAGTGAGATGTTTGTTCATTGACATATATAATTCAACCATATTTGTTGGATTGAAAGTTTTTAAGGTTACTATACTACTTCAATTAATCATGTTATGACTTATATTTGATAATGAAATGATTATTAGATATATCTTTATGTTGCAATATTAGTGATGGTAAGGAATTTTAGTTAATTAATTAGAGTTAGGAGGGGGACTTACATTTTGTTGTAGTTTTTTATCAAATATTGGCTTGATGTTTGTAGAATAGTCATATACAATTTCAATATGTTAACGTTTGTGTAAATTTAGAAGTTATATCAAATGGAAAGAGAGTCTTCGAAGGGAAAGCGTAGGAGGAGGTCATCACAATCCTCAAGAATTGGTGTTCCAGTTGGTAGTCGAAGGTTGTCGAATTCACCGAGAGGTTCAAGTTTATTGCATGGGTCCCAATCATTTGATCATCAACGAGTTCGAAGGGGTACAAATGATTCTCCTTCATCTTCTGTGGGAGAGCGTCGATCTCAACCTTCTGTTGGTATGAACATTAATGTTTAATAACGTATAAATTGTATTTTTTTGTGTTTTGAATTTATGGACAAGGTTAATTCTTGACTATGGCTATATTTGAAGCAGAGCGACGTTCAGAAGATGTGCGTAATTCGATGGAGCGAGGGGAAGATCAAGATAGGATTGTAGATGATGGAATAGGTGTGGGTGGAGAGCAAGGTCCTGAAGATCCTCCTAGAGCTAGGACGACATATGTTCCACTAGCTGAGGGGTGTACACCCATATCAACTTATCCATCTGATTTACCTGATGAGCTTCCATGGCAAGGTGTTGTGCAACAAACTATTCTTGAAAGTTGTAGATCCCACTATGATAGGTTGAACAATGATCTTTGTTCTTTGGATCTCCCTCCAGAGAGCCGACAAAGTCTAGAGATTGTTTTGGCGTCTTTGCAAAAATTCATTGATGCATATGAGGAACTTGGACCAACTACAAATGGTTTTGTTCATTTGATGCGGATGCGAAGGGACCAAGTTATGGGTCCAGACAACTGGGAGGTTGTGAAGGAGAGAGTCACTAGAGAACAAGCCAATTCAATGTTCAATTTCAAGGAAGGCCTTAAGCGAAAAATGTTGAAAGTGCAATATTTCAAGCATCCTCAAATTGCACATTTAATATATGATCGATTTCTTGCAGCTTATGGTCGATTGCCTTGGAACGATGAGGTTCCTAATTATTTTGCAAGATTTTTTTATGCGGAGTTTTTTTTAGGTATGAAGCCTAACTATACTGATGTTCCTTCTGACTTTTATGGAGTTGGAAAGGGTAGAATATATAATCGAAAAGGCGCTCTCAGAGACCCTACCACTATACAACCTCCACCTGAGATACCTCGTCCACCAAGGGTTGTGGCTTTAAGATCAGAGATGGAGACAACATCTCAACTAGGGACAATTGGAAGGGAATCGGTAGGTGATGGTTTAGCTTCAGCTCTTGCTGGAGTAGAAGTTGGTTTGGGGCGAGAGAGGGCTCGTGCTATTGTTCGTCAAAGTTTTGTTTACAAGACTAATGACGAGGTAGATGCATTGAGCATGGATGATCTCAGGGCTTATGCTAAGTCTTGTCGAGATATAGCTTCAGATGTGTTATCCAATGACACATCGAGCATGGGAGAGGTTTGTTGATTATGCTATGACAATCTATTTGATTTTTTATTAATCATTTTGAATTGAATTTTTTGGTACATGGGAATAAATATATTAAGCAAATGTATTTTGTTTGCAGTTTTCGAGAATGTTAAATGCACATAATTTTTGAGTCTCCAGTAGTCAAAACCAAGAGCATCTTAGTCAAAACCAAGAGCATCTTAGTCAAAATGAAGAGCGCTTAGGAGAGGTATTTTAATTATAATATTTATGATTGAACTTGATATTTTTTTTGTTTGTTTGAATTTTAATAAATATCAATGTATCTTATTGTTAATTTGACTTATTTATGCAGGTTTCTTTAGATTCCAACTTTTTAGATGGTTTACCATCTCTTGTGAGCTAATGATTTTAATTTTTTTTTGTTTTGGTTTTAAGTTAATTGCTTAATTTATTATTTGTATCTACTATGTTTTATTTATTAACAAAATTTAAATTTTAGGGAAGAGACCATTTGGAAATTGGGGGCGAAGATGTGGGGTCTTTAATGAATGCAGATATTGGCACCGAGGTAATTTTGTTGAACTAGAAATGATCTCTAATATAAGTTTAATGTTTTATATTTTTTTGATTTATTTGAAAATTGTTTTTGTACATGTTGCAGCTTGGCTCTTTGAGATCCTTCGGAGCCAAAGGAAAGGCTCTAGGGGAAAAAAGTGGTGGACATGCATTCAAAGAATTTGATGTACGATTTTTTTAATAATTGAATTGTTTTGTAGATGAGTTTAATATCTTAATATCTTGAATTTAGTTTAAAATTGTTTAAATAATTTATGATCTAAATTTATAATTTGTTTTTTTGTGTATTGTAGGTTGAGTTGAGTCCCAGGGAAGGTCCTAGTGGAAAATAGTGGAAAGATATTGGTCTAGATGGATAGTGGTTCAGACTTTATTGTTTTTGTTGATATCTATATATTGGTGTTGTTTTGAACATGGAGGGTATTTATTTTTTGATTATATATATATGTACATTGAATTCACAAGTTCATCAACTCTTTTTTGGATTATATACATGAGTACATGTCCATTATTTCTCATTTGGTAAATGTTTAGAATATGTTTTGCATGAATGTTTAAAGTGTTTTGATAATATTTATAATATGTTTCGCATGAATGTTTAAAATGTTTTTATAGGTGCAATCCAAGGTTAGGAAATGTTGAATGATGACAATGAATGTTATGAAGTTAGAAAATGTTGAATGATGAGAATGAATGTTGAATGTTTCGAATGTTATGGAAGAATGAATATTGGGAAAGAATGAATGGGAAGTGTTAGGAATGTTTAAAATGTTATTCCAAGTTGGGAAATGTTCAATGTTGAGAATGAATGTTATGGTAAGAATCAATGTTGGGAAAAAATGAATGGGAGGTGTTAGAGAAAAAGGAATGTTGGGAAAGAATGAATGGGAGGTGTTATGGAAGAAGGAATGTTTTCAATTTGTTATGTTGAGAATAAGTGTTATTATAATATGTTTTGCATGAATGTTTAAAATGTCTTGATAGGTGCAACCCAAGGGTAGGAAATGTTGAATGAATGAGAGGTGTTGGAAATGTTTAAAATGATAATCTAAGTTAGGAAATATTCAATGTTGAAAATGAATGTTATGGTAAGAATTAATGTTGGGCAGAAGTTTATGAATGTTAAAATTTTTGATAGAAATATGGATGAATTAGGAAGTTTAAAAGCAAATATATGTTAAGTTCAAATTTTGATATAATGGATTTTTAATTAATTTAATTTTTATTTTCAATGTTCAGGTACATTTGATGCGGCTGAAATCATGGCAAATGGGGGTAACGGTTTTTTTTGTTTTTTAATCATAAGCGAAGATTCCAGGATTGTGAAGTTTGTGTTAAATTAGAGCAATGATTTTAAACAACAATTTGATGAATTTTCATTGATTTGTTGTAAATAATCATTTCTCTAATTTAGCATAAGCTTCACAATCCTGGAATCCTTGCTTGTGATTAAAAATCAAATGATCGTTATCTCCATTTGCCATGATTTCAGTTATGTGAATTTGCACAAGCGATATTTTCACGCATGCTCCTGCACCATCATGCTCACCTTTTCCATGCCCAGTTTCAAAGAAATTCCAGCGATGTTTAATGTTCAGCGCTTTATGAAGTCGACATAACCAAAAAAATGATCGTGAAGATTTAAATTGACCCGCACATCCATCAGACCATATCCAATGCTCTTTGAATTTGACTTCGCGTTTTTTCAGTGAGTCATAGAAAATATTTTCTATACAATGTTGGACAAAATGTGTGTCGTGTGTACGATCATCGCTGATATAGAAGTGATATTCTTTAATCACATCTCGATTGTCACATGTGCTTTCAATGCCATCGACATCCTGTTGAGAATGTCTATATACAACATGGACAAATATCGAAACTTGGTCAGAGTGATAGTATTCACTCTGTATTTCTTTTTGTGCAGCAAATGTATAGTTTTCAGCAAAATCAACCACCGACAAAATTGTTCCGGGTGGAAAAATTTCACGAGACTGTTTGAATTGAAGATCTTGCCATCGTGCTCTATGTGAATGCTGGGTGTATTTATAAATTTTGCTTTCAAATTTTTTGAGAAAATCTGTGACACATATCTTGTCTTCTAGCAAATCAATTCTTTTGGAATGTGAATCACTAGAACTTGTATTATAGTTGATGTATTCGTATCTCTTCCAATCAACATTTACATTTGACAACGATTGATCATGATCGATAGGGTATTTATTGTGGAATAACACCAAATTTTCACAATGATGACAATGTTTTCCATTGACACATTTCTTTGAATAAAATACTTCATCGTGATTTCTCTCACATAAAATTTGAGATATGAATTCACGTATCGTCGGCGGAGGTGGTGAATTTGTCCAAAACATTTTACCAAATTCAAGAAACGTGTCATAATATAACTGAAATTGCACATGATAACGGCAACAACATGTATCACGTATAGTTATAGGTCGAACATACCATGGTTTTTGTTGCACAAATGTAGTGATTGATATATTAATTCCACGATGATCTTCCTTGAATTTATTGAACAATTGTACTTGTGTCATGTCCATTATATGTTTTGGTTGGATTTCATATACATTTCGTGATATTCTTTTGCGTATCACATCTCTTGCATTTGGTGAAACTCGAGCATGTTCCAACCAATATTCTCGTACAATATCTTTAACACCTGCTCCTAATCTATCTTTGTAAGGTTGTCTACAAATAATTGCCCAACAAGAAAGTTCATTATTTTCATCTATTTGCATTCTGAATTTGCTATGTTTGTATAATGTTTTTCTTGATGTTCCAACTGCTTTTGCTAGTTCTGTTGTCAAACGCTTTTGTTTAGTACTAGCTGAAAGAATTCCTGTATGAATTGCTTTGCGTGCAGCACTGATATCTTTCTTCTTGGATTTTCCAAATATTTTTATTGCATCGCCTATATTTTTCATCACATTTTGTTTCAATTTTGACTCTTTTGTTACTTTGTGAATACCCAATAATGATGTAGTACCTTCTAATTTCTTGGACACTAATAAACATCTCAAAATTTGTGCTTGTCCTGCTATTGAGTAATCCTTGAGAACTTCATCATAAAATTTTGTAGCACGATATCGTGCAAGATGTATTGGTAGTTTTTCTCCATATTTGTCGCAATCAATGTCTTCTAACATTTCATCATCAATAGTAAAAGTACCTATACATCAAGTTAAATTTAATTTAACATATATCAAAAAATAAAATTCATTATAAAAAAATGAATTTGGAAAATATATGATATATACATACCAGGTTCAATTTCTGGATTTTGAACTTGATCTTCAATATTGATTTCATCGACATTAGCATGTAAATCACTATTTACATCTTCTACAATGTTCTTTTCAACTTCAATTTGTTCTTCTTGTAGTCTATTTTCAATTTCCATTTCTTCAACATTATCATGTAAATCTGTATTTATATCTTCAATAGTTCTCTCTTCCGTTTCAGCAACCCTTTGTTTTTTGGCAATATATCTGAGTTTTTGTTTCTCTCTATTATCATCATCATCACGTTTACGATCAGCTTTTCTTTGACATTTTCTCTTATTGCCCATGGTTGTTTAATCTATAGACGATAAATTAAAGAATCATGTTACTTTATAGTAAAAATAAATAAATTAAGATTTAAAAACATGTACGGAATTTATAAAAACATGAACTGAAATTTACTTTACTTTTTAAAAATTTTGTAAGAGTCTTTTGAAGAAGATTTATTTGGAATTAACTTTCCTTTGAAAAAATTCTCTGAACAAAAATCTTCTTTGGAACACCTTGTGCCAAGGAAGAAAATAAAACACCTTGTAAATAAATCTTTGTTGTAAAATTCATTGCAAAAATACTTTTTTGAAAAAATATTTACGAAAAAAATCACTAGAAAAAAATACTTTGAATAAAAACTTATTTATAAATATATCTGGGAAAAAATCATTGTAAAGAAATAACTCTCTGAAAAAAAACCCATTTCAAAGAAATAAGAAGTACAAAATTACCTTGCAAAAAATCCTTTGCAAAATAAGATAACTATTTGAAAAAACTCCTTTCAAATAAATAAGAAGTGCAAAACTACTTTGGAAAAAAATCATTTGCAAAATACCTTAGCAAAACAACTATTTGAAAAAACTTCTTTCAATTAAATAAAAAGTGCAAAGCTACTTTGAAAAAAAATATCCTTGCAAACATGTCTAAGAAAAGAAATATTTTGAAAAAACTCCTTGCAAATATCCCTTAAAAAAAACACTTTCAATGTGTCTTTTGGAAAAAAGAAGAAGAAACATACTTTGTAAAAATCTCTTTTTCAAAAAAATGTTTTCTTTGCAAATATACAATAAGAAAATAAATATTTGGAAAAAACTTCTTGCAAATATGCCTTAGAAAAAAATTTCCTTCAATGTGCCTTTGGAAAAAAGAAGAAACATACTTTGTAAAAACCTCCTTTTGCAAAAAATGTCTTCTTTGTAAAAATGCAATAAAAAAAGAGATATTTTGGAAAAACTCCTTCAATGTGCCTTTTGTAAAAAAGAAGAAGAAACATACCTTGTAAAAACCTCCTTTTGCAAAAAATGTCTTCTTTGTAAAAATGCAATAAAAAAAGAGAAAGTTTGGAAAAATTCCTTGCAAATATGCCTTAGAAAAAAAAACTCCTTGCAAATATGTCTTAGAAAAAAAAACTCCTTCAATGTGCCTTTTGTAAAGAAGAATAAGAAACATACCTTGTAAAAACCTCATTTTGCAAAAATTATCTCCTCCTTCCGAAATTAGTTTGACAAAAAAATGCGAAGTTCAAACATGCGAAAATAATGAATTAACTTTACGTTTATTTATATGAGTATAATTTTATTTTATTTTATTTTTTTTTTTTTTTCGGCCGACGTATTTTTTTTTTCCGTTTAGTTATTCGGCCGAATAACCTTCGCCATAAGTTACGGCGCCGTTACGGAAAACAGTTATTCGGCTGAATAATTATTTGGTCGAATAATTATTTCGGCCGAATAATCTCTGAAACATGAACGATTCAGATCTCTGCAAAATTTTCAGGTTTCTCCATTTTCGGAAGGAGAAAACCACCTCTTACACAACAAAACGAATGTCGGACTTCATACCAGTAGATTCATCATTGAATCTACTTTACGAGGGTATAAATTTTGTTGTATATAGATAAGAACTGATATTTTTTAAGTTTTATCTTCGTAACATGTGTCGAGTTATGATTCAACTCTTTAAAAAAACAGCGAAAAGAAAAATCCATAACTTTGAAAATACAACACCAAAAAAATCGAAGAAAATGTGGGACTCTTCATTGACGTGTCTACTTCAAAAGGGTGGTCGTAGATTTTTTGATTTTATAGCGGATTGAGAGAAAAGTGGTGCAACACAAAGGTTGTTGAAAATCGACTGAGTTTCCCCATTGATCGACTTTAAAAAAATATAATAATTAATATAGAGGTCCATTGGATGCAAACTTATAGTCAAGCACTAGTACATTGTGTGTAGATTGTCGTAGCATTTTCAGTTTTTGCAAAACACAAGTCTAACAACGATTTTAGTGGTGCAACAAATCATAACTCTTTTGTAGTCTTTTCATTTTATAAGAACACACTGTCAAACATTTACGAAATCGACATATCAAATCTTAATAAAAAAAATTGAAAAAATTATGAGTAGAAAGCTAACATAATTCTACAAAAGTTTTCTTTTTACGGCAAAGTGAAATTTTAAACAAAAATATCACTTTTGTTCGCCCGAAGTTGGAAGACATGAAAAAAACAGAATTATTTTCTCACGAGACCCCCCAAAATAGACACCCATCTTCATTTTTTCACCCATGTAGAAAATTTTCTAGATTCCTGTAGCTTATCTTAAGCATAAAAATAATCCATGAAGGCAGATTTCAGATTGGACCTAACATGTAATAGTAGGCCATTTTTCCTCATTCTATATCAGGGGCATAGTATAATGTTGAAGATGTTTTCCAAGGGCTGCAGAGCACACCCATACTATAGCTCTTCCCGAGATTGTTGTTAATGGAAAAAGTGAGATCCATCCTTAAAACCAAACACTGGAAAGACACAGAGGAGGTAGATGTTCTAAGGTTGGATTTGGAATGAAAATACCAATATGCAACAGAGAGGTTTCCAGATTCAAACTGCACCATCTATATGCCATTCACTAAGGCTAGATTTGTGCATAGTTCAAGGGTTGTATTAATACTTGTACCATCCCCTGTTGCTAACTTCTCCAAGCCTATTGTTTTGTGTTTTTAAGATTAATTTTAAAACACTCACTCTCTGTTACAATGTAAACACAACCACCTCCTGGCAATTCTGGAATTGAAGCTACTAGCTTTGTGGCAACTAGGATGAGGGAGTCTATGGATCTTTTAGGAGTGCGTTAGGAATAAATTAGCAAATGAAAAAGTTGTAAAATTGTAGTCAAAGAGATTAAATGGGCATACTTATTTGGTTATTGATTACTTGTTATCACCTAAAATCGGAAAGTTATAATGGAAGACTTGGAGTATGTGCCAATGTTACCTTGCATGAGACCTCTCACTTTAAGAATGTTGTTAGTCACACGTACTTGCAAAAGGATGTATGGAAAGTATTTTAACAAACTAATGGAGTAAATGTATGGGTATCCTAAAGCAGGCTACAACAATCTTGGGAACTAAAGGGAGGAAGAGTTTCACTTGTATTTAGAATATTTAAGCCATTTTGTTGTATGTATACAACAAAGCCTAATTGTTAAAAACAACTCACATGATGGAGGGCATTGTCCAATGTACATTTACAACTGAAAGGTAGGACACTCAAGCAAATTGTTATTCAAATGTGAAAGGCTATGTGGAAAGCGATTTGTAACCATCTGATGTACTAAATCTATAGATCTCCTAAAGCAAGATGCAACTGCCTTGGGTAACGATACTAACAAATTTCCCTAGTAATACATCCCCCATTTGGCTAACTGTACAAAGCTGAGTACTTCATGGATAATTAGATACAAAGTTAAGTACGAGGGAAGTTCTATGGTATATTGTCCAAAATAATCAGAAAACTTTCCAATCATTGGCAAAGAATTATTTCACAAATTTCCAATTTTGAAATTGGAAAAGATATCTTCCAAAACGCACCAAAAGTTGCAAAATGCAATATGAAGTTACAAAAAATCCCATTTTACTAACTAAACTTATACTTACTGATTACTAATTCTTGGTCCATCAAGCTGTGGTCTAGTAATAAGTTGGAGTGCTTGCAGAAATGATGACATAGGTTCTCCAACTTCCATGTAAATGAGTTCAAGGTGATTTTGGAGGATTAGATACCCTTCAGTTATGCCTCTTATCCAAATATAACCTGTTTATAAGCAAATATCTCATATGGAATTTCATACACTCTCCAACCAATAAAAATGGGCTTAACTACCCAAAAAAATGACTATGTTTTCTTAGGTTGATCTCTCACAAAAGACACTTCAAAACTACCAAATTAGCTTGCTGTAATTTTTTTACCTGATTTATGCTATAAAATTCCTTAACACAGTAGTTCAAAGACATATAAACACTTCTTAATATGTAAAATAGCTAAATTTAAGTGTAATTATGCATTTTTTAACTTCGGATTGCACTTAAAAAGTTTGATTTGCAAGTATTTTACTCAAGATCAGCCTATTAATTAGTTCTTTTAGTTTTTTTAAGCTTATGCACATCACAGTTAGAACAGATCTGAAGCACATGAAGGGTGTGTGATAGGATAAGAAACTTCTTGAACAAGGGAATAACAACAGAACAATCAAACTCAAGCAAAAAATGCAGCAGGTAAACCAATTAGCACTGTACATACCTGGGCGTGACTTTGTTTTACCGTGGACAATCCATGGTGCACCGTGGACAATCTGGGCATGATTAGGACCTCCAATATTAGAAGACACCCATATTTGCAGAGAGGTCTATTGATAATGCTAGTGGAAAGGTGACATGTCCAGATGTGAAGAAAATAATTTGAATAAACAACCTCGAAATTAGAAACCAAGACCTCCAAGACCTCCAATCAAGGATTAATTCAATAAAGGGTTATGGTAAACTTGACTCATAAATAAATTTATATAACCGAAGGAGGTCCCTTGTTATCAGAAACATTTGGAAAAATTTGGCATCTTTTGAGGGTCAATCTCAGACTTATATTGAGCAGCAGTAGGTGGATTCTTCAATTCAGATCTCAAAAAACAATTATGGGCATAATAACAACCATAAAACATGAAGTCCAGGCAATCCTGAGTCGTGTTTGGACAATTTTGAATCCATCTAGGCATTGCACCCAAAGTTCTGGGACATCCTTTGGGCATAGACAACCCTAGAAAAGGAAGATCTAGGCATAATTTCAACCCCAAACAATAGTAATGTTCAGCTGTAAAAACCATTAAATGAAATTCAGGGCACACTTAGATGAAATATGGGAATCAACATTCCTGGTTGTATCTTCATAACAATAATAAATGCCCCAATGGAAAACCTCCTGTAGCAACAATTTGGTGTTATTTAAAGGTTTTGGAGCTAAAGTATGTTGAGGGTGTCCTGAGATGACCCTCATGTGGAGTTGTAATAGATGTGGGAAGACTTGGAGAAGGATCTCATAGTCCATCTAATTATTAAAAGGAGGATCCCACTAAAACCTTATTCACTTCCACACCCTTCAAATGTGAAAAGGGAACTTCAACTAGATCTAATAGGAAAGTGCCCTATTTTGATTGACTAGTAAATATGATTATGCAATATGAGAATATATAAATTCTAAATACTTCTCAAAGTGCCATCACTTAGGTTTGGAGGAATGACCTTTCATTCTCAAGGGTTCACAAGCTATAAGGAAAGAGTCTTGGAGATGCCCTATGTTCTAACAAATCCTACACTAGAATGCCATATTCTCATAATCAAAGATCTGATTGTAGCTAAAACTTTCATCTCAATAATGATCAGATTTTATAAACTACCATTCATATCTATCTCCATAGAATTTCATGCTTAGTTCAAGAGCCCAACACCAAGCCTATCTTGATTTAGTATATAAATTTGAAAAAAGTAACTCCAATTTGTTTCGATATTGATGGATGGCACAAATGTATAGGCAAGTTTGTATCCAAACCTAGATCTTAATTATGGACATATTCATGGAGGTAGGATTGAAATCTAGAAACTACGGTGCAATAAAATGGCCCTCTCTTCCCCAAAATCAAGGTCACAACGATAAGAATATCTTGCAATATTTAACATCTTCAAAGAGAACAATAAAGAATCCATTAGTAAATAAATATGCTACATCACATTTTGTTAGTGAAGTTGAGTAAATCCATCCTTAAAACTTTGATATAGTTGGCCAAACACCATTAAAATAGCTAATTGAAGCTTGATATTTACACGATTAGATGTGGGAATATATTTATGGTCCCATAGCCTTTATCTTTGGAATAAAATTAGACTTCTCTAGAGTGAAAGTGTTGTGGGAGAGGGTTATATCCCCTTTTTTGAATTTTAAGGAGAAGAATTTATGACATGTGAACTTCTGAAGTCATGATCTATCTAGCCGAGCCTCATCTTACCCATGTGTGATTCCATTAAGGTCCATTATTCCATCTATGACTGAGCCGTGGTTTCATTCTGATTTTTTATCTTCTTGTTTAGGTCTGCCTGGGGTTCGGTCCACCTGCTGAGAATATTATTGTGAAGGCCATGAGGCCTAAGGGTCTATTCTAGTATGCTATAGGCACATTTAAGAAGGTTATGAGACCAGGTGTTTAGGTCTTTTGTGTAAAGACCTTGTGCAGATCTGAACAAGGGACCGTGCTTTCTACAAAATGGTTCATCAGAGACATGAAGTGTGGCCCTTTTGGGATTTACAATATAGTTTTTGAGTGACGAGACTATGTGCTACCATGATGCCAATACAAAGTGGGAGCGCTAAGGTGGTTCTTATAAAAAGTAAGCGGTAAGACCCAACATAACCAAAAAAGAGCCAACTCAAGAGATGGAGAGTCAATCCCAAAAAAATGTACAAAGAGAGCCGATATAGAAGAAAAAAAGTTGGCTCCTAAAGAAAGCATTTTTAGGTTCAATGATGAATGACCTACTAAATCAATACTCGAGATATGAGAGCTTGTATCCTATAGTAATTAATACCAATCCAGGCCATGACTTTGTTTTCTTAGGGCCCACAAAGAAAAACTCTCTAACCAAATATTCATTCGAAACGATACTCTATTTGTTTCTCTATATCCCACCATGCATATGAATTATATCATAGAGAACCAACTGCTTTCTCATCATAAATCATGGAAAACATCATGTAGGGAAACAAGCATAAAGGGTACATATGTAACTTGAAACCCCAAGTGGATTAAACATAAATGTTTAAGAATAATGTAACTTCAGAGGATATTCTCCATGTATTTGAGCCATTATTTTACCATGCAAAAATTGCCTTTTGTGGATATGTAGAGTTAGATCCTTGTAAAAATGTAATTTATATTAAATTGTATTGTTTTAAGTCAAGTTGGCCTAGTCAAGGTTAGCGAGCCGACCTAGGGTTGTGTCAACTCATTTTTAGGTTAGAATGTGTATAAATAAGAGACTTGACGCCTCATTTGAGAACATACTCATACACATACTTGTTTGATCAAGTCTAGCATACAAGGAAGAGAGAGAAATAACGAAGGAGGAGAAGTGGAGGAGAAGAAGTCAGTCTTGCTAGAGTTTTGGTATTTGGTTCTTGATTTGGAATACTTCTTGGTCTTCGGTAGACTCTCCTTGAGAGAGCATTGTTTTGACATTGTACTTGGTTGAATCTATATTGAGGAAGTTTTGCTGGGTTTTCTCTCCCATGAGGGTTTCCCCGGATAATTCTATGTGTACTTTGTGATCTTGTTTCTTTCAATGATACTTATCTTATTGTTATTGCACATGTGAAATTTTTAAGTGCTAATAATAAGAGTAGAGGCAATTTATAAACTTTAACAATAAAAGGGTGTAGTGTTGAATCAAATTCTCCAACCAATATGAGGCCATAAAGGAAATTCCGATCAAAATCCCAAGAGTTTTCATTCATTTTATAGATAACCAGGATAGTGTGGAGTTGACTAGTGACAATTAATGCTTTTGAGATTGGTTCAAGGAGGCAATTCTATTGCAACATTTGCTAGGGTTGAGGATGGTATTCAATGTCCATCATCCAAGGATGAAGTAGCTAACAAGCTTGATCCCTTGCAATTATTTTTTCTCTCTTCATGTACCCAATGAAGCATTTGAGGGGGATTCCACTAATGAGGATAACTTGAGTTGAAGAACATCATATTATATTATAGAGGACACACTCAACTATGGTTGAATTTTGCAGCCCATAGTTAGGATGTTTCTATGCAAGATTTGGACAACTATCTTGAGCAGTATAGTTCCTTTTAAGTTTTCAAAACAAAAGGTTTCTCACAGCTCTGGCATGTATTTGTCTAGATTGAGCATGTTGACAGTTGGACGATAATTTGGCCTTAGAGACTGCACCAACCGAACTTGTTTCAGTGAGAAAAAGCAACTAATTGAAGAGAGATATGCTATTTATTGGAAAATATTGGCACCCGATGTTGAGGATTTTAACAGCAGTGTTGTTTATGCCATTGTCGTAGGTTCAAGGAAGATAATCAATAGGATTTTGCAGTGTAGGGAAGTTGGGGTTGAGCAGCTGAGATCGAGAAATGAAATCTTGAAGAAAAGTATTCAGTCAACAAGAATCCCAGTGAGATTTCTTCTAGAGCAATGAGAAGTATGTGAAGGAAATGATTGATGATATGAAGGTATTTGGACTTGATAATCCACAATATGTGGTATTCTTGTCAAGGAAAAATTAATTGGTCAAGTACTAGGGGTTTTGAAGTCAGTTGCTACCCATGGTTATATCCTGATCATGAAACCTTGCTACCCATTTTCAGTGTACTCATTCTTCAAACAAATATGCTGAACTGCGCACCTTTGTCATTAACATCTCTCAACGAAGGACAATATCCATCAGTTCATGGAATTAATCAATATGCTTGTTGAGTCAAAGCAGGATGAGATTTTTGCTGAAGCTTCACAACTTTACTCAAATTTGAAATTTCATGGTGCACAACCTACCTTTAATTGTTTATAGATTAGTATCCATGGTCTATCATAAGATAGGATTTGTTGAGACAACACATTATTTGGTTGTTTGCAGTTCAAGAGCGGTGTTAACATGTTTTTTAACAATATTTCACCATGTTTGTTGTTTTGATTGAGCCTTATGCAAAGTAGAAGATGTGGCAGAGAGAAAAATATGTATTTGGACAACCTCATTACTTCTTTAATTTTCCGCTAGATGGGAAGATCTAGAATGCACTGATATATTCCTATGCCAAAATGGTTGGTACGATCAAGGTGGTAATCTATCTCCCACAATAGAGACAATCAAGGGTTCCGTGTAATTGAAGTATACATCAACTATCAAGGAATGCAAGCAGTTGAATCTGCTTTTGATAATAATACTTAAAACATCTTAATCACCATGTACGACAATATCTTAGAAATCAAGATTGAAAAGATTTTGCCACTTTGAGTGAAATAAGAAGGTTGATTGTGAGCCCATGTTAAACTGATACAAAGGGTTATTTTCTAGTATCTACATGTGGTGGACTACAATTAAGGGAAGAGGTTGAAAAGCTCTTTATAGAGATGAAAATTCTATTTAGAAAACAGAAAACCCCGTTGAGATGAAAATTTGGGCATTGAACCTACCCTCCAACAATCCATATGTTTATGGACTCTATAGGAAGGATGGAGACTCGAGAGTCTTAAAGAGGAGAAAATGTATTTAGGTATTTACAATATGCTGGTTAGAATTTGGACTTCTGTTAGAGCTCTATATTGAACTGATTCTCCTATCTTAATGTCCCAGAGGCACTGCATCCAACATGTGATAATTTGGATGGCAAAGTCAAGGAGAGATAAATACCAAAGCAAATACTAAATAAAGAAAGGGCATATTTTACACTAATTCTTTGAGATAACTAAAACAACTTCGAAAAATTTACCTTTAATAAAACAAATCATCAGGGAACATATCTTCAAATACAGGTATTGATTGAGATTGGAGATTTGCATATGTCGCACAACAGATTCCATGGAAATATATTACCAACAATTGAAGGCCTTCAAAAATGTCAGCAGTATTTCAATTTGTCCATGGTTGAGGGAATAGAGGTTGCTGCTAATAATTTAACTAATTTTGATTCCAAGAACACTTGAAATCTCCACAAAAGTACACTATTTCAATGTCTTCGAATTGACTTTATGGTCCCATTCCAAATTCACTTAGGAATTGCAACATATCAAAATCTATTTGTTTTGTATAAACTATTTGGTTGGAGAGGTTTCAACTAAAACTGGCAATATTAACCATATAAGATATTTATTTGGTTACAAGAATAGTTTAAATGGATATACTCCAACTTAATAATTACAAGAAAAAAATCTAGGTTAGGAGCCTTGGGATAATAATGAAGAATATTCTAGGTATGCCGTGGGATAGGAAACTACATTCTTGGATTCCATGGCCCCTTAGGTATCCATTGATGCATCATGCTCTCTTTCTGCTTCTTTTGTATTATTAATCTACCCTAAATAGTTGATGAAGTTATATTTTTGCATATTCCCTTGAATGATACCTCCTCCTTCACCATCATATTCGATGGCCAGATAGAGAAACCTCTAAAGTTTCCTCTAATTTGAAATCATTTGCAGAAGACTTCTCCTAGATTTGAGTGTATTGTTGTTGAGCAAACAATAAAGTTGGTGTTACTGCTGGGAAAACAATGGTTCAAGACTAGTAGAAACATTAGAGGTCGATAATTACTAGGTGATGACATTGGATATTTAGTAAGGATACTCTATTGTTACAATTTGAGCTATCATTAAGCATGCTTCTAGCAATGTATGCCTAAGAGAGATTCTAGATCCAGAACACTTGATATGCCTAGTATGTTAGACAAAGTCCCTCTCTGATTTCTTCAAATCCAGAACTACAAAATTATCATGTGTATAAAATGTTATTCATTTACCCTATAAGAAGACCCAACATATTGTTTGAAAGACAATTGGCTTGTGGTACAAGCTACTTTATGAATATTTACCCTTCAAGGAAGAAAGCTTACGGACCTGAGGACCATACTATCACAAAGAAAAACCTAGAATTTCTCTAAGGGTTTATAAAAAATATAGAACAATAGAGAAGGAAAATGACACAAACCTGGAAAAAGCTAATCTAAACCAAAGAAGCTTGCAAGATCTGACCAAATCAAAGAAAACTAATCAGGGCTCGCTCGTCATTTTTTGAAACAAAATTGTTTATATAAACATTATTTCATTCAGGGAGAGGGATAGGAAAATAATGAAAAGATAATGCAATCTCATAACATATCCAATAATAAACTGCTTTGCAAATTTAATGCTCACATACCTTTTAATGCTAAAACACCTCCTGAAATGTACAACCAAAGCAGTTTGCAAACCTCTAGATACACGCTACAAACGGGTGGTAACCCGATTCTTTGAAATAAACCATAAAAATGAGCCTTGTATGGGTGAAAATCAAGAATTTTACCAATGTGATTCAGCATGGGCGATGCCAGGGGTGTTATTGCCACTCTAGAAGCCAAATCGCGGGCGAATCAGACTCCAAAACCGCCATTCCTTGAAATCAAGGGCGAACAATAGCTCCAAAAAACCCCATGCCAAAAATCGAGGGCAAACAATAGCTCCAAAAACCGCCATGCCAGAAATCATGGGAGAATGGGTTTACAAGAACCACCATCCCTAAATATCGGGGGTGACTGGTGCATCGAAGAAAAAATAAGGAAAAACGAATTGGCGAAAATAAAATTTCCCCTATTTCTCCCAAAAAAATCGGGGGTGACTGGTTTCTCTTGTAAATTCCTTCTAAATACATTTTTGGCTATATAGGTTTTGAATATTTAAAAAAAAAATTAGTGGGCTATTAAAATTAATTCTCAAAAACCTCTTTTATATAAAAATTCGGCCCCCCAAAAATTGGAAACCTTCTAAATTCACCATTGGGCTAAATTTCACCCCTAAAATCATCCCTGATCTCATGTTAGCATATTTAAAATCTAGCTAAGGGAATACAACGCACTTTGTTTTCAGTTTTGTTTGTATTCCTTAAATGACATGATGTGCACAAATTAATGAAAAGAGAAAGAAACAAAAGATGATTTGTTGTGATTATTGATTTTCTGCACATGAGTTGAGTTCATCTTATCACAACAATGTGTTCTTTTGTTGTGCCTTTGTGATAAGAATTGGCACATTAGGTTGCACGACAAGCATTATTGTTAGCAAGTACTTTTTCCTGGCATTTCTGTTGTTGTAAATGTAACTTCGGAACAAATTCTTTTGTTTATTATTATTATATTATTATTGTATTTTTATTGTACCTCCATCGGAGATGTTTTTCTTCCGTTCGAGGATGTCATTATTATATTTGGTCATGCTATAATATCGAGGTAAAAACTCCATTGTAATTCGGGGAAATAGCTCCCCAAAAGATAAATGTAAATTGTATTATTGAGTCTCCATAGGATAGGTCGACCTAGTCAAGTTAGAGAGGTTGGCCCCATTAGGAAAAAGGTCACCCACACTTAAAGTATCAATAGAGAGGATCACTCTCTCATTTGGCACCACACTCACTCAAGCAAGTTCGCATCAAGTGAGAGAGAAGAAAATTTCACTAGAGGAGAAAGAGAGAGAGTTGCGGAATACATCTTATATTTTGGGTTTTCCATCTTGCTTGATATTGTACTAGTGACGAATCTATTTCTAAGGAAGTTGCGGGGTTTTCTCCTTTATGGTTTCCCCGAGGAAAATTATTGTGTCTTTGTGTTTTGATGTGCTTGTCTATATTTTAGTTTAAATATCTAACTAAATTGAATTAAAGTGCAAACTCTAACATGGCATCAGAGCCATCCCGAAATAAGGCACTATGCAACGGAGGGAAACTAGGGCTTCCTAGTTCAAGGTGTTCTCTCCACAGACCATCAGAAAAAGAAGGCTAGGATAACTCTCCCTAGGAGCGTGCATCTTTTGAAGGAAGCATAATTCAATTTGAAGAATTTTCATTTTTGACCTAGTCACTAGTGCACGGAGAAAACTAGGGCATCAAAAGTTTGGGGTTTTCCTTCATCAATCCGGACAAAGGAGTACATTGGACAACTTGCCTTGAGGAGGTGCATCTTTCTGTCCAATCAGAATTTCAAAATTCCAAGTTTGGAAAATTAGGGTTTCTCTGACAAACCCTAGGTCAACCAACTCCAGAACCAGGTTGGGAATCTCAAATTGGTAAGTCCTAATTATTTTCTATTTCCATTTGAAGTTCTCATTTCAAAATGACAAACTACACCAAGCTTGAGGATAAGCTTGAAGGATATAATAACTTCTGAGCATGGAGGTATATAATCTCTCTTGTCCTAGAATAAAATGATTTGGACAAGTATGTCAATGGGGAGGTTCAAGAACCAGAGGGAGAAGAGGAAAACCCAATCCAAAAGAAGAACTTGGTCAAGGCCAAGAGGATTATTGAAGACTCCATCAAGGACCATCTCATCCCTCATGTATCATCCTTGAAGACTCCTAAGGAGATGTTTGATGCTTTGGCGAATATATTTAAAGGGAAGAACATCAATTGGAAGATGACACTAAGGAACCAACTCAAGAATGTGAAGATCCAACAATCAGAGACCATGCAATCTTACTTCACAAGGGTCTCTCAAATAAAGGAGCAACTTGAAGCGATTGAAGACAAAATAGAAGAAGGAGAGATAGTTATGACCACCTTGAATGGTCTCCCAAGGTCATATGACTCATTCATTCAAGGAATATGTGCCAGGAAGAAGTTGATCACCTTCAACAGACTATGGGAAGATTGCACCCAAGAAGAAGCTCGACTAGTAGCAATAGAAGAGAAGGTGGGAGCTAATGATGACCAAGCTATAACTGTTCACACTAAAAGAAATGACAACAAGAGGGAGGAACACCATCACAAAATATCCAGAAGACATCATGGAACTAGAAGGGATCCATCTAGTATCAGATGTTACACATGTGATGAGAAGGGACTTTACTCAAGGGATTGTCCCATAAATCGAAGATCCTCCAAGAAAACCAATAAGAAGAGGAATCATGCTCACACTGCTGAAGATGATGAACCAGTAAGGAAAATAACCAGAGAAGAAAGGGATGATTCTTCAAGTGATGAAGAATATGTCCTAATCTCAGCACTCACAGGAATCAACACACATGAGAGTAATTATTGGCTTGGAGATAGTGGAGCATCCAAGCACATGACGAGATACAAAAAATCATTCATGAACTTATCTGAACTTGAGTCACCTCACAAGGTGAAACTTGGGGATGATTATCAATATCCCATCAAAGGAAGTGGAGAAGCTTCCTACAAGATAGATTCTGGCAAATCATTAAAGATGAAAGATGTTCTCTATGTACCAGGATTAATGAAGAACCTTCTCTCAATCTCAGCATTATATGACAAAGGAATATAGGTTACATTGGTTGATGGAAAAGTTCTAATATGTCCAAAAGGAAAGACAATAAATGATGCAATAGTAATTGGAGAGCAAGAGGGTGGCTTGTTTAAGTTGAAAGGACTACTAGAACAAGCATTGGTCCATGAATCCATGGAACCAAGCGAATTGTGGCAGAGAAGGCTTGCACATGTGCACTATAGAGCACTACCAATAGCAAGCAAGCAATTTCGGGTTTACCATAAATCTAGACAAAGCATGAAGGCATTTGCAAGGGATGTGCACAAGGAAAGAACGTGAAGAAGACATTTCCTAGCACTGAAAGCAAGGAAAAATGAATATTGGAGATAGTCCACTCAGATGTGTGTGGTCCCATGTCTTCCAACTCATTAATGGGGTATGTATACTATGTTTATTTTATTGATGACTTTTCACGTAAGACATGGATTTATTTCTTGAAAGGAAAAGATGAAGTATTTAGAAAATTCAAGGAATTCAAAGCCTTCGTCAAAAATCATACTGAAATGAAGATCAAGAATTTACGATTAGATAATGGCAGAGAATTTACCTCAGAAGAATTCAAGGGCCTTTGTAGAGAATATGGGATTAAGAGGGAGTTGAGCACTCCTTACAATCCTCAACAAAATGGCGTTGCATAATGAAAGAATAGAACAATAATGGAAGAAATAAAAGCAATGCTACATGATCAGGATCTTCTGATGCACTTATGGTCAGAAGCAACAAGGAAATATGTGTATGTACAAAACCATACACCTCACTATGTATTGAACAGCAAGACTCTCGAAGAAGCTTTCTTAGGAGAGAAACCAGAAGTCAGCCATCTTAGAATATTTGGATTCCCGGTGTACATACACATCCCAAAGGAAAAGATAACCAAGATAGATCCTTCAGAAAAGAAGGGTATATTTGTGGGATACAAGGACACATCAAAAACTTACCAAATATACTTCCTAGGATTCAAGAAGATCGAGTTTATCATAGATGTAACTTTTGATGAAGATTAAACATAAAAAAAATCAAGAAAATTATCTATTGAAGAAACTGAAGAACTTGAAGTTCCCAGAATCAGATACACAGTGAAGGAAGAAACAATTCAAGAAGATCATGAATACCATGACATGACATAACCAAAAGAACCTGTAGATCCACCTCGTGACAAGAACTCCCACAAAAGAAGACCAGAATGGGCACGTGAATCAACACAATATGTAGATAAGTATGGAACTCTAGATGGGACACACAGAGAAAGCAAGATACCCAGACCATACTCCAATTATGTGGGATTACTATGTGACATCATTGACAAAGAACCTTCCAACTATGAGGAAGAAACATAGAAGAAGGAATGGAAGGATGCCATGATTGAGGAGTACCAGTCGATTATGAAGAATGATGTCTGGGAGATAGTTCCAAGACCAGTAGGGAAGTCTGTTGTGACTTCGAAGTGGATCTACAAGATCAAGAATGCTGCAGATGTTAGCATTGAAAAACACATGGCAAGATTTGTGGCACGTAGATTCTCCCAAAAAGAAGGCATAGACTACGAGGAGACATTTGCACCTGTAGAAAGATACATTCCATCAGATCTATACTTACATTGGTTGCAATAATGAAATGTAAGTTACACCAAATGGACGTCAAGACAACATTCTTGAATGTTGTAGTTGAAGAGGAAGTGTATGTGGAGAAGCCACTGGGATTTGAGACACATGAAATACAGAATCATGTGTGCAAGTTGAAGAAAGACTTGTATGGTTTGAAACAGGCACCAAGGACATGGTATGGCAAGCAGGATGGACAACTTTCTAATGAGCTTAGGATTTACGAAGAGCAAAGCAGATTCCCACCTTTACTTCAAGGTTGGGGGCGGAGACCAGTGATAATACTACTTTATGTAGATGATCTGTTTGTAACAAGAGAGGATGAGCTCATTGCATATACAAAGAGAAAGCTTGCCACAGAGTTTGAGATGAAGGACCTGGGAATGATGCATTACATCTTAAGTATGGAGGTGTGGCAGAGTGCAGATGGGATTTTCCTTGGTTAAGGAAAATATGCGGTGGATATTCTGAAGAGGTTCGGAATGATGGAATGCAAGGAAATGGACACACCAATGGCATCGAACTTGAAGCTACTATGTGATGCTTCATCAGAGACAATTGATGCCACGATGTACAGGCAGATGATTGGTTCATTGATGTACTTGAATAACACGAGGCCATACATATGCTTTGTTGTGAACACCCTGAGCCAGTTCCTAACGGATCCGAGACATGTTCACCTGATCACTGCAAAGCATATATTGAGGTGCCTGAAGGGTACAATTGAGTATGGTCTCAAGTATGAGATGAATCAGAAGATTAACCTGCATGGTTTTATTGATTTGGATTGGGTAGGCACTGCCACAGATAGGAAGAGAACTTTAGGATGCTGCTTCAGTTTGGGATCCAGTATGATCTCCTGGTTTAGCATGAAGTAGTCCTGTGTGGCATTGAGTACAACCGAAGCAAATGATGTTGCAGCTTGTTTGTCCAGTTGTGAGGCAGTGTGGATTCAGAAGCTACTGTCAGATTTGTTTGATCTCGAGTTAGAGGCGACTTGTATATTCTGTGACAACCAGAGTTGTGTGAAGTTTTATGAGAACCCGATGTTCTATGACAAGTTGAAGCATATTGAGATCAAGTACCACTATATTCGGGATATGGTGCAGAGAGGAGCAGTGAATGTCTTGTGTGTGGCGACAAACGAGAAGATAACCGATGTGTTGACCAAGCGATTAGTGAGAGTGAAGTTTGAGTACTTCAGAGAGAATCTTGGTGTTATCCAGATCGAGGTTCCTCGAAAGAGGGAGTGATGTGACTGGAAGATGCAAGTGTACTAGGGTTGTATCTCACATGGTGGAAGACGCAGGTGGTCCATAGGGACGTAATGCACCTGGGGTGCTCCTGGGATGTATCCACATGTTTGGAGACCTTGGTAGGTCCACGGGTCATAAAGACACATGGGTGCGCCTGGGATGTATCTTACATGGTTGAAGATGCAGGTGGTCCATAGGGATGTAATTCACCTGGGGTGCTCCTGGGATGTATCCACATGTTCGAAGACACAGATTGATCGAGAGAGTTGTAATGCACTTGGGGTGCTCCTGGGCTGTACCCACTAGGTGGAAGATGCAGGTGGACTGAGAGAGAGAGACGTAATGCACCTAGGTTTCTCCTGGGATGTACCCACTGGGCGGGAAACCCAGGTGGTCTGATGGACATGATGTATGCACCTGGGATACTCTCTGTGTGCGATGATGAGATGATACAGATACAATGAGATGATAGTAGGAGACGCAGGTGGTTGCTGTGGCAATGTAATGTGTGGTCCTAGGATGTACCTACTTGATGAATTTCTCGTAGAGATGATGAAGACCTATATGGGATTTAGGCCTACTACATCCAGCATGAAAAAATGATGGCTCTGTAGAAATTCTCATGACGTATAGATTCGAGAGATGTCACTAGTCAATGATCAACGAGATGAGGATTGCTGTAGCATCGATGTTGATGATCCAGTGTTGATGATGTTACATCATTGATGATGATCCATTGATGATGACGTTTTCCATAGTTTGTCTCTAGCCATGATGATGACTGTGGCGAGATAATACCTTCCTAGTTAAGAGGGAGTGTTGTTGTAAATGTAACTTCATAAGATATTCTTCTGTTTATTATTATTAAATCATTATTGTATTTTTATTGTACCTCCGTTGGAGATGTTTTTCGTCCGTTCGGGGATGTCATTATTATATTTGGTCATGCTAGAATATCGAGGTAAAACCTCCATTGTAAGTCGGGGCAATAGCTCCCCAAAAGATACATGTAATTTGTATTATTGAGTCTCCCTAGGATAGGTCGGCCCAGTCAAGTTAGAGAGGTCTGCCCCATTAGGAAAAAGGTAACCCACACTTAAATTATAAATAGAGAGGATCACTCTCTCATTTGGCACCACACTCACTCAAGCAATTTCGCATCAAGTGAGAGAGAAGACAAGTTCAATGGATGAGAAAGAGAGAGAGCTGCAGAAGACATATTATATTTTAGGTTTTCCATATTGCTTGATATTTTACTAGTGATGAATTTATTTATGAGGAAGTTGCAGGGTTTTCTCCTTTATGGTTTCCCCGAGGAAAATTCTTGTGTCTTTGTGTTTTGCTGTGCTTGTCTATCTTTCAATTTAAAGAGCTAACTAAATTGACTTAAAGTGAAAACTCTAACAATTTCTAGGGCATAACCATGTATATATATATGAAAAGGAACAATAGTGATCCCATGAGTACATCACCTATTACCACTTTGAGCCATGCAAAAAGTTGATCACTACAATTTGCATTTACCTTTGATCTAATTTCCAAATCCATACCCTCACACATGGACAATTTATTGCAACTTATACCTCTCTTTAGTGTCATTTATCTATGTAATGCGAAAGGGTCCCAATCAATGCATTCACAACATCTTGGTGGTGCTTGAAGAACTTGATATCATATAAAATTACTAAATCTCTATGCTAAAATCTTAGTCTTGATTTTCTAGTCATGTAAGGATTTTTATGCAACTATTTGTGACCCTAAGTGGAACCATTCTTATGTTACCTACACCAAAGTGTTCAACCTTTCTTGAAGCATGCCACCATCATTCATTTGCTAATAATTAAGAGTTTGTAGACTAGGAACCACATATTGTAGTAGCATTATCACCTTTTTTCCACAAACCAACATAAACAAGTCGAGCTTTTTCAAGGATTTGCATGTGGTATGATATTCCTAAGGAAGTTTGGAATCCTTTAGCCCCAATATTCTTGATGGATGGATTTTTTTTTTCGAATCACGTTCCAATGTTTTATTGAAAGCTTTTACATTTCCATTTACCTATGGATTGCATGTAAATGACATTTATTGCTATAAATAAGAACACATGACGAACATATATGGCTGAAAATCAAATATGGAGTTGCATATGTTTTGGACAATTGATAACTTCATTTATTTACTCAAGATGAAACACATGTGCATACCATAGCCAAGGTATTTTTTAAGGATTCTAATATTATATTTAGTTATAGTATTCTAGGCGATTATTTTGGATTGAAACACACACACACACACACACACACACACACACACACACACATAGGTAGGTGAATATTAAAAATGAAACCTACAATTTACTACTGAAAATTGTAAATTTTGGCGAATATTATGATAAAAAAACACATTTTATTTAAATATAGGCGATATTAGAGACTAAAAAAGACAAAATAGCGAATTTATTTTCTGAAAAAAAATCCAAAAGATATCCAATTGGCGAAATTTATCCCCTAAAAATTACCGTGACCATAGCCTTCTCTCAAGGTTAGTACAAGTCCACTAGCCTCAAAAACCCTAGCCAGGGAAAACAAGAAAACACTAGATCAATTGAGGTGCTCCAATATGCAATAATCACTTTAGAACATTTTCCAAGGAAAGAAATCCTCTTCACCCTTAGAGAATATTGATTCAAGACTAACATCATGGGAAAATTCCTTTATTTGAGAGAAACCATTGGAAAATCCCTATATCTAAGAGAATCCAAGGGAAACTTGCTTTGTCTGAGAGAATCCAAGGGAAATTCCCTCTATATGAGATAATCCTTTGATCCTATCCTTGTACTCTACAATAATCCCATCAATTGCAAACCTGGAATCAATATTAACAATATCCTCCACCAAGGTATCACCTCTCCTCCAATGAACAACAAGAAGTCTCATAGATGGAAGAAACTAATACAACATGACTAACATAACTCCTAGGAGGTACACTCACCCTGATTGAAGATATGGGTGTCCCCATATGCTTATTTGCATCCTGCAATGTATGGGTAAGCCATGTTGACTTCTTATAGGGTGGAATAGGTGAGAAGCATAATTTCCACTGTACATTTGTCATACAAGACACTAGAAGAAGATTCTTGTTTAACCTAAGAACAAAAAAAAACATATTCCAACTCAAGAACATCATTTGAAAACATTTGAAAGGAAATTGAGCCGAATCCTCTCACAAGATATGTAGCATCATCACCAAGCTCCACGTTTAAGAGTTCCTCTTACTCTTGAACTTTTCTAAATAAAGAGCTATCATATGTCATATGTCTTGAAGCTCAAATTTCCACATACGATCCAAAACTAGACATAGTTTTAGAGGACAAGCAAGGGACCAAAGCCATATCCATCTTGGAAAATGTATAATATGATGAAGATCCTCCAACTACCATAGGTGAAGAACACTAGTATTTACTGGAACAAATCAACCACCAATTGTAGATTCTCTTGGGAATCTCACTTGCTGAAAACAAAACCATATGAGTCATTAATACAGAGATATACCACCTATCACTAACAATCCTTAGAACAAAATCAATCTCCTATCACAAGTCCTCCTAGGCATCACACCAATTGAAAATACATAGTAGATCTATCATTTTCATCACAAGAGAAACTCATTAAAACCTCTCATAGGTGAAAGTTCTCATCTCAAGGAAAAACCATCAAAGAATGAAGTAGACAAATCCCTTTCTAGGGGACAAGTGCTTCTCCCAGGAAACCTAGGGTATCACATCCAGTGAACTCAACAAGGTCAATCCCCTATCCCATGGTAATATCAATATGAAATACAATCCCCCCCTTAATTTAGAGTGATATCATCCAAAACAAGATTTGATACCATGTGAAATTTCTTGGAATACAAATTACTTAGTCAAGGTATTTGACTTTTAATGCAAAACATAAATTTCACTTCCAACCTTAGAGGTTTCCTAGATCTTAACCCTATGAATTTTCATCCTTAGGGTTGTTGTGAAATAGTGTATAAAGCAATAACATAAAGAGTACACTATAATTTCACTTCCAAAGAGTCCAAAATTATAGGTAATCCAAGGTGGAAAGATACTAAACCACTTGCATAAGTTCCATTTGCCTACAGAAACTTATCCAAGATAAACTAAATCTGAAAAAGATCTTTTATAGTAGTTATAACAATAGTACACCAATAGGTATAACAACAACAAATCATTGAAATCATGGATTTTGTGTGAGAAGATTTTAGATGCTCAACGTTTCGAGCCACTAGTCAGGATTATCTTCAACACTTAAATCCTAAAGATGAGCTCAACTATGTAAAAATTTCAATGCTTTCCCAATCCTGGTTTCAAGATTGTCTCAGAATATCAGTTTAATGCCCAACCCCATTCATTTCAACACTGTTGCAAATGAGTTTTTCACACATAAACAAATCTGTATCTTGAAACACTAAGGAAAATTTCATAACTTTAATGAGCAGAAAATAAACTCAGCCACACACATTAAAATTTAGACCTGGAATTTTAGGCTAATTCCTCAGGAAAAACCCTCGTGGGGGAAAATCTCTGTGAGAGAGAAATTCTTTATTTTCTTCAAATATAAATGTACAACAATTTTCAGCCTTGAAATCAGTGACAATACTCCTCCTTGATTTATTTGAACTATCCAGTCTTCACCTTGGTTTATGTGCCAGCTTCTATAGTTGAAAAAAAATCCTGAAATTCTATGCTCTGCTCAACATCAAAATTTGTGCCCACTCAACCTCTGTAATTCACTGCACGGAATGCAACGTATATCTCACTATATGGTTTGTTGTAATTAATGAAGTATGACCTCATTAAATGTTGTATGGTTCTCCTCAATTTTCATGCAAGGGTACTAGAAATGCATGCAACAAATCTCCTCAAAATATGTGCAATCCACCTTGAAAATAGTGCCCTCTAACTACTGTTCGATTTGCCTTGGAATCCATGCTTGTGGTTTCTCTCTCTTCTACAACTTGACTTCTTCTCCTCAAGAAATTGACCTCTCTTCCAAAGCACATGGAATGAAAATAATGCCTTTCACTTGCCCTTTTCATTTTTATTTAATTTACAAGGGTAACCAAATGGACACAAGATCCAAGGGCCCACATTGGATCTCGTGAAGAAAAATTAATGGATGAGATAAATGCACTTTTCTCTCCATAAAAAAAATTAAATTCTCTCACCTCATTAAATATTAAAAAAGTCACTTTACATCTCATAAAGTGAATTTAATTTCACACCACATGAAATTAATGCAAGGGTCATGTTACTTTTTCCTGTTTTAGTGACTTAGGCATAAAGTCACTAGGGGAACACTTTCCTAGGTACAAAATCAACACTCCCTCTTATCGAGGAAGGTGTTCTGCACCACCCCCAACTTGTCTTTGAAGAAGAAAAACTTTCCCTTCCCCAAATATTTTGTCAGAAGATATGCAACCTGCTCATCAGTGGAAATGTAGTGCAACTCTACAGCTCCTCTCTAGACATACTCTCATATAAAGTGGTACCTGATCTCAATGTTCTTTGAACTATCTTGGAATACTGGATTCTCAGAGGGTTTGATGCAACTCTGATTGTCACAGTAGATAACCGCAGGCCTTATCTCCTGACCAAATAAACCCACCAAAAACTTGTGAAGCCACAAGGCCTCACAACTAGCCTGATTCACTACCATGTACTTTGCCTTAGCAGAACTCAATGCAATTGAAATTTTCTTTCGAATGATCTGTGACACTGATGCCGATCCCAAACTGAAACAACACCTGGAAGTGCTCTTCCGGTCTGTCACACATCCTATCCGATCTGAGTCTGTGTATCCAACCAACCTGAAACCATCTGTCCTCCTATAATCCAAACCATAATCCATCATACCTGTGAGATACCTGAGCACGTGTTTTGTAGCTACCCAGTGCACTCTCCTCAGCTCAACCATGTACTGACTGATAGTGTTCACTGCAAAACACAAATCTGTCATGGTGTTGACCAAATACATCAACGAGCCAATGCGATGACGATATAAATTCAGATTCACCAACTCTCCCTCAAAAGCATGAATCTTCTCTAGTTGGTGATCATCAGTGTGGCCATCGACCTGCAATCCTCCATCGTAAATATCCTTAAGATGTATACTGCATACTTTCCCTTCCCCAGGAAAATATGTCTAAGATCCCACCAAAGCTCCAATCCAAGAAAATAGTGCATCAACCATTGTCCTTCATCTCATACTTTGAAGCAATATCTTGTTTGCACACTGCAATGAGTCTCTTTGAACCTGTAATGAACAAGTCATCCACATAGAGTAGAAGAATGAGCATATAATCACCAACCACAATGTAGTAAAGGTTCGAATCTGCCTCAATCTTCTGAAATCCAATCGACAACAAGTAAGAATCTATCCTTCGGTACTAAGCTCTAGGAGCTTGCTTCAATCCATACGAGGATTTCTTCAACCTACAAACATGAGACTGTCTCCCATGAATCTCAAATCCCTGTAGCTGCTCAACATACACTTCCTCCTATATAAGCCCATTGAGAAATTCGATCTTCACATCATCTAGTGGATCTTCCAACCCATCTCCGTTGCAATGGAGATCACTTCTTTGATTGAAGAGTAATGAGAAACAGGTGCAAAGGTCTCATCATAATCTACTCCCTCTACTTGTGAGAATCCCCACACAGCAAACCGAGCTTTGGAATTATCCATAGTGCCATCTGCAACATGCTTGATCTTGTAAATCCACTGAGAAGTCACAATTGACTTCCACTCCGGTCTTGGTACAATATCCCAAACATCATTCTTCATGATGGAATGGTACTCTTCCATCATGGCATATATCCACACTTTATGCTAGGATGCCTCCTCAAAAGTGGAAGGCTCTGGATCACGAAGACTAATCACCAAGGCCATGCCATGTATGTCTAGCATCCTAATCTCTCGTACAGGTCTCTTGAGATCTCCAAATGACTTAGATTCTTTTAGGGTATCCTTAAGCCACTTGGGATTCCTCTTCCTTGAAGACTCCTCCCATACTGGTGTATTATCTTCTGAAGGATGAGACTCGGGAGTAGTGCTACCTGTGGTTGGTGACCCAAAAACCTATGAACTAGTAGCTAGAGAACTAGTAACTAGTGAACCATGTGAATCAGAAAATGGAACTGGTGAACCTGTAACCCGAGAACCTGAACCTGTACTAGGTGAACCTGTGGATCGTTTCCCTAAACCTGAACCATTTGTAACATGTGCACGAATCACCCCTGATACCGCTGACCCTACACTCTGTGAATTTGTACTCTATTTACTCAACGGAGGCATGGAAGCTTGTGTCTCCCCCTGCTCTGACTCCCAAGACTTCCTAAATCCACGCTCCTCCTCAAATATCACCTCCCTCCTCACAAAAAAATTGCTTTGTAAAAGAAGATATATGCGGAAGGCGTTTGACGTCTCATCATAACCCACAAAAATACTGTTTTCTATCGGGGGATCCAACTTTGTCCTCTTCTCTGAAGGGACATGAGAGTAATCTAGACAACCAATTATATGAAAATATCCAACCTTAGGATTCTTCCCTAAAAAATCCTCATTAGGAGTCATGCACCCCAAGGCCAAGGCTCTGTGGGGACTCCTATTCTGAATGTATACAACAGGAGTCATATGATCGTTAAGCATCACTCTTGCTGCACCCACAATGGCCCTATTATTTCTCTCCACAACCCCATTCTACTATGGGGTGTATGGTATCATCAACTATTTCCTGATGCCCCTCCTATCTACAAAACTCATCGAATGTAGTGGAGGTATACTCACCCCCATTATTTTATCTCAGAACCCGATTCCTCCTCCCTTTCTGGTTCTCCACAAGAGATTTGAAGTCTTGGAACCTCTGCAAGACTTCATCTGACTTCT
Source organism: Larix kaempferi (assembly GCA_027924585.1). NCBI lineage: Eukaryota > Viridiplantae > Streptophyta > Pinopsida > Pinales > Pinaceae > Larix > Larix kaempferi. Next base: position 245,702 of record BSBM01002041.1, read on the forward strand.
TGCTCTTTAGAAAGTAAATCCAGGTCTTTCTGGAGAAATAATCAATGAATGTAACATAGTACTCAAAACCAGTCAACAAAACAAAAGACATAGGACCAGATAAATACGAGTGTATCAAATTGAGTACTCCTGCCGATCTACTATCACTTCTTGGAAAACAAGTCTTGGTGTGATTTCCCAAAGCACACCCCTTGAATACATCACTGTGTTCTGTGCTGAACTTAGGAAAACCAGTCGGCATATCTCTCAACATTCTCAAAGATGGATGATGTAAGTGAGCCATCCTTTTATGCCATAGCTTGCATAGAGCACTACTATTGTTGCTTTGTGCCAAAGCATGAAGAGGATGAAACAAGAGCTTTTAGATTTTTCCACATCTGATTCCAATCATAAAAGAAGTAAATGGACCCGATCCCTTAGGAAAAACGTGCACATGCCCATAAATGAAGTACACTCCAAATCTCCTATCCTCGATCATGGAAACTGAAATCAATTTCTTCTTTAGCCCAAGGATATGCAAGACATCCCTCAAAGTCATGGGATCCATGGACTCCCTCTGAAAGGTGATATTCCCCCACCCAAATTCCCTGATAATCGTGTCATCTCCCAAAACTACCTCTAGATCCAATATTGTCTGAGTGAACTCTGAAAACATATCCTGCGCACCTGTCACATGGATAGAAGCTCCACTATTAATATACCAGGTGCATGTGGTGGTGGATGCACTCAAAGAATGGCCAACCAAGAATGAGTACTCTCTCTCATCCATTACATTAGTGCTGGTAATGGATGCTCTCTCTGAATGAAAAAAACAAAGAGAAAAATCTCTCTCAAATATGGCTGGCTGTAGTCTTCTTCTTCTTGTTCGAGCATTTTCCAACATAGTTCCCAAACCCCCGACAAGCAAAGCACTTGAATTTTCTCATGTGTTTCTTCTGATCACCACCCTACTGCTTAGACCCACCCTTAGGAACCTTCTTGGACTTCTTCATCTTCCTCGTAGTTGTCAATGCCACATTCTCCTCACCATCCTTACTATGCGATGAACTTCCCTACACATATTCTCTCAGAGTCTCCCCCTGAACAAAGTCATCCCAAAGACGATCTCATGAAGGCATGTTCTCCCTAGACACAGTGGCCTCCAAAAACATATCCCATGGATTGGCCACGCCATTTAAGGCTGTCCGCAGTAGATCATGACCAGGTACCACCTCCCCAACTGCTCCAAGCTCATATCTCACATGTGTGATCCTAGTAAGGTAGGAAGTAACTTTTCCAGATTTATCCATCCTAATACTTTTCAACTTCTCTCTCAGTACCATCTTCTGATTTTCATTTGAAGTCAAGTACAATTTGGTTAAGGTATCCCATATTTGATAAGCATATTCCTTACCAGTCACGTGCATGATCACATGGTCCTTTACGACATTAAGGATAATTCTCTTATCCTTGATGTCCTTCTTGTCAAAGGCTGCCTTAACTGCTGCATCTGTAATTGCGGGTACCACCACAATATTGGTAGTAGTATTGTTCACTATGTCCCACAACTCGTTCTCCTGCAAAATCAACACAATCCTTTCTTTCAAAGGATTGAAATTGGATTCCTCGTCCAACCTATCCTCCAACCTCAACCTAGTAGCCATCTTATTTGAAATGAAAGTCCCAAAATATCCCTAGTGAACAAAAGTGTCTCTCTCTGTAAGTCTGAAAACACTGCTCTATAATTATGATCACTTCTCTTTAGCTCAGCTCTGATACCATGTAAAAATTTCACTGCTTTCCCAACCCCAGTTTCAAGTTTATCTTAGAATATTAGTTTAATTTCCAACCCCATTCATTTCAACACTGTTGCAATTGAGTTTTCACATATAAAAAAATATATAACTTGAAACAATAAAATAAATTTCACAACTTTAATGAGCAGAAAATAAACTCAGTCACACACATTAAAATTCAGACTCCGAATCTTAGGCTAATGCCTCATGAAAAACCCTATAAGAGAAAACCCGTGTGAGAGAGAAATTCATTATTTTCTTCAAATATAATTGTATAACAGTTTTAAACTCAACATTTAAATTTACAACTTATCTCAACCTTGAATACAATATTCAGCCTTGAAATCAGTGCTAGGACTCCTCCTCGATTTCTGTGCATTGTCCAGTCTTCACCTAGACTTTTGTGCCAACTGTTATAGCAGAAAAAATAATCATCGATTTTTTCTCTTCTCAGCATAAAAATTCATGCCCACTCAGCCTCTGTAATTCACTGTACGGATTGCAACAATATCTCACTGCACGGTTTGATGTAATTAATGCAGTACGACCTCATTAAATGTTGTATAGTTCTCCTTGATTTTCATGCCAGGGTACTGGAAATGCATGCAAAAACTCTCCTCAAAATATGTGCAAGACACCTTGAAAATCATGCCCTATAACTGCTGTTCGATTTTCGTAGGAATCCATGCCTATGGTTTCTCTCTCTTATATAGCTCCAAATGTTAAGCATCAACAAATTGGTGGCTCGAAATGTTGAGCATCCTCACGGATGTCAGGGGCATATTACATGTTCCTATGATCTTTCCTATGCCCAAGGACTAATAGACGTCAAGTTGGGAAAACCCTTGTCAAAAGTGATACCTAAGAGGCAACAATATAACTAATTAAAAACAAAAAAAACATTATATCGAGTGCACGATCCAAAGAAAATCGATGGTTTGAGTTTCAATTGAAGTAAGCAATATTTGAGAAACACATTTGTGCATATTTTGGTAGTAGAAAATGGAACTTGGAAGTCATAAATATTTGAAGAAACATATGTGTATGTTGGTAGTAGAAAATGGGGGCAATGGATCACATATCACATAACCAAACATAGATTTTTAGTTTAAAAGCAAGGAAAATAATGTTCTATGAAGAGTTTTATCACATACCCAAACATAGATGATTGTTTTATGTTGTGGCAAAAGTTGAAGAGTATATATATATATATATATATATATATATATATATATATATATATATATATATATATATATATATATATATATATATATATATATTCTAAGGATTTCTTTCATTAGAAATTTGAATTTAGTTTATTTTACATATTTGGTTCATAATATGTTTTAACATATTTTTGTTATCCTAGATCCCGTGTGCCCTGGAAATTGGGGGTAGCTTCTAACTATATTTGGATTTTTTCCACTTCTTTCCCCATTACCAAAACTCAATGAAACATAAAAACCTTCCATAGCGCATTGGTCTTGTTGTGTACCCTTAAGAAACTAATTGGTTTCTTTTGGTCAACATAAAAAATTTATATATATTCTTAAAAGGACATAAAACTAGAGATGACATAGATGATTGCATTTCCTTTTCTTAGATTTTCTAGACACTATACATAAATGACACTGAACCCCCCTGCTTGGAAATAGAATTTAAGTGTTGATAACTTTCTTTTGGGATATTGACATTGGAGAATTTTTTATAGGTCTTAAACTTCCATTGGAGATGTGCATGAAGGTTGGTTCATAAGGTGGTCTTGGGTGACTCCAATAATGTTAGAATCCTTGCTATAAGTTTTGAAGCTTTAGGTGATGCCCTAATTGAATTTGGGGCATTTTGTTTTCAATATACCAAGTCCCTTTCAATCAATTGGATATTTTGGGTGTTATTAATGGGATATGATTTCACATAAGAACAATTTAGACATGAAGAAATGAATTACATACTCATGTTAAATATATGTTTTTATTACAATGAAATCATTTGATACAATGGGGTTAATCCACTTTTATGTCAATGGCTAGGTAGTTGCGTTATTGCTACAACCTAACTTGTTGGAGGATTGGTTATAACCGCCACACCTCTGGGAATATAATGTGGATTTATCTCCCACACTAGGATCCTTGAACATGTGATTGGTTGCAAATGTTCATCAACATCTGCAGGTTTTGGTGTAACGGAAAAACTTACATGGTATCAGAGATTTGCTGAGCAAAGTAATCTTCCAGAGAGTTTTTCAAATATTTTTTGTGCAGGTATTCTACAACAGCTTCCATTGATTTGAAGGCAATTCCTCCTCTCTCTCCATTCAACTATGATGAGTGGAAACCAAATATGATAGCATATATGAAGAGACATGGTCTTTTTGACATGTGTATTGATGTTATGAGAGATTTTGCTTCCTATGAATAGGAGAATGATTGGCTAAATGAATGTGATAGAGCCTTTGGAGCAATACATATTGCTATGTCTCCTAGTATGCGCCACGTCATGGAAATTGATGAATATACACGTGATCTATGGGCCCAATTGGACAAAGCATTTGGAAAGCACAATGAAGATATTGGTGCAAATAATTTGTAGAACAAGCCCACTGATACCTCCTTAAGTGTTCTCTCTAATTATGTCTCGGCCTCAAGTATCTCTCATGATGAAGTTGTTCAAGATGAAGAAGAAGCGGTATATGCAACACATAATGTTCATGTTGAAGACATTCCTTCCTCTGTTGCTCTAGAAGTTGAAGACAATTTCAAAATTTCCCCTTCCCATGTAGCTAATGTAGATGAAAGTGATACAACTAATGAAATTGATATTTTTGGATAGATTATCCATTCCTCAATCATGTTCTCAATGTATTCTATTTTGAATTATGATCAAGATATGTCAGTTACTACTTTAGAGGTTGAAGAGAGTTTCAAATTCTTTACTTCCCATGAGTCTGCTGGTGTGCAGAATAATGATCTACTGAATGTTTTGGAGGTCAAATCAGAGTTTGGAGGTGATGCATTCTCCCTCCTTGATCACATGATTCCTATTAAATTTATTTGATCATTGGGACATATTCTCATATTTTCATTGAAGATGAAGGACACTACCATTTGCTTGGGTTCAAGTCTCAGGTATATTTTGATGATTTTGCTTTTGATCTCACCCCTGTTGGTTCAAAGGAGAACACAAGGAACCATATACATATTCATGGATTTGTTCTGATCAAGTTTGGTTCAAAGAGCAAGTTCAGAGAGCCTCTAGATTCGCTTGCATCCGCTGAAGGAGAATACAAACACATGTTTTGGGAGCATGATCCACTTCTTCCCAAGAGGAAGATACCTTCAGACATATGATCAAGCATCACACCTACTTGAGTTGGAGAAATTAATCTTTTGATGTGTTTCATGTCCATATTGAGGGGGGGTTTTGTTCCCATAGGGTTTTCCCTCTTTCCTCACTTAAATTTTTAAAGGGTGACCTTTGGTCTCAGTTACCGGGGCCCTATTTATGATATTTCCTCATATAGTCAGGATTATGGGGGGGCATTGGATTTCAAGTTCAAAAGTGGGAATTTTCTTTGAATTAAAACTAGTGACATTTTGTTTAACATCAATATTGGACTTTCATGCTATTAAAGATCAAGAAAACAATGATAATGATGAGTTGAACGTGAAAGGTGACACACAAAATGGGAGTTGTTGTGATTATTGGCACCACTTAATGGCTTGGTGCAAGAATAATATAAGTTAACATTGTCAACATGAGTACCTTTATAAATCAAATAGGCCTATGTTTTCAAGAGTAGATCCATTCTTTCAACTTTATTTCTACATGTGAAAATGCCTTGTCTTCACACAAAAGGATTCTCGATGAAATTGTTCAACATTTACTCAAATATTCTCTCTTATTAACAATGTTTGATAAGCAATACATAATTTCAAGAATTAAATGCATGTTTTCTATCCTTCAAAAATATGTTTCTAACATGGTTGCTTTAAGTCAATTTTTGGAAAAGTTGAAGAGTCAATCATGGGTTATGATTAGGGAAAATTTTCTCTTGTAGAAGATGCTGAATTAGGGGATGAGATAAATAATGAAAGTTCTTCATTTTCAAGGAAATGAAAACCTTGTTCCATTTTAGTTGGTTTTAAAATAGTCCCATGGACTCTATGTAGTGAATTATTAGTCCTAGGAAAGTGTCATTTGGCAAGTTTCTACTCTAGCTTCCTTGCATTGCATCTCTTCCTCAATTTTTTATTTTATGATTTATATGATCTATATACGAGGAATGATCCAACTAGCATACTTTGAGGTACTTGCCTGAGATGATAATTATTTTGGCGTGGTTCTATGACAAGATAAATTCATCCCATGATTAGAATGAGAAGATTTGTTGCTTCTTGGATTAAAAAATTTACAGGGTCCTAAATAATAGAGTTGAGAAAAATAATTTTAGTCATGACTCATTTAAAAATTTGTTGGTTTCCAATCAAGTACCAATATTGATGAACATATGTGCAATGCAATACTCTTTGGAATGACAGTTGATGTAACTATATTTTCTTTTGATTGTATTCTGTACTTTGTCACTTAAGTTAATAAAATTCCATGTCTATAAAAATCCTAATTCCATCATTTGTTCTGGAGATGCTCAAGTAATTAGGAATGGGGATGAGACTATAAGTTTCCTCTCCTTATTATGATATTTTGTTAGAATAATTATTTGCAAGCGTAGCTTGTGTTGTGTAGTCCAACATAAAGAGTATATTCATGTAAGATTGGAAATACGCATATTATCAAGTGCATTGGCTAAAGGATTACTTGTTAACAATTCTATACAATACCCATTTCACTAAAAACACTTTTCTTGATTTCTTTATAATGCTCACTTTTCCACCATCAAGTTGTGGCTTTAAATCCATGCACACCCAAATCATAGGTAAGAGAGTATCAACAATGCACAAAAATATATAAGAAAAAAAAATAGAACAAATAGATCTACACATGTGCATCGCAACATGGCTATGGAAATAATAAATACCTCGGTATAGATGGTACATGATGCTTTGCAATTCATCCAAAAAAACATTTGAGCAAATGAAAACCATAGTCCAAAAAACATGAAATTACAGGAAAAGATAAAACACCCAGTGATTTGCAATTGAAAATCAATCCAAACTCACAATGTTACTGAAATGCAAACACACAATGAATTAGGGTTATTTCATGTAATGTCCCCAATTAAATAATTTTCAGATAAACAATTAAGTTGGCCTATCCAATTCCTAAGGGTTATGCGGGAAAATAAAATATTGATATTTAACCCCAAGGCCTATAGTTCCGCATGGAAATTCAAAATTATAAATTGATGGTGAAAAATAGGCCAATAAATTATGTAAAAATCATTAATTGCTCCAAAATGAAGTGGCATGGGGTCCTAGTTGGACTTGGGGGCGCATAAGTGGATATGTGGGGTCCACATTAGGGAATATTCCTCCTTTACACATGGAACCATCCTCAAATTCGAATTTGGAGGGTTAAGTAACTCCCATGGGGAAGGTGAAAAGTCACATGGCTATTTTTAGTCAATGACAGATTCTATGACAACCCTATGACACCTTATGGCACTTATGACGGATTATCTTACAACTATTGTGAAATTTATGACATGTAAGAGATAAAAATGGACCCAAAGAGGGTGCATGAGGTGTGTGGGGCCCAAGGAAGCTTCATTAAGGATTCCAAGTCTAAATTCATGAAGGATATCAAGCAAAGTCAAGACAAGTGTCACTTAGGTTAATGTAACAATCAATATTAACACTAATTCAAGTTAATGAACCAAGAGGAGGGAAATTCGAGTTTATTGGAGGGAGATGAGGCCAAGGAGGTTATTAAAAGAGTATCAATTCGAATTGGGTGAGATTTTGGTGATTCTTCATTTGCATCTTTTCAATTTGGTATAGCTTTAGCTTGTCCTTACACGATGGGTGTTTACCTTCCCTACCATTGAACCAATTTTGAAGGTGAAATATCCATGTCCAAGTTGGTTAGAGGAGAGGCAATTAAGACCTATTATCAGAGCTTAATGAAGGTGTGTTGTTTTAGGTTTGAGTCTCTCTACATTTAGAGTTCATATCTCATATCTTTATCCACTATCTCTTCTCACAATCTTCTCTCAATGCCCATTTTCTAGTGTTGATGGCGCACTCATAGTTGTATGAAATTTGTGGAGGATGATTTTGTGAATCCCTAGTTATGATATATGATGTATAGTACTTTATTTATCATAACCATTGAGCCATAGTTCGAAATTCCATATCTCTTATGTAAACATTCCAAGCAAACTATCAATTTGAGTTAGTTTCCCCTCTACTTTCATATGGCCTTTTTAGAGTAGTTTTGCATCTGTTTTATATCAGTATTTCTCAAAGTTTTTGCATATGTTAGAGAAGAATAATATGTAATGTTTATTATCAGTTTGTTCTATGAAATCCCCTTGGAAATCCTATTATAGTTTATGCAACAAATTCCATGCTCTTTGTTCACAATTTTCCAAGAATTTTCCATGTTTTACCACTCTGTGTTTGAAGGGCACAATAACCAGTTATTGATCTTAATGAATGGTGAATTTTGGTTTTTATTTAGGTCCTTAATACTTTACAAGTCTCTTTTCAGAAATAAGGGAATTTCGTATAGTGTTTGGGAAGCCAAAAGGTCCAAGACTAGTTGGGGTTTTAACATCTATTTCCCTAGTGTTTTCCCCTTTCACTCCTTCTTGATAAATGAAAGAAATGGATGTATTAATTAAGTCTATGAGTGTCTAATAAATTTATTAGGATGTACTAATACCCATATATCCCCTACATACATAATTCAAAATAATTTGGGTGCATTTGGAGCAGTTTGGGTTCATTAGTCCAAAGTCCGAAATCGACCAAATTTGAGTAGACTTGAATAACATTTCAAAAGGATTTTTCAAGCTCTAAAATTTATGGTTTGAGGTATTTTAGTATTTTTTAAATCCCATAGGTTCCTTCCAGATGAAATTTGGAAAGGTCTGTAGGTGTTTGGAACAAGACAAGAAAGACTAGTTTCCTAGTTTTGAAACTAGACAAAGTACTGAAGGAGGATGTATGTGAAGTGTTTGTAAAAATTCCTCAGCCAAAAAATATTAATAAGCCACATATATCATCTTTTCAATCCAATTAGAATATCCATATCACTCTCCTATATCTGCTTCAGTTGTCTCATAAGCATGGAATCAGTGTGAATTCATTATCAATGAGGGTTTTGAGAAAGAAAGCTTCCATTGTCTAAAATTTTAAGCCTTTATTGAAATATTTTGTGATAGTGTGCCTAATTTATAAAATAAGGGACATTACAGTAGTATCATAGCATGGTCCTTGCACCTGTGCATTGAGTCATCCATTGAAGAAGAAAATTGCAGCCATATCTTATTCAGATTCAGAGTATGAGCAATATGAGGAGTATTATTTCTATGCCTAAGAAGAAAATGATTTCTATGAGAAGTATGATGATGACTATGATGAGTGATATGAAGAGTACTGTAGATAGTATGAGGAAGAAAATTTCCAAGAGGTACCTTCTACAAGTATCTCCCATCATATCACATTTGGGAGAATAAATGTTGGTTATCCTTATAGCCATGTGTATGGAGAAGATGCATGTTCCACAATCAAATGTAACCTTTTGGAGGAGCATGAAAGGATTAAAAAACAACCTACTTGTGAAACTAGCTGTTGGCTTGGTTTTGCAACCAAGCTTAGTGCAATGGGAACCTATCAACAAGTGATAGCAGTTTCAATAGAAATAAATAACAAACTACTTTAAACTATATTAATCATGGATCTATGTGAAATAGATAAGCAAACAATGAAAATATTATCGAAAACAAAAACAATTGACAATATGTAAAAAATGATTTTGTATTAAGAATAGGGGTAAGCAAGTGCTTGCAATGGTGATACCTCCAAGTGGTGAAGATTGTTGAGTAGCTCCAAGGGTGAGCAGCTCCAAGCTCCAAAGGTCTCTTCTCCAAGATAGCTACAATGGTCAAAAGCTCATGAGAGATTTTGACAGCATGAGGATAGGATGATGGATGGATGGAAAATGAGGAGCCCCTACCACCTTTTTATAGTTTTTGGTGGTGGGGAATACCATTATGGTTTTGAGGAAACCAATGGTATTGACCAACATGGTTTAGGTACTTTTTTTCTCCTTTTTCCTTTTTTGAATATTTTGAATATTTTTATTCCCTTTTTAATATTTTTGGGAATTCTGGACCCTTTTTGAGGGTTTTTTATACTTTTTGAGGAAAAATATTCATTTTTAGTGGAAAAAGGGGTGTATTAAGGTCTTTTGGTGACCTTTTGGTGGCTTTAGAGGCTCAAATGATGGAAAAGTGGACAAATGGGTCATGTGAATAAGGAAATGAGCTAGTGAGCACTTTTTGGGTGTTAACACTAGCAGTGAAATATCCGAAGCTTCATGGGATGCATGCGTTTCCTAATTGAAGAGAATTTTTGGATCTTCTTCAAAAAGAGGATCCACAGATCTTGATCCTAAGGAAACCAGAGGGCAATATGCATCATCTTGATTGAAGGAGCAGGAACAAAGTACCAATAAAAGTAAAGGATAATAAAGGAGGACCAAAATTTGAAGCTTCATTAGGAGTTGAAGAGGATCATCCAGATACATCTACTAATGGATGTCCGTCCCTCTATATTGGTGACATAGAGATCAACCTTAATGAGGTTGCTGCAATTCCCAACTCCATTGAGCATGAATAAGAAGACCTTGTAGCAGCAAAATATGAACCAAGATCATCTTCCCAATCACCACTTGAGCTTCCATGTGAAGTTGATCCCAAGAAAAAAGAAGAAGAGGAGGTTCGCTCTCATGAATCATCCTTCATTGGAGGGTCTTTGAATATGAGTGAAAGGAATATCTACGAGGCCCTTAGAATACTCCATGAAAATCAAGCATTGTGTCAAATTCTTGTTGGAGAGTTTCTTAATTGGAGGATCCATCCTTCCTTGAAGACATGGAGAAGATTCAAAGAGCAATGTGAAACGTCGAAGGTAATTTAATGTCTTTGATTTTTGATAGAAACAATTTGGTTGAGCTTAATGAATGGTTACATGATGCATGCTTGAAGAATAATGAGGATATTCATAAGCTCAAAATTCAAAATGAGCAACTTCTTGAGAGCCTGCAAGATATTTTTTCTTCCTCCTATGTTTCAAAATGTCATATGGTAGATTTATTGGATGATTCTCATGACATGATGGATCATGAAAAACAAAATTTACATGTGTTTGATGTGTTTGAATATGAGCATGATGAGAGCCAAGCACTTGTTGTGGTGGAAGAGTAAGTTGAGTTTCCTCTTGATGATGGTTATGCACTTTTCGAAGAAGTGCACGATTCCTCTACCTTGGAACCAACCTATGAGGAAAGTTTAACACTTTTGAGGGAGGTTCATGATCCTACCCCTACAGAGCCTTCACGTGATGAAACTTCTCCACTTTATAATCATTTGGATGAGTTGGTTCATTCTCCTACATCCTACACTTCCATATTTTGCAGCATTCATCCTAATGAAGTATGGGTGAAAGGATTCTTTTTGATGGTGGCACATGAGGAGTATGAAACTGTCATCTCTCCTTTTGATGATGACATGAATATAGCACCTTCTTCTTTATATTTTCAACATCATCCTTTGTTACCTTATGATGATACACATCTACCTTATGATGATACTCATGATTTTACTTTCTCCTTGCTTAGTTCATTTGACGTTGGGGGAACTTCATCCAATAATTGGGTGAAGAGATATATGATTGAAGCACATTCTTATTGGAAGCAAAATCCTTTGTTATTTCTTGATGATACACATATTCATGGGTGTATTGATGAGATTTATTTGAGCCACTTGAAGTCTCCCTGTTTTCTTTGCTCCTTACTTGGTTCATATTTGAGTGGAGGTTCTTCATTCACTTCTTGGATGAAAGAACACATGGATGGATATTTTTATGCATATTATATCCTTTTGGAGCAGCATTATAGGACATGGGATCCTCACCTAATTCATTGGAGCATATTTGATATAATACTTGATGCTTCTAGGTATGGGGCACATGATGATCTACTTACTTGGATGTACAAGCAATTTCATGATTCTTTGATGAGGTACCTTCTTGATGTACATTTGTATGATGTTGTTATGTACTTTAATGATCTATATTTTGTACTCATGGTGTTTGGAAGGATGCAATACACGAAATTGGATACTGCTATTGCTTGGTTTCAACTCACTTGGAGCAACATATCGATTGTTGGTTTGAGAGAGAAAACCAACCTTCAGTTGTTTGAGTTCATCTTTGCAGAGCAGTGTTCCAGTTTCCTATGTGGGAGACCTTTTGAGAGATGGATTCAGTTTTCACATGCTTGGTGTTAATGGAATTTCATAGTAGACATTTCACACCATGCATGTATCATGATCATTTGGGACCCTGGGATCATTTTTGATCTTGTTGGTTTCACTTTTTGGGGCCAGCAAGTAGCACATGTGATTGAATTACCAATTGAGAAGGTGATTTTAATTAGAGTAGTGTAGTAGCAAGAATGGTGGTTCTTATCTGAAATTTTCTTGGAATCTTGAAAACTCAATGTTTGTCAACCTAGTGGAAACTTCAAAGAATTATACAGTGAACAAAAGGGTTGAAAGTTCAGAAAAGGTTTCCAAAATATGAAGGAGGTAAAGATTAATTATGCAAATTTTGTTTTGATGAATTTAATTAATCTTTTGGTGTTTAGTGGTGATGTCATAGGAGATATCAATATAAAAAAATCCACATCTCTTTACTTTTGGAAACACACAATTATAGTACATGAGTGCCACTACTCAAATTGCATCTAAGGATAATTGGCTGTTCTGTAAATTCAAACTCTATGTTGCAAGCAAGTGTTCCAAGAAATTTCAATCATTGATTGATGGAAGGAGTTAAGTTGGAAAGCTCAGTGCAAGTATGAAGGTTCAACTGATTTTTGGAACAAGTTGGAAGCAAAGTTTTGGAGGGAAAGCAGGTTCTTCAACATCCATGTTTGAAATTGCTTGAGTATAAGAAATATTGGGTGGGGAGGACTGTAATGTCCCCAATTAAATAAATTCAGATAAACAATTAAGTTTTCCTATCCAATTCCTAAGGGTTATGTGGGAAAATTAAAATATTGATATTTAACGCCAAGGCCTATAATTTCTCATGGAAATTCAAAATTGTAAATTGACGGTGGAAAATACGCCAATAAATTATGGAAAAATAATTAATTGCTCCAAAATGAAGTGGCATGGGGTGCTAGTTGGACTTTGGGGCGCATAAGTGGATATGTGGGGTCCACATGAAGGAATATTCCTCCTTTACACATGGCACCATCCTCAAATTCGAATTTGTAGGATAAGTAACTCCCATGGGGAATGTGAAAAGTTACAGGGCTATTTTTAGTCAATGACAACCCTATGACACCTTATGACACTTATGACCGATTCTCTTAAAAATATTATGACATTTATGACATGTAAAAGCTAAAAATAGGCCCAAAGAGGGTGCATGAGGTGTGTGGGGCACAAGGAAATCTTCATGAAGGATTCCAAGTCTAAATCCATGAAGGATATCAAGAAAAATCAAGACAAGTGTCACTTGGGTTAATGTAACAACCACGATTAACACTAATTTCAGTTAATGAACCAAGAGGAGGGAAATTCGAGTTTCTTGGAGGGAAAGGAGTAAAAGGAGGTTATAAAAAGAGGATCAAGTCGAATTGGGTGATATTTCACTCATTTTTCATTTTCATCTTTTCAATTTGGGAGAGCTGTAGCTTTTCCTTGCATAGTGGGTGTTTACCTTCCCTGTCATTGAACCGATTTCGAAAGTGAAATATCTTTGTTCAAGTTGGTTGGAGGAGAGGCCATTCATAACTATTATAAGAGCTTAATGAAGGTGTGTTGTTTCAGTATTTATTCTTTCTAAAGTTCTATTTCATCTCTCAGATCTTTCTCCACTATCTCTTCTCACAGTCTTCTATCAATGCCCATTTTCTAGTGTTGATGGCGCACTCATAGTTGTATGAAATTTTTGGATGATGATTTTGTGACTCCCTAGTTATGATATCTGATGTATAGAACTATATTTAGCAGAACCATTGATCAATATATCAAAATTCCATGTCTCTTATGTAAACATTCCAAGCAATCCATCAATTTGAGCTAGTTTCCCCTCTACTTTCATATGGTCTTTTTGGATTAGTTTTGCATCTGTTTTATATCAGTATTTATCAAATTTTTTGCATATTTTAGAGAAGAATATTATTTAATTTTTACTACTAGTTTATTTTATGCAATCCCCTTGGACATATGATTAGATTTTATGCAACAAATTCCATGCTGCTTGTTCGCAATTTTCATGTTTTACCACTCTTTGTTTGAAGGGTGAAATAACTAGTTATTGATGTTAATGAATGATGAATTTTTGTTTTTAATGAGGTCATTAATACATTCCAAGTCTCTGTTCAGACATCAGGGAAGGTCGTACAATGTTTGGGAAGCCAGAAAGGTCCAAGACTAGTTGGGGTTTTAACATTGATTTCCCTATCATTTCCCCCTTTCAATCCCTCTTGATAAATGCAAGACATGGATGTATTAAATAAGTTTATGAGTGTATAATATCTGTATTATGATTTCATAAGACCCCTAAATCCCCTACATATAGAATTTGAAAGCATTTGGGTGCATTTGGAGCAGCTTGGGTTCACTAGTCCAAAGTCCAAAATTGGCCAAATTTGAGTAGACTTGAATAACATGTCAAAAGTAGTTTTAGGTCTTTTATTATGTTTTAAATCCCATATGGTCCTTCCATAATAAATTTGGAAAGTTTTGGAGGTGTTTGGAACAAGACAAGAAAGACTAGTTTCCTAGTTTTCCTAGTTTCCAAACTAGACAAAGTACTTAAGGAGGATGTATGTGAAGTGTTTGTGAAACATCCTCAACCACGCAATATTAAAAATCCACATATATCATATTGTCAAGCCAATTAGAAGCTCCATATCACTCTCCTAGATATTCCTCAATTGTCTCATAACCATGGAATCAATGTGAAATTCATTGTCGATGAGGGTTTTGAGAAAGAAAGCTTCCACTGTCTAAAGTTTTAAGACTCTATTGAAATATTTTGTGATAGTGTGCATAATTTATCCAAAAATGGACATTACATTTCAAAACCCTACATTAAAGAATCTAACAAGCCAATTTGACATAATCAAACCACTACTTCTCTCCCAATGAAACTTATGTCATCTAAATAGTGCTATATGGATTGAATAAATAAATATAGTGAATTAAAATATAAGTGTTTTATACCATGATATACATGTTTGAAAGGTGTTCCCATGCCATTGAGAACTTGGGGCTTATCTTGATATTTATACTTGTTCAAAATAGTTTCCAAATCTACTAGGGCCATAGTTTAGTGTTTAGGTTGATGGAGTATTAATTTAACCGATAGGGTTCCTTTTGGTCATGGATTTCCCCACATAAACAACATGTTAAGAAAGGGATGGGAATTTTCCAGAATATATACCCCTAGGACCTAGAACCTAATCCAAAGGAGTACCATATCATGTGATGTATTCCCCAACCTTCATGCAAGCTTCTCAAATAAATTGGATAGCCAAAAATAAAAAAAAAGGCTTCCCACAAACAACTTATCTAATGCTTGAATATGAACGAAATTGAACCTATTTACAAGAGAACAAAATTTGAAGACAAGACAGAATGCAGAGAGATAATTTTTTTTATCTACTGTTTGATCGTGAGGGAGGAAATTGGATGGGCACATTTATATTCCAAAGGAAAGTTTGTAGTGGACTTGTAATAATTCCTTCAAATTTCTATAGTTAGAATGTTTATTTTACTGACACTTTGATCCGTGGTATTCTCTAAAGGAGTGGCTTTGACAATGGGGGAGTCTTTATCTAGATACCTAGAAGTAATGGGAGTCACTTGGAGATCTATTATCACTTTGGATTATTATTTTCTAACATTTGTACCCCACCATGGTCAATCGATCAACACAACGCGAGGGTTTGGAGGATTTTTTTGACCTCGTATAAATAATGGGACAAAACAAAAACCAAAATTATTTTTTAAATCAAATAAAAATGGATGTTGGATGCAAAAGACCAAACTAGTGGTATTTTGGAATGGTACCATTGAGTTTTAGTGACAATTTGAAGTGTTCCCCTATTACATAGATGGGTTGGACATGGCCCATTTAACTAGTTTGTAAATAAATCCAAAACCTCAAATTGGATTTGTCTTCCAATATTATGAGTAATTTTCTGAGTGATCCAATTACGAAACAATTTTAGACTCTTCATCATGGTCATATAAACACTCCCGATAGGGATCTCACTATAGGACATTCTAGTTTTAGACAAATTCAAATATTCCATCCTAAACAAAACTCCCAAACCCTCTTGGTCACATGTTATCCTAAGCATATAATCATTCAAATGAACCCATATTTTAAATATGCTTGAAAATATCACCCTCAAAGTTATTTTGATAATTTCACAAAATAACGATGAAACCGCAATGCCAAACCCATTGAAACTACTAGAAGCTATGATGTATGCAAATTTATGATATATGAGCTATGCAAATTTATGATATATGAGCTATGCATTTTTACAATTTTTATATGCATAAGGTTAATTATAAATTTTTCTTTTAAAAAATACATTTTTGTTGCTGTGAAACGATAAAAAAAACTTGACAAACAAAGTTTTATTGACTAATCAACATAGAAATAAATATAATCTAAATATTAAAAAATACTTTTATAAAATTTTTTAGAAGCTATAAGTAAAACTTTGAAATATTATAGATGAGTTGAAATTAATTAGAAAAATGATAACAATAATACCACGCATGGACTAATAAAGGAATACGAAGGAAATGTATTATGATCAAATTCTAAACATACAAGATAACAAAGTATGACAAATCAATATTATGAAAAAAAAGTCACGCTAGAAAGCCATTAGGGATGCTTCTAATGAGTCCTTCAAATCCAACAAGATATATAGGTACAAATCCTAGTTAAAAGGAAAAAAACTACTATATAGATAGAAAGAATGAGAATATTTTGCACCTCTTTAAGACAAATCCTAAGAAATTTTGGATACAAATTCTAAGTCGTAAAACTAAATAAAAAAATATGATTCCCTTGAGGGATTGTAATTCCTACCTTACAAAGATTTATGAATCCACTGATGTCATGGAAAACATCCAAAACATTTTTACAAAGGAATAAGTTTTCTATTTAGAAGACATAGAGTTTGGAGTTAAGTGGCATTGAAAAGGGAAAGCTAAGGACATCAAAGGATACCAAGTAGAAATATTAAAATTTGTGGGCCTATCCTCATCCCTCACATCCATAAGCTCTTCAAATTAGTAGTGATGTAGGGTTTCCCTAAACCTTGGATATAAATCCTCATGTTCATATTCTTAGAAGTGGAGATAATTTAAACAATTATTCTAATCATAGGACCATTATGTTTAACCCTCTTTTAACCAAGTTATGTGGAATTATTTTATAAAATAAGGTAAACATACAGATAGAAAGTCACACAAAACAACTAAAGGCTAGACAGGATTTAGGAGTTATCATTCGACTATGGACCCATTGTTACAATTAGGATAATTGTTGGACCATTGTTGAGTAGCATCATAATAATAAAAGCAGTCTTCTGTGTTGCTTCATTGAATTTAGAAAAGTATTTGACACAATGGTTAGAACTAAAATTTTGTTAGTAAAAGATAGAAAAAAAATCAAACAACAATAATAATAGAACACAAGATTTACGTGGAAACCTTGTCGTACACTAGTAAAACTACAAGACAATCGCAACTTTGATATTTTCTTATTACTCAACAAAAAACGTACAATGCTTTATTCTATATCTCTTGTATTACGATGCTGGGGTTCACTCCCATTTTATACAATACAAATGAGGGTACTAGAAGGAACCAAAATATACAAGAAGGGTCTCAACATTTTTTCCTTGAGGGATTTGGCCGCGCAACCCTGGAGGGGGGCCATGAAAAATTCCCCAGGGCCTAGTCAAGAGCTCTATAGGAAGGATATTGGAGATTTGGATATTGGATTTATCTCCTAACATTATCCCATTTGAAGTCAATATACAAGAAGTTTCTTGCCAATGTTTTCCACTTGAGCGCCATTTCCCAATTCTACCTTCATCACATTTTAAGCAATCCCATAGAAGTTTTGAACCATTAAAACTTGTCTATCATGGTCATATTTGTAAGCATATCTCAAGTATTCTCATAAGTATCAATTTTATCCAGCAAGATATTACCTTCTTCCACCACTTTGCTTATCAAATGGTACTTAATATTTATATGTTTCACGCGATCATGAAATGTTAAATTCTTCACTAAGTGAATAGCACTTTGATTGTCACAGTGCAAAGCGATATTCCCTTGCATCATCTTGAATTTATCCATCATTTTCTCTGGCCATGTTTCCTCTTTAACATACTTAGTTGTTTCCAAATATTTTTCCTTAGTGGTTGATAAATCCACCATTGGCTACACCTTATATGTGTAGCTTACAACTCCACCAACAAAGTGAAAGTATATCATGCAATAGAATTTCGTCCATCTCTGTCTCCACCAAAATAAAAATATGCAAAACCTTTAATTTGTAAATATGTCGATTTGTAGAAAATAGAAGCGTCTGAAGTGCCTCTTAAATATTGGATTATCCACTTCAAAACATTCCAATGCTCCTTGCTAGGATTCACCATGAAATGGATAACAACTCCCACTGCTCTGTTATGGTGATCAACATGGAAAACATGAAGCTCCCTAATGCTGTTGAATATGGCACATGAGACATGCTCTAATGTATTCTCTATTTTTTTGCTAAGACACTCTTCGGAAGACAATTTGAAGTGTGCAGAAAGTGGGGTACTAACTAGTTTTTCATTCTACATATTGAAGCATTATAGAATATTTTCTATATATGAATTTTGACTTAACCATATATTCCTACCTATTCTATCCCTATGTATCTTCTTCCCTATAATTTGATTTTCTACTCCCAAATCCTTCATTTCAAATGTCCTATCCAACTAAGCCTTTAGATCAATGATTTTCTTCATGTTGGGGATTGCAACTATCATATCATATCATCAACATACAATGAAAAGATAACAAAATTGTCATAATCAAACCTCTTATAATATGCACAATGGTTAGCTTCAGTTCTACTAAAACCATGGTTCTTCATGAAGGTGACAAATTTTCCTTACCATATCCTTAGTGCCTCTTTCAATCCATACAAATATTTTTTGAGTATGAACACCAAATTTTCTTTGCCTCCTTCTTTATATCCCTCAATCTCATCCATGCAAATTTCTTCATCAAGATGACCATGCATGACAACAATTTTTACATCCGGTTGTTCCAACTCGAAATCCTGTGTTGCTACAAGTACAAGTAAAACCCTTATAGTAGTAAGCTTCACAACTAGAGAGAAGTTTTCATTAAAATACATACCTAAGTTATGCACATATCCTTTTGATACCAAGTGAACTTTCTAACATTCCAACAACCCATCATTGTTTTTCCTGACTTTATACACCCACTTATTTCCAACAAATTTGATTCTTGGTGGGAGATTCACAAGTTCCCATTTTTCATTCTTGTGTAATACTCTCATTTCTTCATCCATGGATTTAATCTATTTAACTACATTCTCATATTCTCTAGATTCCTGAAATGAACCAGGTTCATTATCATCAGTTAACAAAGAAAAAGAAGATTGAAAACCCAGACAATAACTTTGTGGACATCTCTCGGGACTTGTAGATATTTAGAGTTGTGGATATTGAGCTTGTTGTTATTCATGTTGATCAAAAGATTCATTTTCATCTTCAGTCATTTCTACTTCATCTGGTACAACCTTAGGTGTCTATTGTACTTCCTTCCTTTATATGGATTTTTCATTAAAAATATCATCTCGACTAACAATTATCTTGTGATTAGTATGATCCCACAATCTATACCCTTTAATTGTATTATCATAACCAATAAAAACACATTACCTTGAAATTAGGTCAAGCTCAAACCACTTTTCTTTAGGCACATGGCAAGATGCATCACAATACAAAATACACAAATGAGAATAATTAACTAGCTTACCACATAAAACCTCCTCTAGAATATTTCCATCCAATGCATATGTAGGTGATCTGTTAATTAGATACACAGTTGTATTAACAACCTTTTCCTAGAATCCATTATCCAACCTAGATACACTAAGCATGATTCTTGCGCATTCCATGATTGTGCGATTCATCCGCTTAGCCACACTATTTTGTTGTGGTGTATATGCAACAGTCTTCTAGTGCTTAATTAACTTCTGCATACAAAATTTATCGAATTACTTGGAGTAATATTCTCCTCCATTATCATATTTGAGACATACAATAGACTTTCCCAAGAGACTTTCCCAAAATTTTCTTTACTCATGCCTTGAATTCTTTAAATTTATCAAAGGATTCTCTCTTTTTTTTTCTAGAAAATAAACCCACGCTGTTCTACAATAAACATCTATAAAATTCAAAAAATATCTAGCACCATTTATGGACAGAGTGGGGATTGGTCTAAATATATCATATTGAATAAGTTGCAAAAGATCAGAGCTTTTACCAGAGCTTACAATAAACTGAACTCTCTTCTCTTTACCAAAAATACAATGCTCACACAATACTAAATCACAATAGTTAAAATCCCAAAAAGAATGCCTCGATCATGCATAATTTTCAAACCTTTTTCACTCATATGTCCAAGTCATTGATGCCACATCATTGCTACATCTAGAAAATTCCCCGAGTTTTCTACTTCTACATGATTTGTCACAGTATCACCACATAAGAAATATAGGGTCCGGTGAGATTCTCCTCTTTCTTCCACGAGGGATCCTTTGGTAATTTTGCATCGACTGTAACCAAAGGTAGTAGAATACCCCAACTTATCCATCATCTTGATTGAGAGTAGTTTCTTCTGTAGATATGGTACTTGTCATACATCACACATGTTCCTTTCTCTTCCATTTTCGATCTTGATCTTAATGTCCCCTCCTCCCATGATTTATAAAGGATGATCATCACCCAAGTATACCATTCCACCATTATAGGGATGGTATTTGAAAAACTAATCTCTATGTGGAGAGATGTGGAAATATGTACTTGAATCCAAAACCCAAGCATATAATAGAGATATGTTTTTACCAAGAGAGAAAACCTCACATGTTGTCATCTCTTCTAAGTATACTCTACTAGATTCAACTGATGGTTGATATAGCTTTTCATCCTTGTTTTCCTTTTTCAAATACCAACACTCATTCCTCAAGTTCCATGGTTTCCAAAAAATTAACACCTCCCTTTTTTGTGTCCCTTGGACTTGGATTTGGAATGTGATCTCCCTTGTTGACCCCTATTGCTAGATATCCCTTTCATAGATAGGGATTTACTAGCAGATGGATGATTTTCACCTCAACTTTTTTCCCGATAAAGTATCTACCACGTCATCAAATTTTAGATTTCCCAATGATGTTGGTGATGGTCACCACCATATGATCCCAAGTATCCAAGATGGAACATAGTAAAATGATTTCCTTGTTCTCATCCTCCACCTTGACACCAACCAAGAGCAGTTTGTTGATTAGGGTATTAAACTCATTCAGATGATCATCCATAGTTGAACCCTCCTTAATCCTCAAATGAAAAAGTTGTTTTTAAAAAAAGCCTTATTTGTTGTCGATTTAGTCTCATACAACTTCCCAAGTTTCTCCCCAAAGGGATTTTGTGATTTTTTCCTTAGCAACATTGAACAAGACAGAGCTTTCTAGGAAAAGGAAAATTGTATAAATCACATTTCCATTGAGATTTATCCATTCCTCATCTATCATGCCATTGAGTTTGTTTACAACCCCTTTCAAGGCTAGGGCTTGGCCATTTTCAACCAACAAATCCTCCACCTTCATCTTCCATAGGGAGAAATTCTTGCCGTCAAACTTCTTAATCTCAAACTTGGTTAAACCTCATGTCATTGTTGCAACTCCCACTTTCAATAAACCCTATGCCTGTTAGTTTTTAGGCTCTAATACAAAATGTTAGTAAAATATAAAAAACATAAGAAAACAACAATAACAATAGAACACGAGATTTTCGTGGAAACCTTGTTGTACACAGGTAAAACCAAGGGCAATGACAACTTCAATATTTTATTATTACTTGGAAAAAAAACTTACAATGTTTTGTTTTATCTCTCTTGTATTTCAATGCTTGGGGTCACTTCCCTTTTATACAATACATATGAGAGTTCTATAAGGAACTGAAATATACTAGAAGGGTTTAGAAAATTTTTCCTTGGGGGCTCCACCCTCGAATCCTTGGAGAGTAGGGGCTCACCCCCGCACCCATAGAGAGTGAGGGCTCCCCCCCCCCCTCACGGTCCTATTCGATAGTTCTACAGGAAGGATATTAGAGATATGGATATTGGCTTCATCTCCTAACACCTTTGGAATATATCAATAGAGCTAAAAGTCCCCTTTGAGTTGCTGTTGCGATAAGGTTGGATGAGAAGATTATTGACAAATTTAGGAACTCTCGGGGCTAGCCAGAAGATATTAATTGTAATATAGGAGTGAAGCAAGATTGTCCCTTGTCCCCTACCTTTTTGTACATACATTGATAAGCTAGAGGGTTGTTTGGAAGATGTAGGTTGTTCCGGCACAACTTTGATTGGATCTAGTCATCATCATTATTCTTTATGCTGATAATATTGTTCGTGTGGAAAGGAGTCCCTATGATATCAGCAAACAACTAAAAGTTCTCATATATTTTTGCTCTACTATGGGTATGATTGTTAACATTGAAAAAAAAAGGTTATGATAATCAGATCCCAAAAGATAACTTATGTTAATTTCATGTATGTCAGCAACAACTTGGATGAAGTGACTTCATATAAATTTCTTCGAATTTATCTTTATCAAAAGCTTAACTAGATTTATATAGCATTGAAAAAATGATTAATGGAGGGTGAAAAAAATATTATGGACTTGAAAACAATTGTAAATCATTAGACCTTTGGCTTTGGGATAAGAAGAAAATCATCTTTGAGACTCTCATCACTCCTATTATCTTATATGGATGCGAAGTTTGGGGTTGCATCATCTCTAGAGAATCATGGAGAAGGATAGAGAAAATCCAAAAGTGCTTCCTAACATATAATTTTAAAATTAAAGGAAATATACCATGTATCCTATCCTCCTCATAGAAGTGAGTCTTTTCCCCATTGAGAGCACGACTATGACTAAGTACCTACTGTACAAGAACACAATAAACAACATGTGAGACAAGAGGCTTCCTACGATTGCTTCATACTCTAGTCAAAACAATCTATGGCTTTTAAGCAAGGTTGGAATAAAGATGCCATGTGGAAGAAGAGGTCACTCTAGAGAATAGTGATAAAATTAAAATTATTATCATATAAATTTAAGAAAAAATTCTGTTGGGATAAGTAATTAACAAATAAGAGAAAATTAAGTTGTTATAAGGAGGTGATCAAACCCCAATCTAAAATTAACAAATAAGAGAAAATTAAGTTGTTATAAGGAGGTGATCAACCCCAATCTAAAAGATCAAAAGTATCTCTATGTTTTAACTACCATAAATAAGAATATGAGCATTGCTCAAATAAGAACAAAAACTAACCAGCTCCATAGTGGAACACACATTGAACAATTCTTAAAACATATTGGGATGAAAGTATTTGTAATCTTTGTGATACACACAATTTCAAAATATTTGCTCCAATATTGGCTTTTCTAACCTTAAAATAAAATTATGAAGAAAATCAAGTGATTCCTTACCTTTTTTAAGGTGTGATAAACCAAAGTTGATCTTAATGAATGTTATCATCATCATCATTATTTAAGTAAATTAATTTGTAAATAAATTTAATTTAATTTTTATTAAAATACTTTCTCAAATTTAATATAATTTGAATTTTGTTAAAATACTTTCTTGAAATTAATATAATTTGATTTTTGTTAAAATACTTTCTCAAATTTAATAAAAATATAGAACTATGCATAGTAAAAAAATAAATTTGTTATTATTTTTTAATTTACTTCATGATCATTTTGTTAATTTATTTAGTAAAATCTAAATTTTTAGATGTTTTAATTGTAGTTTTGAATCTATAAATAGATTCAGCACCCTCAAATACTCTCATGGCATCCAAATTATGCAATTTCAATAACTAAATATATGTGATTCTAAGATTTTTTAAAGATTTCCAACCTAAAAAACTCAGAATATTTAAAGTAGACCAAAAAAACAAAAAAAACAACTGTTCCTAAATAAAATCATAAAATCACAAAGTTTTAGATAGCTAAAATATCCTTAAATTAAGGTAATTACCAATAACTAGTACAGAAAATCCAAACCCACCGCAAAACACACATAAACAGAAAACACTTATGTCAAAGCTAGTGCATTTCACGAGGAAGGAATTCAGTGTTTTCGATAGCAGGAGAATGTTTAAATTGATATATGAGTAATCGACGCATAAGCAGGGTTGAAATTTGAAATCCAAACCTGTTACAGCAATTTTGTTAAACGTATTGAAGAAAATATTGGATTTTTTCATGAACAAATCGCCTCGTAACAATCAATTTACTAATTAAATTCCCTTCCTGCCATATTCCATCCCCGCAGTGATGCTTTTTGAGATATGAATGGCTATGCACTTAACGAGGATAACATAACAGTTTCTACAGACAAAAGTGTAAATCGTTTAGCTTACTCAAATACCCATAATGGGTGTAATTAACGAGAATAACAAATCAAAATTTTCGATTTTCGAAACCAAAAATTGTTTAAATTAAAGAATAGGTGACGCAGGAAGGATGCTATAACAGTAGTATTCATTGTGCTAAGTACTAGACCAGCGAAACATTTGCGTTCTACAGCGCGATCAGTACGTATCTTTCATGGTTCCAAAATCACTCTATACTATTCTCGGCTCAAATGTCAGGGCATCTGCAACTATTTATTCCTTTCCATGTAATCAATTGAGAATTCATCACAACCTTAATTTTGGAATACAGGAAAAAGCATCGTTGCATAAGGTCCAGTAGGCCAATTTGGTCTTGCTGAACCCTCACATATTAAAGCTTTTGACTCCTTCATCACCTTTAAAAATGAAGAAGGTATATATAATATTGTCTATAATCTCAGTGTCTTTCCGTTTTGTTGTGTTAGTGATTTGAAGATTCTAAATCAAGCACTCCATTAACCATTATTTTGGCATGCAGATAATGGTGTTGAAATTGCATATGGAGGACGAGAGAAGCAAGAGAAGAGCCATGAAGGCTGTTGCTGCGGCTGGAGGCATGAATCTTTATTGCCATTATTGCATATACCAAAATATTTTCTGTCCATTTCTTAAATGTTCGTTGCTCTGTATTGGTTTACTAATGCTGCGATTGTTCTATTTTCAGTGGACTCTATTGCATTGGACATGAAGGCGGGAAAGATAACTGCGGTGGGAGAAGCAGATCCTGTGTGTATCGCAACGAAACTAAGAAAATTGGGGTACAAAACAGAGTTGGTGAGCCTGGGTCCTGCCGAGGAACAAAACAATGATGCTGAGGAAGAGGATCAGAAGAAAGAAAAGACTGTAGAGCCAGCAGCTCCAAGGACAGTTGTGTGATGTGAAACCATGTGGCTACGGTCCTTGTGATTAGGGATACTCGTACACTATTGTGGGAGAGGAGTATCGCCTTTCCCATTATCTTGTCATAATAATAATAATCACTACTTCAACCCTAATCATACAAATTCTGGTTATAATTCATATAAATGGATTTCAAAGAGCTGTTATGATATAAACATTACAAATGTGAGCAATTGATGTGATTGGGATCGGAGCACTGTTTTATAGCTCTTTTCAATTTCGATCAGAACTTAATTTGAGCTTTGACACCCTCTGTTTTCTATAAGATCAGAGATTTTTATATCGTTTTCCATGAATTCCAATATATTCATACTTTCAATTTTTGTGGGATTTCACATCTATATAACTGTATTCATAATTGTAATTATATGCTCTAGTTTATATAGGTTCTTCAATTATTGAAATTATGTTGGAAACTATGTTACAATAGGTATGTTATAAACATTGCATTGATAGAAGTTCAGTTTCAATTCTTGTGGGGGAGGTGCGGCGGGCGTAAGCTCCTTCAGAAAATTGCATCCCCAATCTTTGAGATCTTGTACTGTACTTTTCGAAGGCTAGCCCCAACAGACTGGTTTGGTATCGAGGTGGCCCCTCACTCAGCAGTTTGGAGAGGTTCCCTCGTCTCATTTAAAAAAAGAAGGTATTAGAAAATATTTTTAATTTTATTAACTACTAATACATATTGGTGTAGTCTAAATATTCTATGTTTTCAGTTTTTCCCTAGCATATTTTTTGTCTTATTTTGTTCGTATTGGAATTTGATAAATCTGACGGTTAGAACCCTTTTACGAAAGGTTTTATAATTTTAAGCTTATTCCTTGATGGTTTTGTTGGGTCCAGGAAATGCCCCTTTTTGGCCACCTTTATTACATCATTTTTCCCTGATTCCATTCTACTTTCATGAGCTATATCCATGTCTTTCCTAGATCAATCAATGATATTGACAGGTATAATTTGTTATTGCCTTATTTATTTCTATGCCTAAGATTGTGAAGATTTGAATCCTAACCTTTGGTTTATGCTAACACTTGTGAGTTTATTTAGTTCAAATCTAAAGCGTAGGTGTATCATCCCAGGAGCGCCAGCTGTTACTCTTCAAGCACCGGCTCCTCCTACTCCAAGCGACAACGCATCCTCCAGTCAAGCTGTATCAGATCCCCACTGTAACAGATTCCATTGAAGCAAAGCCTAGCTGCGACAGACAGGTGGCGTTCCAGCTGCTGAGTCCGTTGATTCATTAACTATCAAAGCAACAACATCTTTCAGAATTAATAGCCCTGTTTAATACGCTGTATCAGTTAGCTATAACTCCGCAGCATGAAGATCATAGATCTTCATTGCTGCGCGATTTTAGTGGATCTGAAACTATATTTCCTTTGTATAAATTCCAGAAGGCTCTCGTAGCCTGGGGTTGGACAATCATTACTTGTGTAAGCTGTAACAGAGCACTGAGACTCACAATTTTCCATCAATAATATGAGAGCAGAGTTCTTCATTTTTGTGTCTTAATTTGTTGTGACTCTCAGCGTCTCTGTTAGAAGGCCAAGGCCCGCCTTCTCATAGAGATAGCCAGTTTAAGTAGGTAGAGTAGTTTAGTTTTACTTCTGTTGTGTGGTGTGGAATGATTGTAGACATTATTGGTAACTGTAACAGAGATTAGCTTTCCTTTCTGGTAGTTTATAATTGCATCTTGAATAGCTGTAACAGAGTGGTGTGACAGTCGATTGTGTAGGATAATTTACTTAATTGCATGTGTGTTTTAATCAGCTGTGACAGCCAAGCTCAATTCCAATTATCCTCTAGTTGTTTATGATTTCTAGGATTTCCAGTAATTATCAGTTAGAGTTCAAACTTGTGTTTTAATTCTGGTTGCTGTTGTATCTTCAATTGCATTTATAGATTAGACAATTAATGGCAGAATTACAGTAGCTACTGGATAGATCATTTTGGTAAAGATTGAATGCTATAGTTTGATAATTATAGGATTTAAGTTCTTGCAAAAGTAATCTAGTTTCATTTCATCATTAGATCATTAACTTGCTGGGTTGATTTCTGTAGGGAAGTTGCTTTATTTGGATTCTTAGATGTATGAATTAGATTAGTGTTCTTAAGGAATGAGTTGGCTGGACACATCGGTAGGATCATCATTTACATTCAGCAAATCAACTGCTTGATCTGTTTATGCATAGATTGTGCTTATTGCCTTTGAAATAAAAGACCTTCCTGGGTTTAACAATTTATATTGACCATTCTGTGTGTTAGCTTTAATTAATTGACATATAGGGTGACCAACATTTTGGCGCCGTTGCCGGGGATGGTTATAGATAGATAGAGTTAGTAGTTGGTTTCATTTGATTTGATTTTAGTTCAATTTTTTACAGCATGCATGAATACAAGAAAAACAAATCGGGAACCTCTTTTGAATACTAACATTGCAGGTAGAAGAGGTCAAGGTCGTAATGCAGGTCAGGGAAAACACACATATATTGATGAGATAATTTCTAGAGCTGATTGTTCCACTAGACCATCGCGGAAATCTACAGGCAGGGGAAATTCTGTTCCTCCCAATCTTGAACATTCAACATCCATAGTGGAGAATACAACGGGACCCTCAACTCCTGTTGCAGAAAGTAAACCTCCTGAAGATAAGGGAAATGTTGTAGGTGCACCAGATAGGTAATTGAAAATATACTGACTCCTGGAACATAGAAGGATGTACGTAGCTTCTTGGGGCATGATGGTTATTACAGAAGGTTCATAGAATTTTTTTCCAAACTAGCTTCTCCTTTGTTCACTCTGTTGATGAAGGATGCACAGTTTGTCTGGAATGATGCATGTCAAACAGCGTTTACTGAGCTAAAGAAAAGGTTGTCTACAACACCCATCTTAAGAGGACCCAATTGGGCTCTGCCTTTTCATATTTCTTTATATGCCTCAGACAATGCCATTGGAGCAGTTTTGGGACAGCAGGAAGGTAATGCTCCTTATGCTATTTACTACATTAGTAAAAATATGTCTCCTGCTGAACTGAATTATACTGTCACAGAAAAACAATTTCTTGCCATTGTTTATGCCATCAACAAATTTAGACATTATATTACTGGATATTCTACTTTTGTGCACACTGATCATTCTGCTATCAAGTATTTAATGAATACACCAATCATGAATGCTAGAGTTACTAGATGGCTGTTACTGTTATAGGAATTTGATATTATGATTATTGATAGACCAGGAAAGGAAAATGTTGTTGCAGATTTTTTATCTCAACTTACTAATAGCGATGACAATTTACCAGTCGAAGATTCCTTCCCTGACGAACATTTGTTTGCAGTATCAACTCATTCCCCATGGTATGCAGATATTGCTAACTTTTTGGCTGCAGGTAAACTCCCAGCACATCTATCAAAAAGAGAGAAATGAAAGATCATACAACAGAGTGCTAGGTACTGCTGGATTGATGGCCATCTTTTCTACACCGGGCTTGATTTAGAAATCAGAAGATGTGTTAGAGAAGATGAGATCTTCAACATTATTAAAGCTTGCCATGATGAGCCCTGTAGGGGACATTTTGCTGACAAGAGGACAGGTCATAAAGTTTTGAGAATGGGCTATTTCTGGCCTACATTGTTCAAGGATGTGAAGAAGTATGTTCAGGCATGTGATAGTTGCCAAAGGATGGGCCAACCCAACAGATTAGATGAGATGCCTTTATAGCTACAACTTGTGGTTGAACCGTTTGATAGGTGGGCTCTAGATTTTGTAGGGCCTATCAACCCTCCCTCAAAGCAGAAAGTTCACATCTTGGTTTGCATAGACTACATGAATAAATGGGTAGAAGCTGTAGCCTTGGTCAAGGCCAATGATCAGGCTGTGATTGATTTCCTGTATGAAGAGATTTTTACTTGGTTTGGAGTACCTAAGGAGATCATTACAAATGGTGGACCACAGTTTGTATCTCACAAGCTGGAAGCAATGTTGCAGAAATTTCATATTCAACACAGAATAACCTCACCATATCATCCACAGGCCAATGGGTAGGTGGAGAGCACGAGCAAGGTTATTGAGGCTATTCTAAAAAAAACAGTGAAGAGCCATCATAAAGATTGGGCCGAAAGACTTCCAGAGGCACTATGGGCCTATCATACCACTTGGCGTAACACCACTGGTTTTTCTCCATATGAGCTAGTGTATGGAAAGAATGCTGTTTTTCCAATTGAATTTGAAATAAGAACTTTAAAAACAACTGTTGAAGCAAATCTGGATTTATTAGAGGCACAGAGGAATCGACTGAATCAGCTCAATGAATTGGATGAGAAGCGCACAGCTGTAGTGCATCATACAGCTTTAATCCAACAACAACGCTCTAGATGGCATGCCAGATTTATAAAGAAAAGAGTCTTCCAGGAAGGAGACTGGGTCTTGTTGTATGATTCACGATTTAAGAGGGACTTTAAAGGAAAATTGCGCACTCGTTGGTTGGGACCCTATCAGATAGATCGGGTGTTTGATAATGGAACAGTCCGGTTGATCACCATTGATGAGAACAAAGTACCATTATTCGCAAATGGTCATCGACTGCGACTATATCACAGGACGATCTCAAGGGAGGCTTTTATTTCACAAGTTTCAAATGATCTAGAGTATCAGTTAACGTCAGGGCTGGGGTTTTTAAACCCTGTGAATTCTTAAAAGTTGCAGTTTCCACACATGTTTTTGTACATAAATAATTGGTTTTTCTTTCATTCTGTATTTTATCTATTTTAAATTTTTCTTGCACTTGATCGATTTGTTTTGAAGTACTGTGTGCAGGAACTTACTGGAGGAGCAGCAGCCGTGACTGGGCCAGACGACTGTAGACACCCCATATTTGTTCCTGATCTAATAAATCTCTTTGAAGAAGATGGATAGTTCGTGGTCTTTCACAGATAAAATTTGCTTCTACTACAGTCTGACGCAGCTGCGACTCCGCTATTTCTGCTTATCTGCCAAATTTCGTAGCTGTGACTCCGCCACATTTTCCCATTCTTCCAAATTCCACAGCTGCGACTCCGCTATCTCTGTTTACCTTTCAAATTTTGTAGCTGCGACTCCGCTACATTTTCCATTCTGCCAAATTTTGTAGCTGCGATTCCGCCACATTTTCCCATTCTGCCAAATTTCGCAGCTGTGACTCCGCTATCTTTGTTTACCTTTCAAATTTCGTAGCTGCGACTCCGCTACATTTGCCATTCTGCCAAATTTTGTAGCTGCGACTCCGCAACTTTTGCTCATTCAGCCAAATTCCATAGCTGCGACTCCGCTATTTCTGCTTATCTTTCTAAGTTGATAGTTGCTACTCCGCCATTTTCGATTTATTTTTTACTCCTTCTCAGTAGTTGAGACTCCGCTACCTTTGTCCATTCCGCTAAACATGGCATCTGCGACTTCGCTATCCTTGATCGATTTTGCTAAATCTAGCAGCCGTGACTCCATTCTTTTCCACTTCATCCTCGCTCCTTCCGTACAGCTGCGACTCCGCCATTTTCGCTTATTCTGCTAAATTTCGCAGCTGATACTCCTCCAGTTTGTCTGCTCTTCAATCGGTGCTTCCAATAATAGTTTGATCGGGTGTCAGTCTTAGTCACCTGTTTCATCAGTCCAATCGCAGTCCTTCATGAAGAAAATCATTTGGATATCGTGGTACCTGTCAGTTCGCATGGCGTGGCCACATCACTTCAGCACATGTGCGTTTCACTTCAGCACATGTGCGTTTATGCTTGTTTTAAAAATGGAGATGATAATGAAGGAGGGATATAATAGTTGGTGCACCATAATAATTACTTCATGGCTGAACACGTAAATGAAAGGTATGGTTCAGAACTTTTACATGATTTGGCAAGGAATTAAATATGGTAATAATAATTATATGTTGTCTTAAACCCTTGATTGAATGAACCTATAATGTTTAATTACTGGAGGGTATGTCAGAACCACGTCTGTATTTATTCCCTGACACCACACCCGAACAGTACCAAAACACTCCAAATATGCCAATTTTCCATAACCGTCTTATCTTACTGGAATTTTATGCCTACGTCGACTTTCCTAAAATACCCTATTTTTGAACTCCAACTATCGCTTGCATGTTCGTATGCTGCATCTCCTACGTCGAGACTGGTGACTGTTGTATTGGTTCCGAGTTTTGAGAATAAATTAAGATAGGTAACCCGGTTTGACATGAGCTAGTAGACGCAGAAGCTGTGCGTGCTAATGCAGAAGTCCTTAATATTTTTACAGCAGCAGGTTGGATGGAATATTTTGAACGATTGAATGGTTTCCATACAGAAACCGCATTGCAGTTTGCACTTAACTTGACTGATACTTACTCTGAGGTTAGACGACTGCGTGTGGATGTTACAGAAGAGATTATATAAGAGGTTACTGGTTTACCCCAGGTTGGGAAGAAATTATTTGGACGGAAGGTGCATAATGCAAATGCTGTTAGAGAATTCTTAGCAGTTGGGGAGCATGTTCGTCCGAAGCATCGTGGGATGGAATTGGCATCTTTACCACCACCTTGGAATCAAGTGGAAATCTTTGTGAAAAGATACATCTCCTGTGGAGGTAGGTACCATACTGTTTCCTTCTCTGAACTCCCCCTACTTTCTCATTTACGCCATGGTAATTTGGTGAATATACCATTCTATTTGCTGAAAGCCCTTCAAACCATGGCCAGTTATGCAAAAACCGCCCAACACCTAGTTTCCTCTCTTACCAATCATGGCCTAATTAAATTACTGGTTTTAAGAGCCATTGTAAACCGTAATTTAAATTGAGAACAATTTTTGGCTGGAGATGCGCCAATTATACAACCTGTGTTGGAAATGGAGGGTGTTGGTGAAGGTAGTGAGGACCGGTGTTCCTCAAACCCAGTTGGGGGGGGGGGCTGGAACAATAGGAAACCAGGCCAATGACGAAGAGGAAGTAAACAAGGGAGAAGCGGCAGTAACAGAAAACCCTTTAGCTGAAGAAATTGTGATGGAAACTGTAATTGCAGAAGAAGTAACTCAAATAAAGGAAGCTGAAACTGGATCAGCTATTGGAGCTGCGACAGTAGAAGCTGCAGTTGCAAAAGCAGGGATTCAGAAGGAAGGATATCGAATAGGGATAGTAGAAGAAGGCACTGTGGAAGTTTTGGAAGTTGAATCCTCTTCAGAAATAAGGGGTACTATTATTGAAGAAGAAAAGACTAAGGTAGGGACCCTTGTGTCAAAGAAACGAGGAGTAAGATCAGGAAACAAGAGCCAGACACCTACTGCAACAAAGAAAAGGAAAATTAGAACTGTTAAATCACCAATAGCAGTAGGCATGGAGGAACACCCAGTGGGAATGGTGAGAAGAAGGACTCGATCAACAGTAGCAAAATAAGCAGTTGCGATAGAAAGAACAACAGAAGAAGTGGAGACAATGGATGCAACTGGGGGTAATATTGAATCACCCCTAGCAGAGACAGCGGGAGCAGTTAGATAGAATAGGAAACCATCTTGGGTGGAGGAAATACCTGTGACAGGAATAGATTTAGAGATTCCCAGAGAAGAACCCCAAATTGAAAATCTCCTGATTGAAAATGAACTATTAAAAGAAGAGGTGCAGATATTGCGAAATGAGTTGGAAAGATGGAAGGGATTAGTTGGAAAGTAGGCAGAAAAGAATTTGGATACATTAGCAAATGCTGCAAATTTATTTGAAAAGTCATCTTTTGCATTTGAAAATGAGAAGTATGGAGAGACTGTTTGTCCTGAGTGTGGAGACATATTTGCTGCAGTAGGACACAGGGTTGTTGTGTTGGGGGATGTTTCAAAGAAGCATGTACAGATAGAGGAGATTGAAGGAGTGCCAGAAATTGAATGGATGGGGGAAAATGAGCCAGGAATTGAAGAGATCCCTACTGTGAGTTTAGTAGATGAAACAGTACAGTCCCAACCATCAGGAAGTACTGAACTTCTTCAGTCCCAACCATCAGGGGATACTGAACTTCTTCAGTCCCAATTATCAGGGGATACCGAGCTTCTTCAGGATCAGTCTCATTAGTCAGAAAAACCTGATATAAACCAGACACAATCTCAGTAGCTCAAAGAAACTGAGGAACAGGGGATTGCTACACAAGAACCAGTACCCTTGAAAATGTTTAGTAAAGATGAAACTCAGATAGCAACAGTTGATATCAAGGATCAGGAGGAAAACACTGTTACACAAGAACCAGTGTTTCTAAAATCATTTGCTACAGTGGAAACACAAACTGAGATGGCTGAGATTGAAATAGAAAAGGAGGATGATACTACACAAGAACCAACAGTCCTAAGAATATTGACTGAGACTGTAACACAGACTGAGGAAGCTGAGGAGAATATGGAAATAGAGAATGCTGTTACACAAGAACCAGCATCCCTAAAACCCATGCCTGAGACTGCACTACATGCACAGACCACTGCAAACCCACTAGAAAATGAAACTGTCACAATACCAAAGCAAGATAAGGAAGTCATTCACTTGGATTCTGATGATGAAGAGGAGGTAGCAGACAGAAGAATTCAACGACTAGAGAAAAAGGTTTCCTGGTTAAATCTCGAATTGGATAAATGGCTCAAGTGGATCGAACAGTTCAGAACATGTATGATCTCTCTTCAGGAGCATAGGAATGTCATTAAGGGACTAAGAGAAAAGTGGGCTGAGGAGTTATTCTTCCAGAAACTTTGATGGGAGAAACTTCAAGAGAAATTGGAAGGATTGAAGAAACTTAAGTCCCTGCAACAAGAAAAAGACAAGATGTACACTCTTTCCATAGAATTGTTAAGTTGCAGGGCTCCATCCCCTTCTTACCTTGTTTTTCTCCATGAGCAGACAACCTTATTCCAAATAAGAGCTCTCAAGGATGGGAGATCATTTGATTTGGAAACAGCTACTCAATTTTTGGAGACTTTCCTGAAGAGTGACTTTGAGGACCAACATTTGTTATGTGAATTATATTTACATGACAGGGCTTGCTACATTGACTTTCCATCTAATCCTTTACCTATTCTAGGGGATATTCAGCTGAGAGCGTTTTCCTCCTTTGTCATTAACCATGTGAGATGGCGAGATTCTTTCCAAACCATCCTTAGGAATGAGGAGAATTCTACTCTTTGGATTAGGGGGAACCTCAGAATCCATCAACATTTATGGAAAATCATGCTAAAACTCTCAAGGTTCTCCCAATTGCTTGATATTTTGAGAGATTGCGAGATAGACTCCTTACCACATGTGTCCCAATGATTCTCAATATGCAGCAGGATGCCCTGGAAGGGAGTGAATACAGATGGCTGTACTCTTCCTCATATCTTAAGGAAATGGATCCATATGGCTTTGAAAATTATAGGCAAGCTTTGACATGGATTCCTAGGTATGTGCGGTGCATGGAAAGGTGTGGGTCTTGGTGGCTTGGTTTGAGATTCAAATTCCCTCTCATTTGGTTTCCTATAAGCAATTCTTACAGAACCAACTATGCTCTAACATTAGAAGAATAAGAGCTGTGGTGGGGGCATTGGGTATCCTGCTATGTGTTTGTTCCTCGAGGGGAGGCACCAAAACTTGCTTACAACCTTACAAATCTCCACAAATTTCACTCAGACTCAGATTCAGATTAAGGGAGGTTTTTGCATGAGGACATGCAATCGGATAGTTGGGGGGAGATGTTGGGTCCAGGAAATGCCCCTTTTTGGCCACATTTATTACATCATTTTGCCCTGATTCCATCCTACTTTCATGAGCTATATCCATGTCTTTCCCAGATCAATCAATGATACTGACAGGTATAATTTGTTATTGCCTTATTTATTTCTATGCCTAAGATTGTGAAGATTCGAATCTTGACCTTTGGTTTATGCTAACACTTGTGAGTTTATTTAGTTCAAATCTAAAGCGTAGGTGTATCAGCCCAGCAGCGCCAGCTGTTACTCTTCAAGCACTGGCTCCTCCTACTCCAAGGGACAATGCATTCTCCATGCAAGTTGTATAAGATCCCCACTGTAACAGATTCCATTGAAGCAAATCCTAGCCGCGACAGACAGGTGGCGTTCCAGCTGCTGAGTCCGTTGATTAATTAACTATCAAAGCAACAACATCTTTCAGAATTAACAGCCCTGTTTAATACGTTGTATCAGTTAGCTGTAACTCCGCAGCATGAAGATCATAGATCTTCATTGTTGCGTGATTTTAGTGGATCTAAAACTGTATTTCCTTTGTATAAATTCCAGAAGGCTCTCGTAGCCCGGGGTTGGACAATCATTACCTATGTAAGCTATAATAGAGCACTAAGACTCACAATTTTCCATCAATAATATGAGAGCAGAGTTCTTCATTTCTGTGTCTTAATTTGCTGTGACTCTCGGCGTCTCTGTTAGAAGGCCAGGGCCCGCCTTCTCACAGAGATAGCCGGTTTAAGTAGGTAGAGTAGTTTAGTTTTACTTCTGTTGTATGGTGTGGAATGATTGCAGACATTATTGGTAGCTGTAACAGAGATTAGCTTTCCTTTCTGGTAGTTTATAATTCCATCTTGAATAGTTGTAACAGAGTGGTGTGACAGTCGACTGTGTAGGATAATTTACTTAATTGCATGTGTGTTTTAATCAGCTATGACAACCAAGCTCAATTCCAATTATCCTCTAGTTGTTTATGCTTTCTAGGATTTCAAGTAATTATCAGTTAGAGTTCAAGCTTGTGTTTTAATTCTGGTTGCTGTTGTATCTTCAATTGCATTTATAGATTAGACAATTAATGGCAGAATTACAGTAGCTACTGGATAGATCATTTTGGTAAAGATTGAATGTTGTAGTTTGATAATTATAGGATTTAACTTCTTGCAAAAGTAATATAGTTTCATTTCATCATTAGATCATTAACTTGCTGGGTTGATTTCTGTAGGGCAGTTGCTTTATTTGGATTCTTAGATGTATGAATTAGATTAGTGTTCTTAAGGAATGAGTTGGCTAGACACATCAGTAGGATAATCATTTACATTCAGCAAATCAACTACTTGATCTGTTTATGCATAGATTGTGCTTATTGCCTTTGAAATAAAAGACCTTCCTGGGTTTAACAATTTATATTGACCATTATGTGTGTTAGCTTTAATTAATTGACATATAGGGTGACCAACAGGTTTATTGTAATTTGTAAACGCATTTGATGGGAAAATAGCCTCATGATGTCAAATTCTATCCCTATTCGAATTTTTTTGGATAAATAGACTATCAAAACGTGCACTAAAGTTGAAAACTTAGAATAAATAGACTACTCCATTAAATACCAAAATCTTTTTGTTAAATTATTTTCTCACTACATCTTTCTAGTTAAAAAAACTTTATTTTTATTAAATATCTCTTTTTATATTTCAATATCTATAAATACCCCATACCCTACATCCCAACAACTCTCACATAATAAATTTATTTTCACAATTAAAAAAATCCTTTTAAACTAATTTCTTTTTTTTGTCTTTAATAAGTTTTAAAAAATTTATAATATTTCCTTTTGTAATCGTTAATTAATTTTAAAAAATTGTGGAATTCTTACCTATGTTCTATCAAAATTCAATTTAATATAGAATAAGATTGTTACTTGTTATTGAGCTAGAGCCTCTTTAGGCAAACTTAGAGCATACATTTTGGATATTCATGGATCACCTTGTCATATTTAAAAGTTATTAACTAATTTTGTTATTGATGTAAGAATCACAGTAATCATTGCCTAACATTGATTAGATTTAAAATTTTAATAAGTGTCAATTAGCCTTCTAAAAATAGTATATATCTTCTAAATAGGGTATATATCTATTAGTTATCGTCTCACAAATTTCGTGAATTACTCTTCTTAATAGGGTATTTATTTCAAAAATCCACGTTTTTTTTTCTAAATAAAAAAGTAACTTTTGGTTAATTTGTCAACTTTTATAAGAGTAATAACGTTCTAAAGTATTATGTCTATTTTAATTTTTTTATGGATATATTGTGGGACAAATCTGTTGGACATATACTTGAAATTTTGAAATTTTTTTTTGATAGATGGTTATTCATCTTAGGGAAAAAAATTGTAGGCTCATAATCTACACACACTACATTATCCATGGACTACATTTTGAGTTTTTTAAGACTTGGGAACTAATTTTAATTATTTATCGAAACAACATATGTTCAGAAAATGGTGCATTATCGACACATGTTTTTGTCTTCGCATTTTCTTTCAAATGTGACTCTTATTGGAAAAACTAAAAGTACCCTTTTGAAGAGGACGAGCCAATTATGATCTATGTGAAATTTCAAAATGTTTGGTGCTGTTTTTGTTATGATATTGAATTTATATTTCGGGTGATTTTGAGAGTAATAAAATTCTTAAGGGATAAGGTTTAGAAAAAAATATATTAATAAATAGAAATTCAAATCGAAATGAAACAATTATTATATCATTGGAAACTAGATTTGGAGATGAATCCATTGCTACCAAGTCAGACAAATAATATTTATAATTTGTAGGGGTTCGGGCTTGCCGAAGTTGTAGGTTCCAAAAAGATGCCATATATTTTCGTATGTTTGTTGACCATAAACTCTCGGCCGAAACAATATCTTCCAAACTCTAGGCTGAGAGTTTAGCTCAAACTCTCATCCAAGAGTTTTTTTAAAAATATGGCGCGGTGATTGGTTCAAACTCTCGGCCTAGAGTTTTATTAAACTCTCGGCCGAGAGATTGAACTCTCACAAACTCTCGGCCTAGGTTTTTTTAAACTCTCGTCCTAGAGTTTGAGGTTGAATTTTTTTTCGCGTGATCATCCACCTGCACTAGTGTTTTTTCATTCCGTTTATCATAAAATTGTTTCCCAGGTTCGCGTTTTCACCCATAAATTTTCAGATTGCATGGACTCCCCAAGAACATTGTGAGTGATAGAGATAACAGATTTATGAGTGCCTTTTGGCAAGAAATTTTTAGATTGGTTGGAAATCAAATGAATCCAAGCACAAGCTATCACCCTCAAACTGATGGCCAAACATAGAGAGTGAATCAATGGTTGGAAGGGTACTCGAGGAATTATTTTGGTGAGAAGTAGAAAACATGGGTGAAATGGCTACATCTGGGTGAGTTTTGCTACAACACTACTTTCCATATGTCCATTGGTATGTCTCCTTTTAAAGCACTATATGGTTACACGGGGAATTCACTCAATAAATTGCTATCATAGCACGTTCGTTCATGTTATATGAAACAATACCCCTAATTTCACTAAATATTGGAAAAGACCTTCCAACATCATTTTTTTTAACCCCCTCCCAATATGCCTACCCAATTTAAAAAAACCCCTATTTTCACTAGATATTGTATGTATCAATTTTTTCATTAACAATTTTTATACCCCTTTATATTTCTACCTAGTATATTGATATGATACCCCTCTTATGATCCCACATGCATTGTACAATGCACCTTGATTCTTTCTATGTATATTGTGGATGCACACTACTTCACCCACATTGCAATTACTCAACCACATATCATTATGATTTGTAACATCTAATGGTCTAATGAAGAGATAGGAGATCACTTCTTGTATGTCACTAGAGCCAATGCACATAGTACAACATTTAGATTGCATGTTACAGTTCCCCAATCACTAACTAAGCTTATTGTGGGATAGGTATCCAAGCCCCCAGGGCCTGTAACAAGCTCTAGGAGGCTGACTAAACCTCCCAAGGCCTTTAATAGGCACGAGTGGTTGGGTATTCAAGCCACCAAGGCCTATCGAGGGCCTATAACAGGCCCTAAAGGCTTATAGCCTCCCAAGGCTATTGGTAACAACTGGCTGACTGCTATTGGTAACAATTGGCGGTCAATGACCATTGTCTCTCGACTATGATCGACTGGAAACCCACTTCACCACGAAACCCCCTAGCCTCAAGCATGCCTCAAGACGTGATTTCCCTGCAAAGTCGTAAGCCCGAGCCTTGCCTCAACCTGATTTCTCATCCGACCATGATCCCGCCATCTCCATTTGGCGGATATTTGTCAGCCCTCCCATATAAAAAAGACCCCAAAGTATTTTTGTATTGTTACATTAAATAAAAAAACCCTTTCCCCCTTAATATATAAGCAATATAATTTTTAGGTTTTCATGAATATTTAATACCACAATATGAATGAACGTGGTATTATATTGCCTTCTAGTGAAGCCCCCATGTATGGTTATGAAGCAATTACATTTGTTGAGAAAATATTTGGTGATAGTAGATCCCCAAAGGCTAATATTGGGTGGAAGAAAGTCAAGAGATTTTGAACTCCTAAAAGACAACTTGCAGGTTGCCCAAAATCAACAGAAACAATATGTAGATCAACATAGAGTGGAAATAAATTTTCAAGTAAATGATTTGGTCTATTTGAGGCTACAACCATATAAACAAACATCTTTGAAGACGAAAGGGTCAGAAAATCTCAAACCAAGATACTATGGTCCTTACAAGATATTTCAAAAAGTTGGGGAGGTTTCTTATGAGTTGGAGCTTCCGGAAGAGAGAAAAATTCACAATGTATTCCATGTTTCATGCCTTAAGAAGGCCATTGGTTAGAAAATATCTGTTTCAGAAACCCTCCCTCCATTAGATGATGAAGGACAACTTAAACTTATTCCAGAAAATTTTTTGAAGACAAGAGAAAGAAAATTGAGGAGCATAACCATAAGGGAGTACTTGGTACAATGGAAAGATTTTCCAAGTGAGGATGCCACATGGGAGGAAGAATTTTTTTTGCAAAATCCTAATTTAGAATTGCTTGAGGGAAATCAATCTTGGGTGGGGAGGACTGTAATGTCCCCACTCAAATAAATTCCAAAAGGAGAAAATTCCTGCAATCTACTAGTTTCCTAGGTTGGGTGGAGACATTATATTTGGAATAAGGAGACTAATAAACCCCAAATGGAATTTAGCATTTTCATAAATATATTTATGTGGGGATAAATAAATATTTATGATGAGAAAATAAGATGGCACTTGGTCATGGAGACACATTGTTGGTGTAAGACCCCCCAAAAGCTAGATTCCCCACGCCACATGGCATTCAACTCTCACCCATTCGAATCCAAGTTGGATACCACTATTATTGGGGTAGTTGGAAGGTCATATTACTTGGAATGACTCAATGAGGTCGACTTGTAGAGGAAGAGTAACTCCCATGGGAGAGGAAGCATTTTGGAGCTAGTGGGACACTTGGGCTAGATTCCCTAGCTTCTATGACACCAATGATGAAGATGCCTATGACACTTATGACAAAATCAGACCTTATGGATGAAATCTGACATATATGACATGTTAGGGCTAAAAATATCCTCCAAGAGGGCACATAAAGGAGTTAGGGCAACCAAAGAGACACCTCTTCGAATTTGGTGGAGGAGGAGGCTAGAATTGGAGGGACAAGTGGCGCACATTGGAATTTCTTCCCAACTTGAGTTGGAATGAAGCTCTTGGAAGTAATTTGACCCATGGAAAAACTTTAGAATTTTATAAAAGACAATAATAAAGAAGGATGATGACTTTTTATCATTTTACATTTTGCATTTGGAGAGAAGAGCTAGTAGAGTGCTACTCTATTTTCCTTAGCACCAATTTCGAGGGTGAAAGATTCCCATCCTAATTGAAAATTGGAGAGGCCACTTAGACCTTCCATTTGGAGCTACAATGGAGTCTTTAGTTATAGGTTGAAGCTACAAGAAATATCGTGTTTCATTCAGCTACAACTCATTCTTGCATCTCTTTCACATTTTATTGCATATTTGGGCTCATGGAGAAATTGCGCCCTTAGTGAGATGTTGATCTCTTTGTGAGAGTCCAAGAATATCCATTTATTTATATTTTGATATATATACTCTGTATTTATTGATCATAAGACTCTAAGGTCGACATACCAAATGAAGTTATGTAAAAATACCAAACAATGCATAAATGATGTCATTTTCCCTAGATCTTGTTGTTGGAGTTTGAAGAGACATTATTTCGAGTTATATCAGTTATTATCTATGATTTTGTTGATGTATGGAGTGTTATTAAATTCATGAAAAAGTTTCATTAATAGTGCACAATTCCTTGGCACCAAAAATTCGAATTTCATAACACATGGTGAAAATTACTAGCTTTGCCCCCTATGTGAAATCTTGCATATAAACATATGATTTAAATGAGTTTTAGAAGGCCATAAGAACTAATTAAGGATACATTGGGGAGATCATTAAAGACACTGATCAGTGCCATACCTCTGTTCAGAAATTTGGAAGGGTTTAACAACATTTGGGAAGTCATCTTTGTCCACTACCCTTGGGGGTTTTGAAGCTCGAAATTGCTAGTAACTTTCCCTACTTTGTCCAGATTGTAAATGAATGTTGCAGAAGTGTTTTAAGGGTTGTTAAGCATCCATCAGCCTCATTTATATGTATTAATACCTTTCAAATACCTTCAGACCCAATTTGGAAGCATTTGGATTCATTTGGAAGCAATAGTGTCAATACTAGTCTAAGGGTCGAATTGGTTAAAAATTGCAATTTTTCCTAGTTTGTGCAATTTTTCTAAAATGGACACTACATACTTGGGGGATCCACCCTCGAATCCTATGAGAGATGGGGCTCACACCCCCCCCCTCGTGGTCCTATTCGAGAGTTCTACAGGAAGGATATTAGAGATATGGATATTGGCTTCATCTTGTAACACCTTTGGAATATATCAGAAGAGATAAAATTCCCTTTTGAGTTGTTGTGATACGGTTGGATGAGAAGATTATTGACAAGTTTAGGAACTCTGAGGGCTAGCCAGGAGATATTAATCTTAATACAAGAGTGAAGCAAGATTGTCCCTTGTCCCCTACCTTTTTGTACATACATTGATAAGCCAGAGGGTTGTTTGGAAGATGTAGGTTGTTCCGGCACAACTTTGATTGGCATAGTCATCATCATTAATCTTTATGCTGATGATATTGTTCTTGTGTCAAGGAGTCCCTATATATCGACAAACAACTAAAAGTTCTCAAATATTTTTGCTATAGTATGGGTATGATCAAGTTAACATTGATTTTTTTTTATGATAATCAAATCCCAAAATATCACTTATGTTAATTTCATGTATGACAACAACAACTTGGATGAAGTGAATTCATATAAATTTCTCCGAATTGATCTTCATCACAAGCTTAACTAGATTTATAGAACTAAAAAAATTATTAATGGAGGGTGGAAAAATTATTATGGACTTGAAAATACTTGTAAATCAATAGATCTTAGTCTTTGGGATAAGAAGAAAATCATCTTTGAGACTCTCATCATTCCTATTATCTTATATGGATGCGAAGTTTGGGGTTGCATTATCTCTAGATAATCGTGGAGAAGGATAGAGAAAATCCAAAAGTGCTTCCTAACATATAATCTTAAAATTAAAGGAAATACACCATGTATCCTATCCTCCTCATAGAAGTGAGTCTTTGCCCCATTGAGAGCACGGCTATGACTAAGTACCTATTGTACAAGAACACAATATACAACATGTGAGAAAAGAGGCTTCCTACGATTGCTTCATACTCTAGTCAAAACAATCTATGGCTTTTAAGCAAGGTTGGAATAAAGATGCCATGTCGAGGAAGAGGTCACTCTGGAGAATAGTGATAAAATTAAAATTATTATCATATAAATTTTAGAAGAAATTGTAGTGGGATAACTAATTAACAAATAATAGAATTACCATAAAGAAGAATATCAACGTTGCTCAAATAAGAACAAAAACTAACTAGCTCCATAGTGAAACAAACATACAACAATTCTTAAAACATATTAGGATGAAAGCATTTGTAATCTTTGTGATACACACAATTTCAAAATATTTGCTACAATATTGACCTTTCTAACCTTAAAATAAAATTATGAAAAAACCAAGTGATTCCTTATCTTTTTAAAGATGTGATAAACCAAAGTTGATCTTAATGAATGTTTTTTTTAACCATGGGAACAACAACCTCCCAAGGGTATATCCAACAGCCTGCAAGCCAAATATACCAAAAACTTGTGACTCAGTAGGGGCCGGGTATATCCAACAGCCCACAAGCTAGATATACCAGAAAGTTGTGACTCAGCAGGGGCTGAGACGTCCCGAGACCCTTTATCCCAGGGGAGAGCCTCTATCTCAGGGGTCGCCTGCCCTGGTTTTGGCCGGAATCCCATAATTTTTTTTGGTAAAATCTAAATTTCTACATGTTTAAATTGTAATTTTGAACCCATAAATAGATTCAACACCCTCAAATACTCCATAACACTCAAATTATGCAATTTCAATAACTAATATATGTAATTCTAAGATTTTTTAAAGATTTCCAACTAAAAAACTCAAAATATTTAGACTACACCCATAAAAACAGATGTTCCTAAATGAAACACAGAATTTTAGATAGCTAAATAATCCTTAAATTGAGGTAATTACCAATAACTAGTACACTTCACGAGATAACGAAGCAACTCAGCATTTTTTAATCTTACTCCATTGTTATTTAATACACGGAAAATCCAAACCCACAGCAAAACACATAAAACAGAAAACACTTCTCTCAAAGCTAGTGCATTTCACGACGAAGGAAATCACAGTGTTTTCGATGGCCGGAGAATGTTTAAATTTGAAATCCAAACCCGTTACAGCAATTTTGTTAAACGTATTGAAAAAAATATCCAACTTTGATGTCGGATTGTTTGGATTTTTTCATGGACAAATCGCCTCGTAACAAACAATTTACTCATTAAATTCCGTTCCTGCCATATTCCATCCCTGCCGTGATGCTTTTTGAGATATGAATGGCTACGCACTTAACGAGGATAACATCAGACAAAAGTGTAAATCGTTTAGCTTACTTAATTGGTGTAATTAACGAGAATAACAAATGAAAATTTTCAATTTTCGATGACCAAAAAATGTTTAAATTAAAGAATAGGTGACGCAGGAAGGATGCTATAACAGTAGGATTCAGTGTGCTAAGTACTAGACCAGCGAAGCATTTGCGTTCTACACCGCGATCAGTACGTATCTTTCATGGTTCCAAAATCACTCTATACTATTCTAGGCTGCAATGTCAGGTCATCTG
This sequence comes from Larix kaempferi, assembly GCA_027924585.1. Taxonomy (NCBI): domain Eukaryota; kingdom Viridiplantae; phylum Streptophyta; class Pinopsida; order Pinales; family Pinaceae; genus Larix; species Larix kaempferi. Next base: position 290,549 of record BSBM01002041.1, read on the forward strand.
CAACTATTTATTCCTTTCCATGTAATTAATTGAGAATTCATCAAAACCTTAATTTTGGAATACAGGAAAAAGCATCGTTGCAGAAGGCCAGTAGGCTAATTTGGTCTTGCTGAACCCTCACATATTAAAGCTTTTGACTCCTTCATCACCTTTAAAAATGAAGAAGGTATATGTAATATTGTCTATAATCTACGTGTCTTTCTGTTTTGTTGTGTTATGATTTGAAGATTCTAAATCAAGCACTCCATTAACCATTATTTTGGCATGCAGATAATGGTGTTGAAATTGCATATGGAGGACGAGAGAAGCAAGAGAAGAGCTATGAAGGCTGTTGCTGCGGCTGGAAGCATGAATCTTTATTGCCATTATTGCCATTATTGCATACACTAAAATATTTTCTGTCCATTTCTTATCTGTTTTTTGCTCTGTATTGGTTTACTAATAATGCGATTGTTCTATTTTCAGTGGACTCTATTGCATTGGACATGAAGGAGGGAAAGATAACTGCGGTGGGAGAAGCAGATCCTGTGTTTATCGCAACGAAACTAAGAAAATTGGGGTACAAAACAGAGTTGGTGAGCCTGGGTCCTGCCGAGGAACAAAAAAATGATGCTGAGGAAGAGGATCAGAAGAAAGAAAAGACTGTAGAGCCAGCAGCTCCAAGGACAGTTGTGTGATGTGAAACCATGTGGCTACGGTCCTTGTGATTAGGGATAATCGTACACTATTGTGGGAGAGGAGTATCGCCTTTCCTGCATTATCTTCTCATAATAATAATAATCACTACTTCAACCCTAATCATACAAATTCTGGTTATAAATCATATATATGGATTTCAAAGAGCTGTTATGATTTAAACAGTACAAATGTGAGCAATTGATGTGATTGGGATCGGAGCACTGTTTTATAGCTCTTTTCAATTTCGATCAGAACTTAATTTGTACATTTGTTTGACACCCTCCACTTTCTGTTTTCCATAAGATCAGAGATTTTTATATCGTTTTCCATGAATTCCAATATATTCATACTTTCAATTTTTGTGGGATTTCACATCTACATAACTGTATCCATAATTGTAATTATATGCTATAGTTTATATAGGCTCTTTATTTATTGAAATTACGGTGGAAACTATGTTATAATAGGTATGTTATAAACATTGTCTTGATAGAAGTCCAGTTTCGATTCATGCCGCGGGCTTAAGCTCCTTCAAAAAATTACACTCCAAAAAAAGCTCGTACGACTACGGTGACCCAGCAGATGGGTTTGGTGACAGCACCACTATTAACTACTAATAAATATTGGTGTAGTCTAAATATTCTATGTTTTCAATTTTTTCCTAGCATATTTTCTGTCTTATTTTGTATGTATTGGAATTTGACAAATCTGAGAGTTGGAACCCTTTTACGAAAGGTTTTGTAATTTTAAGCTTATTCCTTGATGGTTTATTGTAATTTGTAACCGTATTTTACGGTTGTCCGTCAAATTCCATCCCTATTCGAAATTTTTTGGATAAATAGACTACCAAAATCTATAGTAAAGTTGAAAACTTAGAATAAATAGACTACTTCGTTAAATACCAAAATATTTTTGTTAAGTTATTTTCTCACTACATCTTTCTAGTTAAAAAAACTTTATTTTTATTAAATATCTCTTTTTATATTTCAATACCTATAAATACCCCATACCCTACATCCCAACAACTCTCACATAATAAATTTATTTTCACAATTAAAAAAACCTTTTAAACTATATATATGTCTTTAATAAGTTTTAAAAAATTTCTAATATATTTTCTTTTAATCTTTAATTAATTTTAAAAATTGTGGAATTCTTACCTATGTTCTATCAAAATCCATTTTAACATAGAATATGTTCTATCAAAATCCATTTTAACATAGAATAAGATTGTTAATTGTTATTGAGCTAGAGCCTCTTTAGGCAAACTTAGAGCATACATTTTGGATATTCATGGATCACCTTGTCATATTTAAAAGTTATTATCTAATTTTTTCATTGTTGTAAGAATCACACTAATCATTGCCTAGCATTGATTAGATTTAAAATTTTAATAAGTGTCACTTAGCATTCTAAAAACAGTATATATCTTCTAAATAAGGTATATATCTATTAGTTATCGTCTCACAAATTTCGTGAATTACTCTTCTTAATAGGGTATTAATTTAAAAAATCCACGTTTATTTTTCTAAATAAAAAAGTAACTTTGGTTAATTAGTCATCTTTCCATAAGAGTAATAACGTTCTAAAGAATAGATATTCTCTTTCTCTAAACACATTAGAACGAGTATATGTCCATCTTAATTTTAATGGCTCTATCAAGTTATTAGAGAAATAAAATCCCTTGAGGTGCAAACTATTTTACTTCACAATTCATTAATTAGTGCAACTTTGACCTATTTGTAAGATATCCATATTGGAATAGTTGGTGCATGGATGATAATAATGTACTTTTAAGTTAATAATAGAACAATGAGTTAGATATTAGGTAAATTGCTAGGTAGAATTAGGTAAAGGAAAGATATATGCATTGCTTAAACCCAAAAGTATTTTATGAACTATTAACTTTTAAGGATTGCACCTCAAGGATTTGATGATTGATAGAGCAGAGTTAAGATGGATCTATACCGATTAACTAACACTACATATAATTTAATATATTTCCTATTATAATCATCTAGGCATCAACTATTCCAATTTGAAATGATAATACACAAACTCTATAAATATGAAAACCTTTCATAAGTTTAGGACTTTAAAATAGTTATCCTTGATATGTATGCCATAGTTATAATATAAAGTTTCATTCTATAGATAATATTAATTAATACAATTATATTTAATTATCATATAATTATTTATGATAATATTTGTTTAATATTTTAGTTTCTTTTATCAAAAGATAAAGAACTTCACAGATTTGTCAATAGAATTTGAAATTGAAATGTTAACTTTAATTTGTTTTATAATTTGTTTATATTTTTTTTTTGGAAATAACAATGTGAAGGAAAATAATATTAATGATATTGATATAGTTTTGGACAAACATTTCTTATAATGTGTTGATTTTATATTAATTGTCTTTTAAAGAGTTCTTTAAAACTTGTATTGTCAAATTAATTTGAGATTTAAGTTTATGTGGAAGGAGTTTTAAGTAACAAGATTATTATGAGGATTGAAATTTTCTAGGCACGGTGAATCAAACAAAATCTTGTATAGTAGAAATTTCAAGTATGTAAAATATTACTATTGATTTTATTATCCTATTGAGATTTTAATTAGATTTAGAAAAAAAATAAATTCATAGTTATCTTCAATATTGCAACCCTTATTTTCTCACTGCTTCTTTTCGTTTTATGTGGCTGCAAAATTTTACATTAGGGCTAAAATCCCTCTATTTGTACACAATTACGATTTTTCCTTTTAGGTATTTTAGATTTGATGAGTTTGTGATTATATATACAAAGTGTAGAGTGAGATGGGGTCATATTTTGGGTCGAATCTATAACCATGTCGTCCATGTCAAGTTTTTTTTAAATTTTCAATCAAAAAACGCATGCGTCATTTTTGGTATGTCCATGTAACATGAATGCACTGGTGCGTTTGTACAACTAGCACACTAGATCTTATATGTGTGACAATATATTCATTTTTAAAAAACAAAAAAAAAATCATTTCTCGGTTTTCAATTCCACAACATCGCAGTAACACAATGATGTGTTTATATGAATATCACACCACTAATGGTAGGAATGCATCATTTTTTATTTTCCTAAAATGTTAAATAATTTATTCAGTCGTTCAGAGTGTGCCTATGTTTATATTTAATGCACCAGTGCATGTATGTACATAAAAGAATCAAGACATTTTATGTGATTAAGCACACTGATATGTATTTGTTTTCTATTTCTTTGCTTTTTTGACATTGGAAGGTATATTCATCATGATCCTTCTCTCTAATGATGATATCCTTCTTATGGCAAGGTTCCCCTATGATATTGAAAAAAAAAATTAAGAATTCTGAAGGATTTATGCTCCAATATGAGCATGACCATTAGCACTAATAAAACAAAAGTCATGATTATCAAATCCAATAAGGAAACTTTTGACAATTTTGTATATGATAGTAGAAACTTGGAGGAAGTTACCTCTTATAAATAAATGGGAATTGAATTCCATCACAATCTCAACTAAAACTATAGTATTGAGAAGAGGATTGATGGAGGGTGGAAAGCCTACTTTGGTCTTGAAAACAACTGTAAATCGGTGAACCTTGTTTTGTGGGACAAAAAAAATTACTCTTTAAAATGCTCGTCACTCTCGTTATCTTATATGGCTATGAAGCTTGGGGATGTCATATTTCCATAGAATCATGGAGAATAATTGATAAAATACATAAGCGGTGTATTACTTATAATCTCAAAATTAAGAGTGATATGTTGTATCCTATTCTCCTCTTAAAAGCGGGGCTCTCTCTCCCATTGAAAGCATGGCTATGATTAGATACCTAATGTACTAGCACAAATTAAACAATATAGGAGATCACCGCTTCCCAAAATGGCTCTTAACTCTAGCCAAAACCATCTATGCCTCAAGCGGGGGAGGCTTAAAGATGCCACGACTTGGTTAAATTATTGGGGGATTCACGAAACTGCCACTTTGAAAAATATCGATAACATTAAAAATATTATTACTACTACAGTCAAAGAGAAAATGTAGTGCAAGGAAGATTTAGAGGCTAAAAGAAAATTACAATATTATAAAGAGATCATTAACCCCAATCTTGACAATCAAAATTATCTTTCTATCTTAACGAGTTCAAATAAAAAATTATTAATGTCAAGATTCCAACGGACTCTCATGAGATTCATAGTGAAATTAGGTGTTGTATAACCCCTAAAACATCGTGGGATGAAAGGTTTTGCCATCTTTCTGAGTCTATGAGCGTTGAAGATTAAAAACACTCTCTTAGACTGCCCTTCCTACACCCATATTAGATCGTAGTTCACGCAAGGCAGGTTGGTCGGACCCTCTTGCTTAACAATGACACACAACAACACATAGGTGCTCACACAGACTAGATGTGAACTCAATGTCAGAAGTTGGCTTCTATTAAACTGAATCAAATTACAATGTGAAATACAAAGCAATCTATGAAACTAGTAAGCCTTAGCCTATTACAATATACAGAATAAAAATATGCCTCTCTCAGTGTGTTCTCGGCTGTGTGCAATCCTCTGATCCTCTGATCATCGATCCCCCATGTTCTATGCCTCTGCACTGCTCTTCTACTCTGCTTTGTTGTTGCTCTTCTTGAGGCTTACTTTGTTCCTTGAGACACTCTTCCTCTGTCTGCCAAATCCTTTAGATCCTGTAGAGCTGCAATTTTCAGTTCCCTATGGTCGTGCTGCACAACCTCTTCCTGTGGTGACATCTGTCATGATCCCAACCACCTTCATAACTGTTCATAATGTCCTCAACAACCTCCAAGGGCTTCTAAGTACTTCGCCTTGGATTCTGCACTTCTCTGAATATGCTACAGTTGTCGGCCCCATCACCTTCCTCGACCATATGGCACTTCGTCATCCCTTCGACCTTACTTGTCGACTTCACTTAACTCCCACGGATGTTAGTCCGCCCCGTCCTCCACGCTTGGCTTTGGACGCAATCCGTCGGTGTCGTTGTTCGACAAATCATCGACACCCATCCTCTTTCGCATCTCCTTCCTGTCGTGTGTCGACGTCATACTTGTCGACTATCGATTTTCTCCTCCTGTCGACCGCACTTCGACAGATTCTAGTCGACTACTTGGATTTGACATCCAGTCTACCTTCGTACTAGTGGTTTTCGGCAATTCCCCTAGTCGACTTCTCTTGTTGATCAACTTTAATTGTTTTTCCTAGGCCCCGATGCTTCTACATCAGACTCCCCAGGTGAAAAAGAACTCGACTATTATGTCAGTCTCCTGTATTCTTCTTCAAAAATCCATGTCGCCTCCTGCAACTCATAGTCCTTCCAACGAACTAGATATTCTTTCTTTCGCAAACTTCTCGTCCACCTGACTTCGCGTTCCTCTAATACTTAGGCTATTTCCTCTTGGTCGTGTCGACTTGAAATTTGTACTGTCCTGTCGATGTTCGACACTTCCACGCTGCTGCTGGATGAAACTTATTCAAACTTATACAGATTTGAGACATTGAACATAGGTGATATGCTCAAGTCCTTCGATAGCTCCAACACATAAGCATTGTTTGAAATCTTCTTCAGAATCTTACATGGCCCAATCTTATTCAGCTTTAGCTTGTTATATGTTCCTATCGGAAATATCTCCTTACGCAAATGTGCATAGACTAACTCTCATTTGTTGAACAACTCTAGCCTCTTCTTTCTGTCGGCTCTCAGTTTGTATGCCGCATTGCTCTTTTCAATGCGCTTGCACACATCTTAATGCACTTCTTTCATATGCTCCACAAATGTTTCTACATCCGCAGTTTTTCTGATCCTTGTCGGTATCTCGATCAAATCCACCACTCCATGTGGGCTTCATCCTTGAACAATATGGAATGGGCTCATACATGTCGATCGATTCACAGAATTTTTGTATGCGAACTCTGCTTGCGCCAACACATTCTCCCACTACTTGGGTGTGTCGACCGTCAAACATGTCAGAAGGTTTACCAAACTTTTGTTTACCACCTCGGTCTGTCCATCTGTCTGCGGATGATATGTCGAGCTAAAATGCAACTTCGTGTCCAATTTGTTCCATTGGGTTCTCCAGAAATGCCCATAAACTTGGTATCTTTGTCCGACATTATACTCTTCGGAAACCTATGCAATCTAACTACCTCATTGAAGAATAGTACAACAATGCTTGTGGCATCACTTGTCTTCCGACACGGAATAAAGTGTTCCATCTTCGAAAATATGTCAACCACAACAAATATTGAGTCGTTACCTTGCTGCATCTTCGGCAATCCTAACACAAAATCCATGATCAGGTGCTGCCATGGGGTATTTAGCACTGGTAATGGTGCACACAACTCCGTATTCTGACTTCTCCCCCTTTTCCAACTGGAGAATCCATCATAGTCGTACCCACTTTCTGACATCTGTCATCATTCCTAGCCAATAATACTTCTCTTCGACCAACGCCTTGGTCTTGTCGATGCCAAAATGACTTGCTAATCCACCACTATGCAGCTCTTGGATTATGTTCTCCCTTACATATGCTCTGGGAATACACAACTGTTGTCCTTTGAATAGGTATCCCTCTTGGATGAAATATTCCAAGTATGGAGTTCTGTTGACACTTCATGGTTCGCGACTCGCCTTCCATGCTTTCGCAAAATCCACGTCGGTCTCATACTTTGTCCTCACCGACTCTATTCCTGTTTCCTGAACTATCGCCGTGTTCAGCAATGCAACTCTTCGACTCAGCGTGTAGGCAACCTTATTCGACTTGCCTGACTTATGTCGCAACATGAAGGTATATCCCTGCAGGAATTCAACCCACTTCATGTTCCTCGGATTCAACTTCCACTGAGTATTCAAGTACCTTAGTGCTTGGTGATCTGTGTACAACACAAATTCCTTGGGAAACAAATAATTCCTCTAGTTCTTCAATGCTTGGACAATAGCATAGAAATTCTGGTCGTAGATTGAATATTTCCGCTTCGCTTCATCCAAAATATCGCTGAAGAATGCAATTGGTCATCCCTCCTGGCTCAACATTGCTCCAATTGTCATTCCACTCGCATCATAATCGAATTGGAAAAAATTGTCTAAATCTGGGAGTGCTAACACCAGGCTCTTAGTCACCTTCTACTTCAACTTGTCGAAAGCTTTCTGGGAAGCTTCTGTCCACTTAAGCTCTCCTTTCTTCATGCACTCCGTTAGTGGTGCACATATCCGACTGAATCCTCTAATGACCTTCCTGTAGAAAATAGCAATTCCATGGAAAATTCGTAGTCTTGTCATTCTTGTTGGTTCTGGCCACTCCAATATTTCCTTCACCTTCTATGGGTCCATCACTAACCCTTTACCCGATATCACAAATCCCAAGTACACCAGTTCTTCCTTCATGAAGAAACATTTTTGTAGGTTCACCATCAGCTTCTCTTCCTGCAACTTCTACAACACTTTTTGAATGAGTTCCAAGTGTTCGACCTTGGTTCGACAAGATATCAGAATGTCGTTTATGTACACTACGACGAACTTTCCCAAGAATGGTTTCAGTACTTCATTCATCAACCTCATGAATGTACTGCATGCATTATTCAATCCGAATGGCATAACTAACCACTCATACAGTCCTTCCTTTGTCTTGAAGGTTATTTTCCATTCATCGCCCTCTCTAACCCTGATCTGGTGATAGCCACTTTTCAGACCGATCTTGGTGAAGTATCTCGCCCCACTCAAGCAATCCATCAACTCATCCATTCTCGACAATGGAAACCGGTACTTGATCGTGATCTTGTTGATGGCTCTGGAGTCTATACACATCCTCCATTCTCCACCCTTCTTCAGTGTTAGTACAGTTAGTACCGCACATGGGCTCAGACTCTCTCTGATCAATCCTCTGTCTAAAAACTCTTGGACTTCTCGATTGAGTTCCTGACCCTCTGTCGGATTCATTCTATGTGGTGCCTTGTTTGGAAAACTCGATCTTGAAATCAAGTCCATCTGATGGGATAGGCTTCTCGTTGGTGACAATCCCATCGACGCCTCATCGACTACTATGCTCCAAAACTCGTCGAGCATCTCTTCGACTTCGAATGGAATCCTCTCCATTGTTGACCTCTCAACACATGGTCCTTTCGGAATGATGGAGAAACATCCCGACTATTTCTCCTCCTTTGTGAGGAATTCCTTCGGTGAGGACATCAGCTGCTCGCATCTTCCAATAGTTTCTCTCGCCCTGCTTGCAGTCGGATTGGTCCTCCCACTTCAGCTTCAACATCCTTCGCATGTCATTTTTTCGCACTGTGACTGTGTTGGCTCGACCATCATAGATCATCTTCCGATCATATTTCCATGGTATCCCTAACAACAGACGCATGCGTCCACTAGGATTACATCACACAGTACACTGTCTTCAAGCTTCTCAACCTTGAAGTTAATCAGGCACTGTCTGGTTACCTTCACATGGTGACCCTTCTGTAACCATGATATCTTGTATGGATTTGGGTTTTCTCGACATCTCAAACCCAACTTGTCGATGAGCTCTGTCGACACAAGATTCTTTGTACTACCACCATCGACTATGGTCTTGCAATACATGTCGCCTATCAACACTCTAGTCTGAAAGATATCCTTTCGCTATGCCGGCTCCTTCTCATCGTGTCAGTCATCCTGAACCAACGTTCTCCTGGACGTCATGTTTCGACCTTTTCTTTGACCATCCTCACCACTATCGGATGTCGAATCCGTCCTCTCATCGACTTTCTCATCTCTTCGACTTTTGGGTTTTGGCTCGTCTTCCGTGTTTAGATTCTCTCGGCATTCGTAGGATTTTTGTCCCACACATCGACACTTGTAATAGAATACAGTTGGTCTGTCAGCTCCTTTCTTTTTTTTCGGACCAGTTTGACCATATGCACCCCAACCACGGGTCTCTCTACCATCCCGTCAGTTTCTCTGCGTTCCCTCTCTGTTCACTATCTCTTTTGCAATCGGTTATCTTCGACAGCTTCTCTCCTGGTTCCGCTACTTTGTCTCTTCGCGAAAATAGTCATCACACCTCGACCAGTCATCCTCCCTCTGGTCGATGCAGCTTTCCTCTACAGTTTCTCTTATACTTTCAGAGCTAACTGGTAGGCTTTACCGACCGCTCTGAACCTCGACAGGCTCAACTCATTCTGTATGGCATACTTTAAACCATTTACATATCTCGTGACAACTTCTCCTTCGTCATTTTGACCCAACCGAATCGATAGTCTGTAGAACTCTTCCATGTACTCCTTCACGGTCATCTCTTTCTGTCGAAAGTTTTGCAACTTCCGGAACAAGGAAATCACATAGTCATTGGGAAAGAACTTCCCCTTCAGATTGGCAACCATCCTGTCCCAAGACTTGATTTTATCCTTTCCTTTCTTGACTCTATAAGCCTGTACATTATCCCACCACAATGAGGCATGACCCTTCAACCTCAGACATGCAGTCTTAACCCGTTTAGGATCCTCTATCTGCTCTATGTCGAAGTATTTCTCCATCTCTCTAAACCAGTCTATCAAGTCTTCTGAACCCAGACTTCCTGAGTAGGTAGGTACATCCATCTTTGTTCTACCTCTCATCTTTGACAGTAGCTTGATCAGTTCATTTTCTGGTTCTTCCTCGACAGCTTCTTGTGCTTCCACTTCCTCAACTTCCTCATCGTTGTGGTCAAATGCATCAGGAATACAACCACGTCCTTGGATCTCTTTGATCGCTGCGACTTCACTTGTCAAGCTCCGCATTGTTCGCATGCACTCATCGAACATTTCACGATCAACTATGATTGCTGCGCCACACGCTCTTCGTCCTACACCTCATACATTAACGCCTCTGTGAGCCATTTTCAATCTCAGCTGAAATCTTCACTCATTCAATCTCAACCGGACTTCACAACTATGCACAACTCTACCCAATCACAGTTGGAGTTGTTCACGCACTCGCAGACTCTTTCGGCTCTCCCGATTCAACTGCTCAACACTGGATTCTTTCCAACTCTGATACCAACTGGTGCAAGGCAGGTTTGTCGGACCCTCTTGCCTAACAATGACACACAACAACACAGGGGTTCTCACATAGACTGGATGTGAACTGAATTCCAGAAGCTGGCTTCTATTAAATTGAATCAAATTACAATGTGAAATATAAAGCAATCTATGAAACTAGTCAGCCTTAGCCTATTACAATATACAGAATGAAAATATGCCTCTCTTAGTTTATTCTCGGTTGTGTGCGATCCTTCGATCCTCTTATCATCAATCCCCCCTCTGTTCTGTTCCTCCGCATTGCTCTTCTACTATGCTCTACTGCTTCTCTTCGCGAGGCTCACTCTGTTCCCCGAGACACTCTTTCTCTATCCTCCGAATCCTCTAGATCCTGCCAACCTGCAGTTGTCAGCGCCCTCTGGTCGTGATGCACAGCCTCTTCCTGTGGTGACATCTGTCATGATCCCAACCACCTTCATAACTGCTCATAACTTCCTCAACAACCTCCAACAGATGCTATTCCTAAATGAAATCACAGAGTCTTAGATAGCTAGAAAATCCTTATATTGAGGTAATTACCAACTTCACGAGATAACGAAGCAACTCAGCATTTTTTAATCTTATTCCATTGTTATTTAATACACGGAAAATCCAAACCCACCGCAAAGCACATAAAACAGAAAACACTTATTTCAAAGCTAATGCATTTCATAATGAAGGAAATCACAGTGTTTTCGATAGCAGGAGAATGTTTAAATTGATATATGAACTTAATGGACTTATGCGCAGGGTTGAAATTTGAAATATTATTTGAAATCCAACCCGGTTACAGCAATTTTGTTAAACGAATTGAAGAAAATATCCAACTTTGATGCCGGATTGTTTGGATTTTTTCATGGACAAATCGCCTCGTAACAAACAATTTACTCATTAAATTCCGTTCTTGCCATATTCAATCCCTGCAGTGATGTTTTCTGAGATATGAATGGCTATGCACTTAACGAGGATACCATAACAGTTTCTCCAGACAAAAATGTAAATCGTTTAGATGACTCAAATACCCATAATTGGTGTAATTAACGAGAATAACAAATCAAAATTTTCAATTTTCGATAACCAAAAAATGTTTAAATTAAAGAAAAGGGAACGGAGGAAGGATGCTATAACAGTAGTATTCAGTGGGCTAAGTGCTAGACCAGCGAAGCATTTGCGTTCTACAGCGCGATCAGTACGTATCTTTCATGGTTCCAAAATCACTCTATACTATTCTCGGCTGCAATGTCAGGGCATCTGCAACTATTTATTCCTTTCCATGTAATCAATTGAGAATTCATCACAACCTTAGTTTTGGAATACAGGAAAAAGCATAGTTGCAGAAGGCCCAGTAGGCCAATTTGGTCTTGCTGAACCCTCACATATTAAAGCTTTTGACTCCTTCATCACCTTTAAAAATGAAGAAGGTATATATAATATTGTCTATAATCTCAGTGTCTTTCTGTTTTGTTGTGTTAGTGATTTGAAGATTCTAAATCAAGCACTCCATTAACCCTTATTTGGCATGCAGATAATGGTGTTGAAATTGCATATGGAGGACGAGAGAAGCAAGAGAAGAGCCATGAAGGTTGTTGCTGCGGCTGGAGGCATGAATCTTTATTGCCATTATTGCATATACCAAAATATTTCCTGTCCATTTCTTATATGTTTGTTGCTGTGTATTGGTTTACTAATGCTGCTTTTATTATATTTTCAGTGGACTCTATTGCATTGGACATGAAGGAGGGAAAGATAACTGCGGTGGGAGAAGCAGATCCTGTGTGTATCGCAACGAAACTAAGAAAATTGGGGTACAAAACAGAGTTGCTGAGCCTGGGTCCTGCCCAGGAACAGAAAAATGATGCTGAGGAAGAGGATCAGAAGAAAGAAAAGACTGTAGAGCCAGCAGCTCCAACGACAGTTGTGTGATACGAAACCATGTGGCTACGGTCCTTGTGATTAGGGATACTCGTCCACTATTGTGGGAGAGGAGTATCGCCTTTCCTGCACTATCTTGTCATAATAATAATAATCACTACTTCAACCCTAATCATACAAATTCTGGTTATAATTCATATAAATGGATTTCAAAGAGCTGTTATGATATAAACAGTACAAATGTGAGCAATTGATCTGATTGGGATCGGAGCACTGTTTTATAGCTCTTTTCAATTTCGATCAGAACTTAATTTGTACATTTGTTCGACACCCTCCACTTTCTGTTTTCCATAATTTCTGTTTTCCATAAGATCAGAGATTTTTATATCGTTTTCCATGAATTCCAATATATTCATACTTTCAATTTTTGTGGGATTTCACATCTATATAACTGTATTCATAATTGTAATTATATGCTATAGTTTAGATAGGTTCTTCACTTATTGAAATTATGTTGGAAACTATGTTATAGTAGGTATGTTAGAAACATTGCCCTCATATAAGTTCAGTTTTCCAGAAAACTGCACCCTAGAAAAAGTTCGTACAACTACGGTGGTGACTGTACCAATTTTTGAGATCGTGTACTTTCCGAAGGCTGGCCCAGCACGGGGGTTTGGTGTGTAACACAGCACAGCGGTTTGGAGAGGTTCACTAGTCTCGTATAAAAAAAAGTATTAGAAAATATTTTTAATTTTATTAACTACTAATAAATATTGGTGTAGTCTAGATATTCTATGTTTTCATTTTTTTCCTAACATATTTTCTGTCTTATTTTGTTCGTATTGGAATTTGACAAATCTGACAGTTAAAACCCTTTTACTAAAGGTTTTGTAATTTTAAACTTATTCCTTGATGGTTTATTGTAATTTGTAACGGGCAAATCGCTTCACAAATTCCATCCCTATTCGATTTTTTTTGGATAAATAGACTACAAAAACCTACATTAAAGTTGAAAACTTAAAATAAATAGACTACTCCATTAAATACCAAAATCTGTTTGTTAAATTATTTTCTTACTACATCTTTCTAATTAAAAAAATTTATTTTTATTAAATATCTCTTTTTATATTTCGATACCTATAAATACCCCATACCCTACATCCCACAACTCTCACATAATAACTTTATTTCACAATTAAAAAAATCTTTTAAACTAATATATATATATATATGTCTTTAATAAGTTTTAAAAAAATTCTTATATTTCTTTTTTTAATCTTTAATTAATTTTAAAAAATTGTGGAATTCTTACCTATGTTCTATCAAAATCCAATTTAATATAGAATAAGATTGTTACTTGTTATTGAGCTAGAGCCTCTTTAGGAAACTTAGAGGATACATTTTGGATATTCATGGATTACCTTGTCATATTTAAAAGTTATTATCTAATTTTGTCATTGATGTAAGAATCACACTAATAATTGCCTAGCATTGATTAGATTTAAAATTTTAATAAGTGTCAATCAGCTTTCTAAAAATAGTATATATCTTCTAAATAGTATATATCTATTAGTTATCGTCTCACAAATTTCGTGAATTACTTTTCTTAATAGGGTATTAATTTCAAAAATCCATGTTTTCTTTTCTAAATAAACAAGGGGAAAAGTTGCGTGGCAGCTTAGTCCCTCCCAAAGGGAGTGGGCCACGCACCATGCGGAAGCTACCCAGAAGCAAAAGCATAAGGGAGAAGGCTAGAGCACATGGAAGAGAAAGTGAATGTGTCAAAGGGTTGGAGCATGTGTCAGGCTAGCGCGATGTGAAGGTGGAAAACATAACAGTGAATTTCGCTTTCCGAGTCTCCAAACCAACATAAAACCTAGAAGCTAGACTTTGTCCTACAGCTGTGCGGCCCTCAATTCTTGCCAGTTTCTGTTATCCATTAATTGCTGAATTTGAAGAGAACTTTAGGTCGTGGAGTGCTTCTGCCAATAGTTCCAATGGCCTGTCGGAGCTTCCGTTTAGTATAACTATTCTGGCATGCCGAGAATTTACAGAATCCAGTCGTGGTAATGAAGCATTTTCGGACTATTTGCAAGTAACGTTAGTTCACGAAATTTATGTTTCGATTTTTTTTACAAGATTTTACCATTTTCCAAGAATCTAAAACAAACTATTAATATCATAGTACTATTAAAACAGTGTAATTCAAAATTAGTTTATTTATGAACACAATTTGTTATTCTATTGTATATATTGTTTGTTCGTGTCTATATTGTGGTGAAAAGTGAGCCAGGGTTACTATTGAATGATGAATGCCACAGTAACAAAAGTCAGTCAACCTGTTGAATCTTTGCAGCAATTTCTTAACCTCCCGCTGCATGTAAACTCAACACTAAAAAACGAGAATGAGGAACTCGTAAAGCTTAAATCATTGATCATTAGGATTTATTTTCATTTACTGCAGAGACAATTTCTGTTTTTTTGTTAGAGTAAATTAAAATAACTAGCAGATCAATTTGTTAGCCCCAGTCAACTAGTAGAGAACTGGACGGGAAACAAAAAGCAGTGCAAGAAATGCATGGTGGAAAACCAGTAAGAAATTTCCAAAGATCTGTATACAATAGGGAGAGAACTGGATGGCTTTTTTTTAATTTTCTATTCTTCAAAATGTGAAATTACTTAAACCAACAGTCATATACAATATTATATAAATACCCAGAACAAATTATAAAATGAAAAAAAACCCCAGGTTTACCAAAAACCTGAGAAATACTCGTGATAATTTTTTAAAAACCACAAAGACCATAAGACAAAAATAGATACAGTCGTCCACAAACAAAAAACTATTTTCCTTTGTTCTACCCATTTTTGAGTCCTCAAATAACCCAACAAGGTAAGCCTAGGCAGCCTCCTGCAGTGCTAAAACGGCATGGCTCTCAAAGCGCAAATTCGTCTGTAACAACCCAAACAAAATTGAAACAACTTTAGCCATAAATAAAAACGACTTTGGAGGATTAAATTTAAAAACAAGCCAAAATATAACAAATTGAAAATTGAAAAGGGGAAAGGGCCATCAATAAGATTTCCTAGCATTGCTTCATGAGGCCCAAAGAAAACTGAATAAGAGTTTGCATCAAAAAATTCTGTGCCCGTGCTTAAAACCCAAAATACAGAACTAAAAACCAAACGCATGAACTAAACTAACCCCAACAAATAGCTCTGCAATACCATCAATTTTCGTACCATTTCATAATATGGTCACTATCCGTCTAATATTGAAATTAGGTTAATACAAGGATTTTTGGGTAATTATTCGCACAACGAACGATGGCTAAAAAAAACAATTGGGAGAAAAATGCATCACATCATAGTGGGTGGGAGTTAATTTAGAGGTCACCTCATGAGGAAGGAAATCGATTCTATTCCTAAGCAGTGCAGAAACCATTACAAGTTCTAAAATCCAAAACAAATTGCGCAAAATATTCCGCACTAGCATCTTAGACTTATTAATCAATAATTTTCCAAGCCTCCAAAACATACCTTGAAATCATCTGCAATTTCTCGAACCAATCTCTGAAAAGGCATCTTTCGGATCAGAGGTGGTCGGGCTATGGAAGGGAAGGGGAAAACTAGAAGCAAAATCCCCTGTAGAGGCCTTCCCGACCAACTTGAATCCAAGGAAAACCTACCATGGACGAAGCCTAAGATGTTGTTTATATCGATCTCTCGTGAATGCACATCGCCATGTACGTGGCGAGTGTAATGTCCCAAAAATACATGAAAATTAAAATTTTTCCTATCTACGAAAATCGTTAGTTTATAATAGAACGGCACACCTTAAACGTAATAATATTAGAAACAATCATACTTGTATGCTGCAATGTACGTCTAAGCCTATCTATTTCTACATAATCTCTTCTAAGTGTGAGTATAGAATTTGCAGAAGCGGTGTGGAAATAATGAGATCGTGTTTTCGTTGTGGTTTGCAACAGTGGGTTTAGTAGGTAGGAATAACACTAGCTACTGTTTGAAATATCATGTGATTTTAATTATGTTCGTCAAATGATACCTTCAGGTGATGACCTTCTTGGTGATGGTATGTTTTTCACATTGGAGGTTCCATAATACTCCCAAACAGGTAATTACATACCTCGGCAGGGTTGCCGGGAGGTATGGGCAATTGTAGGGGTTGCCGGACTTACTTAGCGTAATGCTAATGCCATCACGTACTTTTGTATTTACAGGTGTCTCGACTCTATGAGTAAGCTCACTAAATGGGTGGTTCTTATTCCATTATTGCTCCTATTCCACCAGTGGTATGATAAGTCTTTATTACTCCATTGTCATGGGAGTTCTTAATTTGAAAGTTTCCCAAGGTGGGTTTACAACTATTAGTTCTTGGGTAATGCAATCAATTGCGAATTGATCATACTTTGCAAAGTTGTATGTATATGAATCGAGCCCTTTGTAATTTAAATCAGGGTGGTGGAAGACTACGACTGCACTATAGGGAGTGCGAATTATTTGACCTTCACTCAGTTGGAAGTTGGTAAAGACTTTAATGCATTTAGTGGCTCGTGGAGAACAGCCTGTCATAAGGGTTTGGCTGTTGATTTGGGGTTTTGATCTGTAGTCTCTGTATTCGACTTGTTGTTTGTTTATGGATCTACGCTTTCGTTGCTGGATAGTAATGGGGTGTACTGACCCGAGCCCTGCTCGTGGTCAGCATGCTTAGTGACTATGTCTATTGATCATGGCGAAGGGAGGCCATACTCCTCACAGGTAAAGAAATGTAAACCCTATCAGTTATTGACAATTTCTAAATTCTTAGAACTGGAAATGCATAGTTGAGATAAGAAATACTATGTGTTATTCATGGCAGGCGTTACACACTTTGGTGTGGGAGTAGCGAAGGTTTACAACGTCGTGGGCTTGACTAGGGTAATGGTAAGTTTGGCTTTCCATGCGTGCCCTACCTCCTGCAACTTTGATGTTGTTTGTATGCATTTCGATTGGTAGTTTAGTGTGAGACCCCCATAAGCCATTGGCTTACTGAATCGCTTTGGGGAGGCCTAAAACAATCGTCTACTTGGTTAGACTTGACAGAATGGGGTTCTGATGTAATTTAACTAGCTGGGTGAATATGAGGACTATAATATGTATCAGCTCGGTTTCACTGGTTATTCGGTTCTGCGAAAAATCTTGTAATTTAAATAAATACTCTTCCATGAGATATGACTCCTGTATAGTTATAATGATTTCAAATGCTACATTTCTCTGTTCCCTATGTGTATTTATGTATTTGAGCTGAAACTTTAAGAGTTCTAAGGTTATGGGATTTTTGGGTATTTTTGTAACTACTGTTCCGACAATGTAGACATTTATAAAGGGTCGTTGACGCCCTCTTGCTTGTAATTAAGCCTGCGGTTCGTATATTGCCTTCAATGGTACTCGTTCTTTGTTTTGCATATTGCTACAGGGTTTATGTGTAAACAATGTATTTCCTGTGGGTATATAAGACATCAACGAAGTTTTCTACGCCTCTGATGCTGTAATGTGGGTAGATTGTAACTAAAAATGTCTTGTCTACCTTGCTGGTTGCGTGGGTAGAATGGATGCTTGCCTGGCAAGGGTTTCAAGGCTGTACTTGACATTTTTGATTTGTTTTATATAGAGACTTGTATTCTGTAGGAAATACTTATATGATTTGGCTCTTTGTGAAGGCCACGGGATTTGACCCTGGTCCTAATCTTTCGATGGGCATCTTTGTGGAGTTCATATGAAATGTGTTTTCCTTCTTGCTTCTATTTATGATTGATCTCTGCGTTCCTGTAGGTGGCTATCGTAGGTTTGTTGGTGAAAGGAAAATATAAAGGGTCTCAGGTCTGTCTTATTTGATTAGCATTATATATGATCTCTGTTATACTTGATATGTTTGTTTTACAATAAGGTATAAATGGTTTTGGGAAGGAAAAAAAAATAGATCGGGAAGAGAAAGAAATGTGCAATAAAATTAGTATTAGATACAGACTTAGAATATATGGAGAGAATCTATAAAATAATGATGCCTGTGTTTTCTTTTGCTATGTGTTGTATAATTGGAATTTCAAATGGCTTCATGTGTTGTTCAACGATTTTTGATATGGTTTTGATTTATGTTACTAGACAATTTTGTTGTTTGATAATCTAAAACAGGGGTGTAGATAAGTGAAATAAAATACTACCATAAGTGGGATAAAATACTATAATTATTATTTTTTGCATTCAAATCAACAATTCACCTATTCTAACAATCTAAGCAGTGTAAATGACTAGCAAAGACTAGCATGGCTAGTCCTACTGGGAATGCCATTCGATTTCTAGAAGACGTGATTTAAAATTGATAATAAGAACATTGTTAATTTAACATTGCATTTATAACAGGGATATGAAACGTAGGAGGGTTTTATAATTAATCATACCTGTTGATCTCTGTAGCTTGTCCTGCTGATGATGACCTGTTGACCCTGGTAACTTGTTCTTGCTGATACTGACCTGCACACTCAGCCAACTAGTTAGGGAAAACTACTGACTCTTAGATGACCTGATAAATGATCTTGGATTTGATGACTTTGGGACTACCACGTTCCTCCCAACCATGATTCTACAACCGTTCCTGGTTCAGTATGAATTCCCCCGAGCTGGTTTTGACATGCAAAGTGAGAAGTAGAGGCCCTTAGGTGTGTAGCTAGTTCAGATCTCCAAATATATGGATAGAGTTCACTTCCTTGACCAGAGGGTCCTTCTTGGCATAATAATACCAAAGGAAAAAGATCGCCCAAACTTTGGGGTCTGTCCTCCTTAAGAAGGACAAATCTTGAATTATGACTGTTGGAAATTACTGGTTTCTTTAAAATAATTTAATTTATAAAAACAATATTTGTTTATTTAACTACTAGTTATTTTGGAAACTAGGAAGTCTCAACCTGTTTGATTAAAGTGTTTTTAATCTTTTAGATATTTTCATAATAATAATAATATATACAATTTAAAATACCATCTAAATATTAATAAATAATATTTAGTAGGTGGCAGCCCACTTATGTATAAATATATATTTATAAAGTGTAACCATTTATAAAAGAATATATATATATTTATTATTGAAGCTCCTAATAATAATACTACTTTGGGGTCCTTAGCATTTTGTTTCACAAGATGCTTCTTTTAGTTCTTTTTAAGGGAAGGGTCCACTTCTTTGGATGGTTTCGATAAGCTGGTAAAGGCACCTCTAGTCTCTCCCTTTGCATGTCATATTCCCTCATTTTAACATGGTAGTTCCCACAGTAGATGATGATAATAATATTTATTTAATCAAGTCGAAATAGTTGTGATAAGACATGCAAGTGCTATTCAGAGTCCTCTTTGACTCAACACTTGAGAAATAGTAACCCCGAGTGCTCTTCAAAGCCTTTCAACTCAACACTCTCACATGGGCGTTACGCTAGTGCAATTCCAGAGCCTCTGCTAAACACTAGAGCTAGAATGTGGTTGTGAGGCACATCTAGGATAATTACATGTCCTCGGATCCAGTAATCATTTCTTTCAAGCTTGGAGTGCTCCAGGGCTCATGCCCAACACTCAACGTACATCGGGACTTAGGCCCAGTACGAAATAGAATTCTCTAAATACATTGGGGATTAGGCCCAATATATAGGTCTTTTGTGTGTTCTTGAGTCCACGATCAACACACTAACTAATCAACCATGTAAATCATGCTCTGCACAATATAATGTAACAAAAGAGAAAATCTCAGTATATCATAATTTTGTAATCACTTCTCGAAATACAACATAGTTTATTCATTCGGCTTTCCTGCCCCGCATATATTCAATAATGAAACAAATCAAGGTCCATGCCCAATACATCACTCATAAGGAAATAAATCAAAACATATAAATGCTATGTCAAACATAATAAATCACATATACTAGGGCCGTGATCCAACATGACATCATAATCATAGTTATTTAAAAAGTTGGGATATTACATCCTTCCCCGCTTAGAACAACACCGTCCCGGTGTTTCCTAGGGACTAGAAATGAGATCATGAAACAAGGTGGGGTATGTCTCTCTCATGGTAGCTTCATTCTCCCAAGTGGCCTCATCTGGTCCAAAGTGCCTCCATTGCACTTTCAATTGAGTAATGGTTCTCCTCCTAAGCTGGACCTCTCTCTTGTCCAGAATGTGGAGTGGTTTTGGCGTGAACTCCCCTTCGGGCTCCACCTGTAATAAGGACCAATCAATGACATGTTTAGTATCGTATACATATTTCTTTAATAAAGAAGCATGAAAAACATTATGAAATTTTATATGTGCTGGTAGGGCTAACTCATATGCTACTAGACCCTTCTTGCCCAGTATTTCAAAAGGTCCACAAAACCTTGGGGGGCTAGTTTACCGCAACGTCCCAAACTTAACGAGCTTCGTTTCGCTTTTATTCTTAGGAAGACATGTTCACCGATTTGGTAGTCATTGTCCTTTCTTTTCTTGTCTGCGTAACTCTTTTGGCAGTTTTGTGCTTCTTTTAAATTTAGTTGCACTTTGGAGACTAGTTGTTCCAAGTCTTTTAGTAAGTCTGGCCGTAGCATAAGCCTGTCCACTGGGCTATCCCAGGTGATGGGGGTTCGACACTTTCGAACATAGAGTACCTCGAAGGGACTCATTTTGGCCGAGGTTTGATACCCATTGTTGTATGCAAACTTCGTTAGGTGTAAGTAGTCTTCCCACTTAGTGGGATTGTTCATGACATACATTCTCAGCATGTCTTCCAAGATTTGGTTTACTCATTCTGTCTGTCCATCGGTTTGGGGGTGGTATGTGGTACTAAACTGTAGTTGTGCTTCTAATCCGGAGAAAAATGCTCTCCAAAAGTTACTAGTGAACTTTGTATCTCGATCCGAGATGATTAATTTGGGTATCCTGTGTAACCGAAAAATCTCTTTTAGGAAGATTTCCGCAATGTGAACTGCCTTGTAGGTAGATTTTACTGGTATAAAATGTGTGACTTTAGACAGCTTGTATACTACTACGAAGATGGAGTCGTTTTGCTTCTTGCTCTTGGGCAGCCCTGTAATGAAATCCATACTTATTACCTCCCACTTCCATTCTGGAATGGGTAACGGTTGAAGTAGTTCGGAGGGGTGTTGGTGTTCTGCTTTGACCAACTGACATTCTTGACACTTTGCGATGAACAATGCGATGTCAGTTTTCAGTTTAGGCCAAAAGTAGTGTTTCTTTATGGTTGAAATCATCTTTTGATATCCAGGGTGTCCTAAATAGTGGCTTCGATGGAATTAGGTGAGTATGTTAGGTCTAATGTTCCCCCCCTCGGGAATGTAAAGTCTCTCCTTTGACCATAACAATCCTGATTCATCTATCTTGTATTCTTTATGTTGTTGAAAAAGCCTATCTTCCTGGATCTTTTTAAGGATCTCGACATAGAACCTATCACTTTGGCATGCCGTTCTAATTCTGTCATGTAAGTCGGAGTCCGTCCAACTTTCGGTTACCTCATATAACATATGAGCTTGTCGGCTTAAGGCGCCAACGATCTTGTTTTCTTTCCCCTTGATGTGTTTTAGTTCAAAGTGATACTCACTAAGAAAGGCTAACTGCCTAGCCTGTCTAGCGTTTAGGTCTGGTTGGTCGAATAGATACTTTAGACTCATGTTGTCTGTCTTTAGTAGGAATTTCTTACCCATGAGGTAATGTCTCCACATATTTAGAGCGTGGATAATGGCGGCCAATTCAAGGTCATGAGTAGGATAGTTTTTCTCATATTCCTTTATCTTTCTTGACTCATAGCAGATGGCAAAGTCATCTTGCATAAGGACTCCACCGAGTCCTTCCTTGCTTGCATCGGTACAAACTACGAAGTCCCCATTGGGGTCGGCAATTCGTAGTATTGGTGCGCTAATAAGAAGTTGTTTTAACTTCTGAAAAATTTCTTTGCACTTGTCTGTCCAGATGAACTTACTGGTTTTCTTCTGTAATGCAGTCATGGGACAAGTGATCCGAGAGAAGTTCTTAATGAACTTTTGATAATAACCGGCTAAACCTAGGAATGATCGTATGTCGAAGACACATGTGGGTGTGGGCCATTATTTGATAGCTTTGATATTTTCGGGATCAACTGCTATTCCCTTCTCGGAGATGATGTGCCCTAAGTACTGTATCTGAGGCCTATAGAAATCACACTTGCTAAATTTTGCGTACAGCTAATGTTCTCGTAATATCCGTAGGACTATTCGGAGGTGTTCCTCATGTTCTTCTTCATTCTTGGAATAGATCAGGATATCATCTATGAATACCAAAACAAACTAGTCGAGGTACTTGCTGAAAACATTGTTCATCATGCACATGAAGCTTGCGGGTGCATTGGTTAGACCGAAAGGCATTACTACAAATTCGTAGTGGCCGTATCGAGTGTGAAAAGCGGTCTTACAAATGTCCTCATCACGGATCCTCACCTGGTGATATTCGAATCGCAGGTCGATCTTCGAGAAGATCTTTGCTCCTTTGACTTGGTCAAACAAGTCATCGATCCTAGGGAGTGGATATCGTTTCTTTATGGTTAACTTGTTGAGATGGCGGTAATCAATGCACATACACATCGTGCCGTCCTTCTTTTTAAGAAAGAGGATTGGTGCTCCCCAGGGAGACACACTCAGTCGAATGTAACCCTTGTCTATTAGTTCTTGTAACTGTATTTTGAGCTCTACCAGTTCAGGTGTGCACATACGGTACGGAGTCCTAGAGACGGGTACGGATCCGGGGGTTAGTTCTATGGAAAATTCTAAGTCCCGCTTGGGTGGTAACCCTGGTATCTCTTCGGGAAATACGTCTCTGAATTCTACTAGTATCGGGAAATCCTCGATCTTTTGATCTCTATCGACTTCTACCAATTGAAGGTGGATTGCAAACACTTTGCAACCCTTTCTTAAGCATTTCTTTGCTTGTAATGTTGATATCTGTCGGACTGATACTTCCTTAGGTATACCCTGGATGGTTCTTTGGTTTCCTTGACTATTGGTGCATAGGATAGACTTATTTAAGCAATCCAATAAGGCATGATGTCCTTCCAACCAATCCATGCCTATTATTACGTCATAAGATCCTAGCGGTAAGATGTTCAAATCTATCTTAGTTAAAAAGCCGTTCAAATCTATCTCACAACTCTTAACTAGTTTGGAGACCTTCCGTTTGGTACTGGTGGCTAATTGTACCAGCCATGGTGCTTTGTGACTCTCTTGGTTTAATTTGCAAGACTCTACTATTCTAGGAGAGATGTAGCTCCGGCAAGAACCGGGGTCTATTAAAATTGAAATGATATTGTTAGATATCTTACCCTCAATTTCTACCATGGTGGCTTGATGATCTGCCTACGGCCATCAAGGGCGGCATAAATCCTAGGTGTCTTTGCCATGTCTCCCATTGTAGGCTCTGCTTGGATGTTGTGTAAAGTCCCATCTGTTTTGTTGGGGCAGTCTCTGTAGTAATGTGGTCCTTGGAATTTCCAACAAGAAACAGTTGGTGGGGCTGTCTTTGCCCCTTTGTTGAAGGTTGGACTGTTGGCTGGTGGTGAGGGTGAATTAGGTTGAGCTTGAGGTCGGTTGAAACCTCTGTTGGGTGGGAAAATATTGTTATGTTTCCGAAAAGGTGGGGGTTTAAGACCCGGTCTGCGGTTGTCTGAGAAGGTCCTGAATCTATCCCTATTTCTGTTGATGTTATCGTTTCTTGGCTGTCCGTGCTCATAACATAGCCTGGCTTTATGTAGGGTTATGTCAAGAGTTTTGGGCATGTCAAATTCTATTTCTCTCTAAATTTTGGTGGCAGCCCACCCAAGAACTGCTGGATTTTCACCTTCTCATCCTTAATATAAGGCACATAGTGCAGCAAGTCTAAGAACCAATTTATGAAAGCTTCCATAGTCAGGGAACCCATTTTCAGCTCATGAAATTCTTTTATCTTCTTGTCGAAGAATCTTTCAGACATCTATTGTCCTGAAAGATTCTGCTGAAAGTGTCCCAACTTATGTCTTGCAGCTCTTGTCCCTTAATGTGTTTTAGGTCCCGCCACCATCTGGCAGCCTTTCCATTTAGGTTGTATATGGCTAGTTGGACTTGCATCTCAGTGGAGTAATTATGAACCTTAAAGTATTTGTTCATTCCTAACAACCACTCTTCAGCCTTTTCTCCTGAGTTAACTTCCCCATGATAAGTTGGGGCCCTTATCTTTCTGAACTCCCCTTGTAAGCTGTCATCATTCTTCCTCCTTTTCTTGCAAGGAGGTGGAGAACCATTGTCACTGGAAGAGCTCTACAGTCCCCTTCCAATGGTTCTGATTTATGTTATGCTTGATCTCCTATTTTGTAACTGGCTGCTTTCTTTGTGTTAAGGGAATTGACAGAGAAAGTAGTATGTTCAGGGGGTTTTTCCCCTGTTAGGATTTAGAGTAAGGCTTCATTTATGGCCCGCTGTTATCTTCTTTCTTGCATATTTTCATCCCTGAAACTCTGGAATTCTGCCTGTAGCTGCTGCATGGATTTCTCCAAATTTCAGTTGAGCTCCACCACGATTTCTTGTTCTCATGGTGGGGAATTTAGGTTGCCTCGTATACCGCTGCCTTGCTCTGCACTCATTTTTCCGCTACTGTTTGTACCTGAAATTTATATAAGTATCTGTTGATCGAAAACAATGTGCTAGCTAATTCTTTTCGTAAAAACATAATACAATAATTTAAACACTTTCCTGTTTCTACAGCTGTGTTTGGTAGTGAGCCCAATAGGTCACTTAGTGTTTGTAACTTGCTCTGATACCACTTGTAATGTCCCAAAAATACATGAAAATTAAAATTTTTCCTGTCTGCGAAAATTGTTAGTTTATAATAGAAAAGGGGCACATTAAACGTAATAATATTAGAAACAATCATACTTGTATGCTGCAATGTATGTCTAAGCTTATCTGTTTCTACATAGCCTCTTCTAAGTGTAAGTATAGAATTTGCGGAAGCGGTATGGAAATAATGAGATCGTGTTTTTGTTGTGGTTTGCAACAGTGGGTTTAGTAGGTAGGAATAACACTAGCTACTGTTTGAAATATCATGTGATTTTAATTATGTACGTCAAATGATACCTTTAGGTGATGACCTTCTTGGTGACGGTATGTTTTTCACATTGGAGGTTCCATAATACTCCTGGACAGGTAATTACATACCTCGGCAGGGTTTCCGGGAGGTATGGGCAATTGTAGGGGTTGCCGAACTTACTTAGTGTAATGCTAATGCCATCACGTACTTTTGTATTTGCAGGTGTCTCGACTCTATGAGTAAGCTCACTAAATGGGTGGTTCTTATTCCACTATTGCTCCTATTCCACCGGTGGTATGATAAGTCGTTATTACTCCATTGTCATGGGAGTTCTTAATTCGAAAGTTTCCCAAGGTGGGTTTACAACTATTAGTTCTTGGGTAATGCAATCAATTGCGAATTGATCATACTTTGCAAAGTTGTATGTATATGAATCGAGCCCTTTGTAATTTAAATCAGGGTGGTGGAAGACTATGACTGCACTATAGGGAGTGTGAATTATTTGACCTCCACTCAGTTGGAAGTTGGTAAAGACTTTAATGCATTTAGTAGCTCATGGAGAACAGCCTGTCATAAGGGTTTGGCTATTGATTTGGGGTTTTGATCTGTAGTCTCTGTATTCGACTTGTTGTTTGTTTATGGCTCTGCGCTTTCGTTGCTGGATAGTAATCGGGTGTACTGACCCGAGCCCTGCTCGTGGTCAGCATGATTAGTGACTATGGCTATTGATCATGGCGTAGGGAGGCCATACTCCTCACAGGTAAAGAAATGTAAACCCTATAAGTTATTGGCAATTTCTAAATTCTTAGAACTGGAAATGCATAGTTGAGCTAAGAAATACTATGTGTTGTTCATGGCAGGCGTTACACACTTTGGTGTGGGAGCTGTGAAGGTTTATGATGTTGTGGGTGTGACTAGGGTACTGGTAAGTCTGGCTTTCCATGCGTGCCCTACCTCCTGCAACTCTGATGTTGTTTGTATGCATTTGGAATGGTAGTTTAGTATGAGACCCCCATAAGCCATTGGCTTACTGAATCGCTTTGGGGAGGCCTAAAACAATCGTCTACTTGGTTAGACTTGAGAGAATGGGGTTCTGATGTAATTTAACTAGCTGGGTGAATACGAGGACTGTAATATGTATTAGCTGGGTTTCACTGGTTATTCAGTTTTGCGAAAAATCTTGTAATTTAAATAAATACTCTTCCATGAGATATGACTCCTGTATAGTTATAATGATTTCAAATGCTACATTCTCTGTTCCCTGTGTGTATTTATGTATTTGAGCTGAAACTTTAAGAGTTTTAAGGTTATGGGTTTCCTGGGTATTTTTGTAACTACTGTTCCAACAATGCAGACATTTATAAAGGGTCGTTGATGCCCTCTTGCTTGTAATTAAGCCTGTGGTTCGTATATTGCCTTCAATGGTACTCGTTCTTTGTTTTGCATGTTGCTACAGGGTTTATGTGTAAACAATGTATTTCCTGTGGGTCTATAAGACATCAATGAAGTTTTCTACGCCTCTGATGCTGTAATGTGGGTAGATTGTAACTAAAATGTCTTGTCTACCTTGCTGGCTGCGTGGGTAGAATGGATGCTTGCCTGGAAAGGGTT
Organism: Larix kaempferi; assembly: GCA_027924585.1. Classification (NCBI taxonomy): domain Eukaryota; kingdom Viridiplantae; phylum Streptophyta; class Pinopsida; order Pinales; family Pinaceae; genus Larix; species Larix kaempferi. The sequence continues at coordinate 317,911 of BSBM01002041.1, forward strand.
TCAAGGCTGTACTCGACGTTTTTGATTTGTTTTATATAGAGACTTGTATTCTGTAGGAAATACTTATACGATTTGGCTCTTTGTGAAGACCACGGGATTTGACCGTGGTCCTAATATTTCGATGGGCATCTTTGTGGAGTTCATATGAAATGCATTTTCCTTCTTGCTTCTATTTATGATTGATCTTCTCGTTCCTGTAGGTGGCTATCGTAGGTTTGTTGGTGAAAGGAAAATATAAAGGGTCTCAAGTCTGTCTTATTTGATTAGCGTTATATACGATCTCTGTTATACTTGATATGTTTGTTTTACAATATGGTATAAAGGGTTTTGGGAAGGAAAACAAAATAGATCGGGTAGAGAAACAAATGAGCAATAAAATTAGTATTAGATACAGACTTAGAATATATAGAGAGAATCTATAAAATAATGATGCCTGCATTTTCTTTTGCTATGTGTTGTATAATTGGAATTTCGAATGGCTTCATGTGTTGTTCAACGATTTTTGATATGGTTTTGATTTCTGTTACTAGACGATTTTGTTGTTTGATAATCTAAAACAGGGGTGTAGATAAGTGAAATAAAATACTACCATAAGTGGGATAAAATACTATAATTATTTTTTTCTACATTCAAATCAACAATTCGCCTATTCTAACAATCTAAGCAGTATAATTGACTAGCAAAGACTAGCATGGCTATTCCTGTTGGGAATGCCATTCAATTTCTGGAAGACTTGATTTAAAACTGATAATAAGAACATTGTTAATTTAACATTGCATTTATAACAGGGATATGAAACGTAGGAGGGTTTTATAATTAATCATACCTGTTGATCTCTGTAGCTTGTCCTGCTGATGATGACCTGCTGATCCTGGTAACTTGTTCTTGCTGATACTGACCTGCACACTGAGCAAACTAGTTAGGGAAAACTACTGACTCTTAGCTGACCTAATAAATGATCTTGGATTTGATGACTTTGGGACTACCACGTTCCTCCCAACCATGATTCTACAACCGTTCCTAGTTTAGTATGAATCCCCCTGAGCTAGTTCTGACATGCAAACTGAGAAGTAGAGGCCCTTAGGTGTGTAGCTGGTTCATATCTCCAAATCTATGGATAGAGTTCACTTCCTTGAGCAGAGGGTCCTTGGAATAATAATACCAAAGGAAAAAGATCCCCCAAAATTTGGGGTATGTCCTCCTTAGGTAGGACAAATCTTGAATTATCACTGTTGGAAATTACTGGTTTCTTTAAAATAACTTAATTTATAAAAACAATATTTGTTTATTTGACTACTAGTTATTTTGGAAACTAGGAAGTCTCAACCTGTTTGATTAAAGTGTTTTTAATCTTTTAGATATTTTCATAATAATAATAATATATACAATTTACAATACCATCTAAATATTAATAAATAATATTTAGTAGGTGGCAACCCACTTATGCATAAATATATATTTAAAAAGTGTAACCATTTATAAAAGAATATATATATAATAATTAACCGATATATATATATATTTATTATTGAAGCTCCTAATAATAATACTACTTTGGGGTCCTTAGCATTTTGTTTCACAAGATGCTTCTTTTAGTTCTTTTTAAGGGAAGGGTCCACTTCTTTGGACGGTTTCGGTAAGCTAGTAAAGGCACCTCTAGTCTCTCCCTTTTCATGTCAGATTCCCTCGTTTTAACATGGTAGTTCCCGCAGTAGATGATGATAATAAGATTTATTTAATCAAGTCGAAATAGTTGTGATAAGACATGCAAGTGCTATTCAGAGTCCTCTTTGAATCAACACTTGAGAAGTAGTAACCCTGAGTGCTCTTCAAAGCCTTTCAACTCAACACTCTCACATGGGCGTTACGCTAGTGCAATTCCAGAGCCTCTGCTCAACACTAGTGCTAGAATGTGGTTGTGAGGCACATCTAGGATAATTACATGTCCTCGGATCTGGTAATCATTTCTTTCAAGCTTGGAATTCTCCAGGGCTCATGCCCAACACTCAACGTACATTGGGGCTTAGGCCCAGTACGAAATAGAATTCTCTAAATACATCGGGGCTTAGGCCCAGTATATAGGTCTTTTGTGTGTTCCTGAGTCCACGCTCAACACACTAACTAATCAACCATGTAAATCATGCTCTGCACAATATAATGTAACAAAAGAGAAAATCTCAGTATATCATAATTTTGTAATCACTTCTCGAAATACAACATAGTTTATTCATTCGGCTTTCCTACCCCGCATATATTCAATAATGAAACAAATCAGGGTCCATGCCCAATACATCACTCATAAGGAAATAAATCAAAACATATAAATGCTATGTCAAACATAATAAATCACATATACTGGGGCCGTGACCCGACATGACCTCATAATCATAGTTAGTCAAAAAGTTGGGATATTATAGCGAGAGATACTAAAACATCTTGGCATGCTTGCCATGCAGTAGAGTTTGAGAAATGTGTCCAATCTGCCTCGAAGAGAGGCCAAATAAGGTGTCCAATCTATTCATTGGCCAGTTTACAAACTACATCAAAATACTTAGGATATAATGCATTGAGAATTGTGCCAGGGTAATAGAAAAATAGAAAATCGATTCCTATAGTCCCTGTTGCTCTGTAAGCAAGCAGGAACTAAAAAGTAACTTTTGGTTAATTAGTCATCTTTCCATAAGAGTAATAACATTCTAAAGTATAGATATTCTCTTTCTCTAAACAAAATACAACTAGTATATGTCCATCTTAACTCTAATGGCTCTATCAAGCTATTAGAGAAATCAAATCCCTTGAGGTGCAAACTATTGTACTTCACAATTAATTAATTAATGTAACTTTGGCCTATTTGTAAGATATCCATATTGGAATAGTTGGTGCATGGGTGATAATAATGTACTCTTAAGTTAATAATAGAACAATGAGCTAGATATTAGTTTTGTAATAATTGAAAATAGAGTAAATTGCTAGGTAGAATTAGGTAAAGGAAAGATATCTGCATTGCTTACACCCAAGGGTATTTATGAACTATTAACTTTTAAGGATTACACCTCAAGGATTTGATAGAGGGAGAGTTAAGATGGATCTATACCGGTTAACAAACACTACATATAATTTAATATATTTCCCATTATAATCTTCTAGTATTCAACTATCCCAATTTGAAATGATAATACATAAATTCTATAAATAAGCAAACCTTTCATAAGTTTAGGATTCTAAAATAGTTATCCTTAATATGTATACCATAGTTATAATATAAAGTTTCATTTTATAGGTAATATTAATATATACACTTATATTTAATTATCATATAATTATTTATGATAATATTTGTTTAGTATTTTAGGTTCTTTTATCAATAGAAACAGAAAGTTTCACATATTTCTCAATAGAATTTGAAATTGAAATGTTAACTTTAATTTGTTTTATAATTTTTTGTATATTTTTTTGGACATAACACTCTGAAGGAAAATAATATTAATGATATTGTCAGAGTTTTGGACAAACATTTATTATAATGTGCTGATTTTATATTTATTGTTTTTTAAAGAATTCTTTAAAACTTATTTTATCAAATTAATTTGAGATTTAAGTTTATATGGAAGGAGTTTGAAGCAACCAGATTATTCTGAGGATCGAAATTTTCAAGACATGCTGAATCGAACAAAACATTGTATAGTATAAATTTCAAGTATGTAAAATATTACTATTGATCTTATTATCCTATTTAGATTTAAACTAGATTTAGAAAAAAAATCATAGTTACCTTCAATGTTGCAACCCTTATTTCTCACTGCTTTGTAATGTCCCTAAAACTGTAAAAATTTAAAATTTTTCCTGTATGTTTTATCATTGTCTATTTAAGTAAATGTTTAGTAAATTAACTCCAGTACTCGGAAAATAAATAGAAGACTTATCGATACAATGAAAATGCATGGTTTGTACTTCTGCTCAAGATTCACTGTTTGATTTATTTGTTGTGGTTGGTTTCACTTTATGGTTTTGCGGAAGCGATGTAATGGATGATGTCCTAAAGAACCAGATTGAGTTAATGGATAATAATCCTGTTTGGTCGATCAGCCTAGTACATGTTGAAACTCTAAGGGTCCTTATATAGACATCTTGATTTATAAGTTATTTCTTAAATGTCAAACTGTGTGTATGCTTTAGACTATAAAAAATGGATTAGTTCCGATATATATATGTCACTGTATTTTTATAAATCTTTTTATGAGATTGAGGGGATGGAACTGGTGGCATTGACCTGGCTTACTTATCATTTATGCTAAAGCCTACTTCTTTATTTATTTTGTAGGTATTTTTAAAGGATCACTTAAGATTAACTTCCTAGATTTTATATCCATGTATAAATTTATTATGATGTTTTTAGTCAAAGCATTCAAATGTAAAACCTGCAATGATGAAAGATGCTCTCAACTATAGAGAGTGGGTAACAATATCAAAACGATAGTGGAGTTTGGTAGCACATTAATGGTGTCCAATTCCAACCATTCGATATGGAAGCCAGCTGGATGGAGGTAAGGGAAAAACCTTAAGGGTTTGGATGGTTGTCACCTACCCAAATTTTGAGAATATTTATTTTATTTGCAAAATACTTTATGTTAAATTATAATTACAAAGTTTTGTAATTATGACCAAGTTTGATCAAGGATGATTGTAATTACTGATTATTATTATTTAATAAATTAAAATAGGAGACAAACACCCAAGGGAACTATTAAATGAGTGTTCACTGACCCACTAAGAGGAATGAAAGCTATTAGAAGGCATGGGACAGATGGCAGCATTTGCACTCCACCACTAGCTGTTGGTTATGGGACAACTACCCCTAAATTTGTGGAATTATCCCCCAGGTGGGTGGAAGAGATATGATGGCTCATTAATGACCAGGTTAACCACTAAAATGCCTAGGCAGCCTAGACAAGAAAATTCAAATTGAGCAGGCATCTCCCACAATATTTTCTGCAGAAATATTCCTCAAGTGTATCAGGTGATCACTGAGAGATTCGAATAGGGAGGCTAAAAGTGTGAGTGCATTATGAGTCTGTTAGTTATTCTGAGAAGGAAAACCAGAGGTGATGGTGCAGGTCTCTTTGACTACTGAGTCTTTATGACTGGAAAATCTATATCTTACTGCAAGTTGATGAACTAAGGCTTCTACAGACTCTTCTTCCTGGTGGTTCAGTGAATAGGTTCGGGGGTCCTGAGGCAAGTAATTTGGCTATCTTCAGGAATAGGTTGGGTAGAACAGGTTCCTTGGGCTCTTTGTTTCTCCTACGGTCAACCAGGTTCTACTATTCTAACTTATTGTTTACAGTTAAATAATTTTCTGCATGGTAGAACTAATATTTACAGTTATACAAAAGAAACTATTTTACTTACTGATTTAAAGATGATATGTTTTAAGGATGATTAAGTAAATTAGATGAATGATTAAATTCTTTTCTGTATTTTTTTCATACTGTTATCTGTATAGTACTCTAGTACATAAAAGTAAAATCAATAGAGATAAGTGATAGACAGAATTCCATTTGAACGAATAGATAAACATAGTAGTATTTCTTTTAAATGCTGCCACTTCAATCATGTCTAAAACTCAGGAAATAGTACAGCATAGTGTAAACTGATGTATAGTATTTCTCTATTTCATAATAAAAGAAGAACACTTTTATTTTTGCACAGATCTATATTTTCAAATTCAAATCCATCTATTTTTGAATAGTAACAATATGCATTTCAATATTATAAATTCAATGTTTTCAAGCATTTATATTCTAGAAATTTATAGCAGCTGCAATTATTCTCTATATAGAGTGTTACTTACCAATGATAAGTAAACACTTATTATTTTTCATCACTATTTATCACAGTTTGATTTAATATAGATTTCAATCATTAAATATAGATACTTTCACTATAGAATTAAACCCTAGGATTTTACATACTCTAGATTCTAAACATTTATTTAGTATACATTTCAATAAATTACATATCAAGCCATTCATGGAAAACACAGTAAATATTTCTAAAGTTATAGCAGACATGCTTTTTCTAAACCCTAAACAATATTATTGTAACTTACTATCTATCATTTCGTATTAAGAATATCAACAAGGCACTTAACATCACATAACATTACTTATCAGAAGGCATGATTTTGTTTTGGATCGTCATCTATCAAACCCTAACAAGAATTATACATAGTGTCGAAACTTTTAGAGACACAAGTTAAGGCCCAGTTCTCGGGTTCAAATTATCAGTACAATCAAGGTTGCCAACGAAACCTACAGGGTAGGGTTTCATTCATTGAAACAAATTTGAACCTTGTGGCACATAGCCATTTTTAAAAAACATATGATAGATCAAGTTTCACAACATCATTATTCAAATTTAAAATTCAACAACGATACTAAGTACAGGGTCTATCTACCAATAGACTTCCAACCTACTACTCTCGACCAGAGACAATGATCGTTACCAAATCAACAGTTTATACAAACATTTTCTCAAACTATTATTTAAACAAAGTTATAATATTTCAATACAAAACAAGCCATTGTTTTACAGAAGCAAGTGAACCCTCGACTCTATGAGTTCGTGTTCAACAGTATAACAAAAATTCGATAGAGTTACACTGTGGACCTTTCAAGGTACCAAATTTACACAGGGTCGTTCCCTTAACAACCGACAACACTAAAACAAGTTCAAATAATTTTTAAACGACGCAATAAGTCATTACAGAGTCGAATAGCAACTAAATACTGAGGGTTTATCCTCTTTATAGTATTGTTCAAAATAAAACATTAAAACTCGGCCATTACTCCGAACAACGTTGTATTTCCAACTCTCGTCATACTGTAATCACCAGATAAACCATGCCAAAGGAACCTATGAGGTTTCAAGAACCACCGAGGCTTACCAGGAAGTAGTTGCAGCATCCCCATTCCAAGTTTTGTTCATAGAAATACTCCAACGCAGTATCACCTATCAGTGTCAGTTTAAAAAGGGTTAAAACAAGAAAAACATAGGAATAACTTAAAAGTACAGTATTGTTACCACTGTCAATGAAAAACGTACCTTAGCATCGAAGCCCCTGGAATTAGACACACCACACCAAAAAAATGACGAAGCCTGATGGAATTTGCAGTAAACACGAGTTCAAACTCAGAAGACCATTTTATGAATTGGAGAATCGAACTCCAGTTCAAATTACATTCAACAAATTGACAGAAGAACCTCCCCACAAATACAATGACTATATCGTGGCTCTATTGCACAAGATTATAAGCCTGTAACATATAAACTCTCTCTCACAGGTCTAAGGTTCGAAACCGAGGATCCTAACAGTAAAACTCTAAACCTTACATTGTAGCAGCATTGTCGGCTCTTCAGACCTTACCATTAAACACGAAATGAATGCCAGGAAACAATTCTTGGTTACTTACCAACGAAAGACTAGGGTTTCATTCCAAGCCCTAGATCTTGTAAAAATCAACGGTGGATTAGCTGCCAGTCGGGAATGCAGAAATTCAAGAGATCATTGCAATCAATACTACATTGATTGTTGCATATACCAAGTTGCCAAATCAGCAGACTGAGGGCTGGTGCATGGCACAACTCAACATTATATGTTTCTGATTGTAAATTCAATCACGTGATGGCCATCCAACCAAGATTTCCACTTCACAGTTGAGCGACATTAATGCTGAGACCAGAATTCGACAGTTTGGAAGCATGCCAAGTACCAAACTTTAATACCCTGTCATGATCATAATCATTGCAAGGTTTAGATTCATAGTTTACATCTTATAATAGTTACTAAGGTTTATTTTAGGGATCGTAACATAAGTAATATATTCTAATGTATGTGCGTGAATGCATAGTCACTTTAGATTGTATATATTTCATTTCTATAGCTTATGTATAGTCTTATAGGGTAAAGTTTATATATTTCATATGTTAGCCATGTATTGCCAAGTCAATTGATAAAAGTGAAACTATAGGTATAGTTTAAGTTGTGTTGATACACACTCTAATGCTAGTTCATTTTGCAATGAGCATAAGCACTATATTCACAAGATTTCAATAATGTGACAAATGGACAAAAGTATCACCACTTGATGTTAATGATAATAGTCATATTAGGATGATTTTTCATAGATAATAAATATAGAAATGTAAAAGCAAAATGACGATGTGACTGTAATAACACTGAAAAGTTTGTAAGCTAAAACATAAACGAGAATTGAAACCAAAATATCCATACCTCCAGTAACTTGTTTTGGCAAGGAAGTACTTAGTATTTTTCATTTTACATTAACAATGAATTGAAAGACATATGTACTCTTAACTCAGGTTTATCGTAAAATTTCTTACCTGTGTTCTGCACATGGAAACAGGATTCAAATGCCTTAGCTAAAAGTAGCTAAGTAAACCTCAGGGTACGTCGTAGGACCCCTTTGTCATCGTTCAAAACAAACTGTCAGCACATTACCAAGAAAATTATAATAATACAAACCTATGTACAACATGTAGTTACATTTAGAACTAAAGCAGATCTGAAGATTGTATTTTTGTGTTATGACCATAAAATATCTTTCGTTACAGAGATTAGCATCCATTTAGTCTGCAATAGAATTTACAACTAACATCATATTTTGTTTTGAGAAATTCGATGTCTCGTCATTATTAATTATCTTAGTTAAGAGATTTAACTATTTTTATATGTTCCGCATTAACAAATTTATTAATTATTGCTATTTTAAAATTTTAAAATTTTTCGGTATTTACGGGATGTTACATGTGGTATCAGAGCTCACGTTCGAACTCTAGGCCTAAAAAGGTCCAAAGAACACGCAACAGAAAATTTTATTACAACAGAAATCTTACTAATTCAAATTTAAACTATTTGTGTTATACAGAAATTGTTTTTAAGCTACAGGTATGGAAGGATCAGCTGAACATATGGAGGACAGATTTCAACCCAACAGTCATAGCATGGGACAACATTATGAAGGAGAAGTCCATGGAAAATTAAATGACAATTCATCATAATTGTTGCGTGCATTCCAAGAGTTAAAAGCAGAAATCAGATCTATAAAACAAGACAATGAGAAAATTCTGAAAGCACAAGAGGAACTTAACCAAGTACCATTCGATCAGTTCCCAAATGATGAACAGGATGGAGGGATTGAAAATACCTCCAAGATTGAAGAATTACCTCATCGAGACAGGGGTAAGAAAATGAAAACTGATGATGCGAACAACATTTCAACATCATTAGAAATTGCTAATGAAAAACGAAAAAAGAAACATAATTATTCAAGTGATAGCAGCGAGGGAGATTACAAACCCAAAAGAAAAAGTCACAAACAGTATGAACAGATTTCTGGGGAGTTCAAGAAAATCAAACCCCCAACCTTCAATGGTGCAACTGAGAAAGGAGAGACATCAGAAGCATGGCTGTCCGGCATGAAGAAGTACTTCCAAATTTATGATTATTCCGAATCATTGAAGGCAAAGATGACAATATACAACTTGATTGGGAAGGCAGATATTTGGTGGCAGGACATCAAAAGAGTGAAGGGAATCAAAGACAAGGATGTGAATTGGAGCACTTTTAAAAGGTACTTCAAAAAGAAATTCTTATCTGAACAATACTATGAAGAAAAATCCAAGAAATTCTATGATTTAAAGCTGGGAACTATGAATATGAAAGAGATGAATATTAAATTTCTAAATTTGCTGAGGTATGTGCCATACGTCATGGAAGAAAAACTGAAGATTCAAAGATACTTGAGTTGTCTACCTTTCAACATCAAGGACATAATAGAGTATGACAATCCAAAGACCTTAGAAGAGGCCATGAGGAAAGAAACTTTCTGCTATGACACTAATCAAAAAAGAGAAGGGATATCTAATTGGAAAAATCATAAACCCAACAACTTTGAGCTGAAAAAGAAAAATTCCAGGTTTAGTGGAAATTCTAGTTTCCAAAAGAAAAACTTTCCGAATCAGAATTTTCAAGGATACAATCCCAGAAATAATTAGTAGCAGAATTTTACAGCTCCTAGAAATACTCCCAATTCTACCAGGACTAATGACCAAAAGGCACCTATCAAAATTTTTGAGTGTCAAGGTCCTCATTATGCTTCAGAAGGTCCTTGGGCAGCACTTGTTATTTTTGTTAGGAAGAAGGATGGCACTTTAAGACTCTGCATAGATTATCGTCAGTTCAATAAGATGACAATAAAGAATCAATATTTGTTGCCCTGCATAGACGATCTATTTGATCAGCTGCATGGAGCAACAATATTTTCAAAGATTGATTTAAGGTCAGGCTATCATCAAGTTCGTGTGAAAAATGAGGATATTTTTAAAATAGCCTTTAGAACTCGATATGGACATTATGAGTTTGTAGTCATGCCATTTGGATTGACTAATGCCTCGACAATATTCATGTGCTTAATGAACAATATTCTGCTCAAGTATTTGTATAAGTTCGCTATTGTGTTCATATATGACATTCTAGTATATTCTAAAAGTAAAGAAGAACATGACAAACATCTGCATATTATTTTACAAGTTCTGAGAGATCATCAGTTATATGCTAAGTTTAGTAAATGTGACTTTCACAAGGATAAGATTCAGTATTTAGGACACATAATTTCTAAGGAAGGAAGCTCGGTTGACCCCGATAAGATAAAAGCCATTAATGAATGGCCGGTTCCTAAGGATGTGTCGGATGTACGATCATTTATGGGTATTACTGGATATTATAGAAAATTCATAGAAGGTTTTTCAAGGGTTGCAAACCCCATAACCTCCTTACAGAAGAAGGGGAAGAAATTGGCATGGGATCATAAATGTTCACACAATTTTAAGAAGTTAAATGAATTACTAACTACAACACCTATTTTGAGGATTGCAAATCCTAATAAGGATTTTATAGTATGCACAGATGCATGTAATGATGGACTCGGTGGAGTCCTAACACAAGAGGGACATGCTGTTGCATACGAGTCTAGAAAGCTGAAAATACATGAGAATAATTACTCTACTTATGATTTGGAGTTATTAGCAGTAATTCACGCTTTAAAAATGTGGCGTCCCCATCTTATTGGCAGAAAATTTACCTTGTTGATAGATATCATGGGGCTGAAGTATTTATTAGATCAGACAAATTTGAACGCTAGACAAGCTAGATGGTTAAATTTTCTAAGTGAATATGATTTCGAAATTCAACACATAAAAGGGAAAGAGAACAAGGTTGCTGATGCATTAAGTCGTAAAGCAAAGTTGAATTTTATTTCAGCCATCAGGACATACTCAACATATTTAGAAAATCAGATCTTTGAAGGGATTGAAACTGATGAAGAATACAAAAAATTACAAGAAAAAACAACAGATAGCAATTTTAAAAATTCTATGGCAGATTACAGTTTAAAATAAAATGGGTTGTTATTGTACAAAAACAAATTGTATGTACCCAACATACCAAAAGTAAAAATTCTGATTTTAGATGAGATGCACAAAAGTCATTATTCTGGTCATCCAGGTTATCAGAAAACCATCACTATGTTACAGAAAGAGTACTATTGGCCCAGAATGAAGGATGAAGTAGCAGAATATATAGCTAAGTGTTTAGACTGTAAAAAAGTGAAGGTTGAACATTAGCATCCGGCTGGACTGTTACAGCCATTGCCTATCCCTAGCTGGAAATGGGAGATCATAAGCATAGATTTTATTACCGGACTACCCAAAAATCAGAAACAAAATGACTCCATCATGGTGGTAGTAGATAAAATCAGCAATGTAGCACATTTTATACCTGTAAAGACTATTCATAAGGCTCCAGACATTGCAAAAATCTTCATGAAACAAATTTTTCGATTACATGGGATACCAAAAGTGATAGTTTCAGACCGTGATTCTAAGTTTACTGGAAAATTTTGGAGATCTTTGTTTAAAGGGTTGAATACAACCTTAAAATTCAGCACAACATTTCATCCACAGACGGATGAACAGACAGAAAGAGTGAATTAGGTATTGGAAGACATGCTAAGGATGTATGTTAAGGACCATCCTGGTAAGTGGGAGGACTACTTGCATTTAGCAGAATTTGCATATAACAACCATTATCATGCATCAGCCACGATTATCCCTTTTGAAATTCTTTGTGGTAGGAAATGTGATACACTTGTTTCTTGGAATGACCTAGTAAATAGAGTTATTTTAGGACCTGAATTGTTGTAGGAATTAGAACTAATTGTGAAACAGGTACAAAGAAATATTAAAACTTCCCAAGATAGGCAAAAGAGTCAAACAGATCTTAGAAGGACTCATAAAGAGTTCCAGGTTGGTGAACATGTTTTTCTTAAGGTAAGACCGAAAAAGAGTTCATTGAAATTTGGAAGTTGTGCCAAGTTGGCACTCAGGTATTGTGGTCCTTTCGAAATTTTGTGAAGGGTTCGACCCGTGGCATACCAACTGGCTTTGCCACCAAATCTAAAGATACATAATGTTTTTCATATATCATTTTTAAAGAAGTATGTACACCATGCTACTCATGTTGTAAATTGGAATGATGTACAGGTGGGACAAGACGACGATTTTCAGGTGGAACCGGATTGTATCTTTGAAAGGAGGGAAACTTTACTCCAGAATCACACCATTGGGCAGGTAAAGGTGCAATGGAAGCACCTTATCCCAGAAGAGGCAACTTGGGATTTGGAGAGTAGTATGCGGCCAGCATACCCAAATCTGTTTCAGGATCACTCAGAGAGTGATTAAACAACATCGAGGACGATGTTGAGACTTAAGGGGGGGTGTATGTCACCTACCCAAATTTTGAGAATATTTATTTTATTTGCAAAATACTTTATGTTAAATTATAATTACAAAGTTTTGTAATTATGACCAAGTTTGGTCAAGGATGATTGTAATTACTGATTATTATTATTTAAAAAATTAAAATAGGAGACAAACACCCAAGGGAACTTTTAAATGAGTGTTCACTGACCCACTAGGAGGAATGAAAGCTGTTAGAAGGCATGGGACAGATGGCAGCATTTGCACTCCACCACTAGCTCTGTTGGTTATGGGACAACTACCCCTAAATTTGTGGCATTATCCCCCAGGTGGGTGGAAGAGAGCTGATGGCTCATTAATGACCAAGTTAACCACTAAAATTCCTAGGAAGCCTAGATAAGAAAATTCAAATTGAGCAGGAAACTCCCACAATATTTTCTGCAGAAATATTCCTCAAGTGTATCAGGTGATCACTGAGAGATTCGAATAGGGAGGCTAAAAGTGTGAGTGCATTGTGAGTCTGCTAGTTATTCTGAGAAGGAAAACCAGAGGTGATGGTGCAGGTCTCTTTGACTGCTGAGTCTTTATGACTGGAAAATCTATATCTTACTGCAAGTTGATGAACTAAGGCTTCTACAGACTCTTCTTCCTGGTGGTTCAGTGAACAGGTTCGGGGGTCCTGAGGCAAGTAATTTGGCTATCTTCAGGAATAGGTTGGGTGGAACAGGTTGGGCTATTTGTTTCTCCTATAGTCAACTAGGTTCTACTGTTCTGACTTATTGTTTACAGTTAAATAATTTTCTGCATGGTAGAACTAATATTTACAGTTATACAGAAGAAACTATTTTACTTACTGATTTAAAGATGATATGTTTTAAGGATGATAAAGTAAATTAGATGAATGAAGCTCTCTGTAGAGTGAAAGTTGGAAGTGTTATTTAAACTTAAAGGGAAAATCCCTAACTGGTTTTGCGTTTTGTTATGATTCTGTGTATAGTAGTTAGATTCTACAATTGATTTTAAGATGGATGAGTTTAAATCTAAGCCGAGAACAGGGCTCGGTGAAATTCTTAATCCTAAAGCGTTTTAGGTGGTTACAGTTACTGGGAAAAGAACGTAATTTATGTTTTAGTTGAGAGATGAAAATACTGTGTGAAATCGTTATCACTGTGTTGGATGTGAATAAATGGGCATGAATTAGTTTCTCGTTTTAAATATTCTTCCGTGGATTTTATGGGAAATCCCTAGCGTTAAAATCACATTCGTTTTTATGTCTTTCGTTATGGTTTAATGTTTATTATGGGATGGATGGGATCCACGATGTAGCATGTGATTCGTGGAAAATAAAGGTTTGCTTAGTGAACTCGATCCTGAATCTGAGTTTCTTTTTATGAGGTGAAAACAAGTTTTGGACAAAAGCGCCCTAACAATGTGACAGCCTGTGTAAGGCGATTTAAAGAAATGAATAATTTTATTGTGAAAGATTTTTAGGTAGATTCTAGGTATGATGAGTAAGTTCTCTGTTGCGTTGGTCTTTGGTTTTAAATGAGACTCTATGAGATCTCTGTCAATAGATTGACCATTTAATATTTTAATTAAAAGTTCGTACAGTAAGGGTTTGAATGTTTTATTAGTTTGGGACCTACGATTCTAACCTTGGGAAATCCAAGCGAATCGATCTCCTTGATTATGCTGTAACAATTAATTTAATTATGCTTGTAGATTCTTCATTGTTTTAGTTTTATCTAGGGTTTAATCTTTAAACATAATTTTTAAACTTTTGAAGTATAGAAAGTTTGACCCGAGGAGCCAATGCAAATATGCCCTTGCTCCCAATGCCTGGGGTTTAATCAGAAAGAAATTTACAATCAATGAAATTCTAAACTTTCAGCTTGTAACATATAAAAATATAGAAGCATTCGTACCTAGATTTATAGTTGGGATCCTCTCCTTGCAGGGATCCTCTCATTGCACAGACCTGCACACTTAAAACACTAATTAAAGAAAACAATTATGCTTATCTGACCTGTAGGATGGTAACTGAATGACTTTGGAACTACCACATTCCTTCCAACCATGAACTGGAACCGTTCCTGGTTTTAATCCGATTCCCCCCGAGCTGGCTCCAACATGCAATAGGAAAATAGAGGACCTAGGGCAGACAACTAATGATCATCCAATTCTGAAAACAATTTGCTCTTTCAGATCCATGGGACAAATTCTCTTGTTACCATAAAAGAATGATAAAAAGATAGATGCCCTCCAATGAGTTTTGCCCTTGCTTTTATAGATAATCTTTTGAAATGGTAGTTCAGTTTAATAATAATATTTTATTATTAAATTAAGTTTTGACTTTCGGTTAGAAAATACAATCCAATATTTATTTATTTATAACTTTAGATTTGAATATAATTTAAAAGTTTATTTTAATAAACTTCAGTTTTGTTTTAGAAATCTTAATTAGTTCTTTTTGAACTAATTATCAAATTTTATTTTAATTAACTTATATTAAAGGGCATGGCTATATTTAAGTCGATCTTTATATATATATGCTTTTACTTTATCTACTTAGTAACCTTATTATTCATATATATATATTGTAACTAATTACATATATACATCATATTCTTTATATACATATATAGATTTATGTATACAACTTTAGTGCATAAGTGAGACTCTTTATAACTTAAATAATTTGATTAAATCAAATAGTTTATTTAGCATTATATCTTGATCTTTATAAGAAAAATATAGGGTCAACTCTTTTGACAAGGCTAGTGGTAGGTTTGGATTGGTCGACTAGGTTAGGTAGTCGAGACTCAGCTTGCATGTTGGATTACCTCGTTTTTCGTGGTAATTTCCTCTATCCTTGATGAGATGAGTAATGGATCAATTAGTCAGAATAAAATAAGTATGATGACTGGTGCTATTCAGAGCCTTCCTCAACTCAACACCTTCTTTAAGTAAAGTAACCCTTGGTGCTATTCAGAGCTTAGGCTCAACATTTTTACACGGGCGTTACGCTAGTGCAATTCCAGAGCTCTTTGCTGAACACTAATGCTAGGATGTATTTGTAAGATACACCTAGGGATATAATGTCCAAAGATCCAATGCTCCAGAGCTTATGCTCAACATCAATTTGGAGTGCTCAAAGGCTTATGCCCAACACTCTATGTACATTGGGGCTCATGCCCAATACATAATAAAAGTCCTCTATGTACATCGGGGCTTATGCCCAGTACATAGGTCATCCATGTGCTCCAGAGTCCACGCTCAACACATACAAAATTCAATCATGCATATCATAACTCTGCACAGTATGTAACAAAAGATCATCTTAGTATATCAGGGTTTTTTACCCAATCTCATGATAAAACATCAATCAAATACATTGGGATTTCTGCCCAATATATAACCATAACCTGAATCTGTTAGGGTCCATGCCCAAATATGTATCTCTACAACTAAGATATGTCATGTGCATCGGGGCTTATGCCCAGTATATATAATAAAAGCAATACATGTGCATTGGGGCTTACTCCCAGTATACCAAAATAAATCATATGCATTGTGGCTTACGCCCAATATATAACATCAATAATAACAACAATATTTGGGATATTACATCCCTCCCCTCTTAGAACAACACCATCCTGGTGTTCTAGGGACTAGAAATGAAGTCATGAAACAAGGCGGGGTAAGCCTTCTTCATGGTGGTGTCATTTTCCCAAGTAGCCTCATTTGGTTCGACGTGCCTCCATTGAACTTTCAATTGGATGATGGTTCATCTCCTAAGATGCACCTCCCTCTTATCCAGAATGTCAAGGGGCTCGGGCATGAACTCCCCCTCGGGTTCTACCTGTAATAAGGACCAATCAATCACATGCTTAGTATCATTGACATATTTCTTTAATAGAGATGCATGAAAAACATTATGAACTTTTATATGAGCTGGTAAAGCTAACTCATATTCTACTGGCCCTTTCTTCGCCAGTATCTCAAAGGTTCCACAAAATATGGGGGCTAACTTCCCGCATCGCCCCAAGCTCAAAGAGCTTCCCTTTTCCTTCACTTTTAAGAAGACATGTTCTCCGAATTGGTAATCCTTGTCTTTCATTTTCTTATCTGCATAACTCTTCTGGTGGTCTTGTGCCTCTTTTAAGTTTTGTTGTACTTTGGTAACTAGTTGCTCCAAGTCCTTTAGTAAATATGGACCTAGCATAAGTCTATCTACTCGACTATCCCATGTCACAGGTGTCCTACATTTTCTGCCATAGAGTATCTCGAAGGGGCTCATCTTGGCAGAGGTCCAGTACCCATTGTTGTAAGAAAACTCTGCGAGGTGTAGATAATCCTCCCATTTCATGGGTTTGTTCATAACATACATTCTAAGCATATCCTCTAGGATCTGGTTTACTCGTTCCATCTGTTTATTAGTCTGTGGGTGATAAGCGGTATTGAAGTTTAACTGTGTCTCTAGTCCAGAGAACAAGGACCTCCAGAAGTTACTGGTGAACTTCGTGTTTCTGTCTGAAATTATTTCCTTGGGTATCCCATGCAATCGAAAGATCTCTTTTAGGAAAATGTCTGCGATGTGGATAGATTTGTACATTGATTTTAGAGGTATGAAGTGGGCTGCTTTGGATAACTTGTCGACCACTACAAAGATGGAGTCATTCTGTCTCTTGCTCTTCAGTAATCTAGTCATGAAGTCCATACTAATGACCTCCCACTTCCACTCTGGAATGGGTAATGGTTGTAGTAGTCCAGAAGGATGCTGGTGTTCTTCCTTGACCAGTTGGCATTCCTAGCATTTGGCGATGAATAGTGCTATGTCAACTTTCAACTTAGGCCAGAAAAAGTGTTTCTTTACCACCGATATCATCTTTTGATATCCCGGATGTCCTGAGTAGAGTTTTTGATGGAACTCTATGAGAATGTTATGTCTAATGTCTCCGCTCTCCGGAACATAAAGTCTTTCTTTTGACCATAGCAGTCCTGACTCGTCTATCTTATATTCCTTTTGTTGTTGGAATAATATATCTTGCTGAATCTTTTTAAGGATCTCGACGTAAAATCGATCATTCCTACATGTCGTTCTAATCTTGTCATGCAAGTCTGAGTCAGTTTGACTTACTATCACCTCATATAACATATGATCCTGTCGACTTAAAGCATCGGCGATCTTGTTCTTCTTTCCTTTTATGAGTTTTAGCTCAAAATGGTACTTGCTAAGGAAGGCTAACCACCTGGCTTGCCTAGCATTTAGGTCAGGTTGGTCAAATAAGTACTTCAAACTCATGTTATCCATTTTTAACAAGAACTTCTTTCCCATAAGGTAATGCCTCCACATCTTTAAGGCGTGGATGATGGCGGCTAGTTCAAGATCGTGCGTGGGGTAGTTATGTTCGTGCTCTTTCAACTTTCTTGACTCATAGCAGATGGCGAAGTCATTCTGCATAAGGAATCCACCGAGTCCTTCTTTGCTTGCATTAGTGCAAACAACGAATTCCCCATCAGGATCAACAATCCGTAAAATAGGTGCGCTCATCAAAAGTTGGTTTTAGTTTCTGGAAGCTTTCTTCACACTTGGTTGTCCAAAGGAACTTGTTCTCCTTTTTCTGCAAGGTAGTCATAGGACAAGCAATTCGCGAGAAGTTCTCAATGAACTTCCGGTAGTATCCGGATAACCCTAATAATGATCTTATGTTGGTCATGCAAGTGGGTGTAGGCCATTCTTCCATGGCTTTAATATTTTCAGGGTCAACTGCTATCTCCTTCTCAGAAATGATGTGACCTAGGTACTATATCTGTGGTTTGTAGAAATTACACTTGCTAAACTTAGCGTAAAGTTGGTGTTCTCGTAATATTCGTAACACTATTCGGAGATGTTATTCGTGCTCTTCCTCACTTTTGGAGTAGATCAAAATGTCGTCAATGAAGACTAGTACGAACTTGTCTAGGTATTGACTAAAGATGTTGTTCATCATGCACATAAAATTTGCGGGTGCATTCGTTAATCTGAAAGGAATTACCACAAAATCGTAATGACCATATTGGGTTCGAAAGGCAGTCTTATTGATGTCTTCGTCACAGATTCTTACTTGGTGATATCCGGATCACAGGTCATTCTTTGAAAAGATCTTCGCTCCTCTGACTTGATCAAACAAGTCATCAATCCTAGGGAGTGGGTAATGGTTCTTGATGGTTAACTTGTTGAGTTGACGGTAATTGATGCACATCCGCATCGTCCCGTCCTTCTTCTTGACAAAGAGAATCGGTGCTCCCTAAGGAGACACACTCGGTCGGATGTATCCTTTCTCGATTAACTCTTGTAACTGCAGCTTGAGCTCCACCAACTCCAGTGTGCTCATGCGGTAAGGATCTTTAGAAGTTGGTACTGACCCGAGTGTTAATTCTATAGAAAAACCTAAGTCTCGTTTGGGTGGTAACCCTGGTATTTCCTCAGGAAATACATCCCTGAAATCTACAAGAACTGGGAAGTCCTCGATCTTTTGTTCCCTATCAGATTCTTCCATTTGAATGTTAACCACAAAGAGTTTACAACTCTTCCTTACGCACTTATTTTCTTGTAAGGAAGATATTTGCCTGACGGAAACCTTCTTAGGTATGCCTGTTACACAGAAATATTCCACCCTGTGAGCATCAACATTCTTTGGCCTGTAGGATCCATTTCAGTGACTCAGATCCATTTTCATCCTTCAGTGATACTAGTTGCATCCCTATAGTCCGTGGGTATCAAGTAAAATGGTAAAAACCACTATTTTATTACTTTTTACTCCCAAAAAGCGGTCATTGGGTGACCTTTGGCTCTCCATCTACCCAAGTAACGTCTCGATGAGTCCTTTCACCTACCTTTGAGAGGACTATATATTGAGCACATATGTATTATGGACGGGAGGAGGAAGAGAATAGTAAAGGCACTCTAGTGGATTTTTGCCCTATCTTGAGTCTGCACTCATTGATCCTTGTAGTTGTGAACCAGTTATGTTCACCTTCCAAACTCCTTTCTAGTTTGAGTTTTCCATTCATGGAG
Source organism: Larix kaempferi (assembly GCA_027924585.1). Classification (NCBI taxonomy): domain Eukaryota; kingdom Viridiplantae; phylum Streptophyta; class Pinopsida; order Pinales; family Pinaceae; genus Larix; species Larix kaempferi. Next base: position 337,808 of record BSBM01002041.1, read on the forward strand.
GATTGAAGTGGTGGAGGCACAAGTGGATTGATCTAGATCTTGGTTCAGATTGGTTACCGGCAAGAGTTCATATCACTTTGTACTTCTTCTTGTTCATTAATAGAAATACTCATGTTCTCGTCCATTCATGGTGTGAATGTCATTTATTATACATTGGGTTGCATTTGCTTATGATATTATGGACCATTGTTATTGATGATGTTAATGTTATTTATATATCACATGTACTTGTTAGATATTTCTTGTCAAGACTAATTTGCAGATTACAAGTGCTTGGATGTGCGTGGATTGAAAGCTCCAACGGGGATCTACATCAAACGTTGGATCGAGGTTGGTTACATTTCTCCATTGTTTTAACATTGTCGTTTAAAATAGCATTGTTTTGAGAATTGCGTAGATTTTTGGCAGTCATCTGTTTGTTGTGGTATTCCCAAGCCATAATGAGTTTTCTCCAATACAGAAATGGTGACTCCATTGGGGAAAACATCCATGTTTGGGAAATTTTTTGAGCATTAGTCCATATTTAGAGTTGCTGTTTATCGAAGCTCTGTGTCACTGATTGGCCGTTAAGATACACTGTAGAAAACTTGCTTTTTCTGAGCCTCTGGACTCTCTGTTTGACCATTTGCTGTTTCTCACCCGCGGGCTAGCTTAGTTCTGCCCGCGTACACCCGCCTCTGTTTACACTACTGCTCGCGGGTACTCGCATGTATTCCTTCGACAGTAGCGTGTAACTCCGACTTTTGTTGGTTTATGGCTATTGGTTGTTGTTGGGTGAGTTTGGTTGATTCCTGAGTCTTTGTTGGCCTCTTTCTTGTCTGTTTCATGCCTTGGTTATGACCAGATCTATTCGTTTCTCTTGGTTGAGCCTTCTTGATTTTTCACCATCTTTGGTTTTAACCTCTTGGTTTCTTCCTTTTGGCTGAGTCTTGCTATTTAGGATCTGCTGGGTTGTCCTAGTGATCTTCTCGGCACTTCAGCGACTGAATAGTAGGATTTTGCTTCCATTTTTTCATTCCATATATATTGAAAAAATACAAAAATATTCATTTAGTTTTTGCATTTTCCTTTCTGTTTATAAGAGAAAATACAAAAATTATTTATTTCCATGTACTGCATTTTTCATTGAGTGCTTGTTGCCTTCATTTTAGGTTCTGCTTGTGCATTGAAAAGATAAAAGTTTGCATATTTATTTCGGAATTGTTGGTTGATTTTGCATATTAGTGACATTGTTTTATTGGATAGTTGAGTCTAGGATTGGACGATGGTGCATATTATTGAGTCTACACATCATTAGTTTCATGACCATATTCCTTGAGTAATCACAGCCACTAAAATTAACGCTTAATCATAAAATTGATTAGACTTATTTTATTTATAGGGTACACCAACTAGCATAGGTTTAGAGTCTTGGAATATATCATTGTGAATTAACAATCCAAGACTACTGAACGAAACATTAGGTGTCTGAATAGGGAGTGGAGGAATCCATGGTATAGATTGGTGTTATCACGAAAGCTCTACTCAAACCAGAGTTAAGCACGAGGTCACGGGAGGTTGGTCGAGGAGATATCCCTTTGATACCGGCTGAACGTGGGAGATATATTCAGGATTTGTTCATATCTGGGGGTACCGGAGGTTCGTCCTCTTGTGCTTCGGGCTTAGCTACCCTGCCCATACGACGGGTCCCACCTGCGACTGTTCCCCTGAGCATTGGTTATATTGCGGTAGACATAGTTGCCTTACTTAGGTACCGCACAGGGTACTTGTAGTGGTCATGCTGTTTGTGTCCTGAGTCAGATAGTGATTGGGCAGCACAGTTGTGTTCGTGCAGTGGACTTGACCCTGTCAACACAGTGAAGACTGGGTGTCTCTATAACTGATTCTGTTACCTCCGGCTATATTTTGGGAGTCTCAAGCCTCTCCTAGGTGAGACATATCGGCTCTAGTGTCGGGAGCTCATTTAACCACTCTGTTTGTCTGCTCTTCGCTGTAGATTCTCTAGGTGTGTGCATTTGATTTACTGTTTTTTGATCGATAGTTGGCCTTTAGGAGACGTTGTGTCTCTCTCCGGAGAGAACGTGGCGCAGAGCTCTACACTCCGCCGGTCTCGTCATTTGGCTGGTTTAAAGCTAGCTTTGGTTACACAACGCATTACTAGAGGACGCCGGAGGGCTCCCTCTGAGTCTTCAGATTCTTACACGAATTACGTTGAGGATTACATGGCTACACATCCCGATATCGGGAAAGACCTTTCTACTCCTTCGGGTAGAGTTGAACACATTTCCGATCCCCAGACTCCTCGTGAGGATTGGGGAGGTGATCCACCTGCGACTCAACCTGGTTCTATTTGGCCTAATCCACTTGACGAGGATCCGTTTGATTCTTCAAATCCAGATAATTATCTTTATGGGATGCCTAACTTACCCGAGGAAGAAGAACAGGATGAGCCTTTCGTTCCTTCGTTTCCACGCGATTCTAGATATAGGAGGCCTGAGACTCATGATGATTCTGGCCCTATGGTCAACCCCACTGCACTCTCTTTTGGTATGCCTAGTCACAATACTGTCGAACCTTCCACTATGGTTGGTACTCATGCTGGCACTAGTCAAAGTGTTAGCCATACTATACCCACTGGGGGCACTACCCTAGCTGGGGGCACTATGTTATCCACCCACTCACATAGTATGGGGACTGGTCCGATTCCTAACCATGCTAATGTTGGAACACGACCACCTCCTAGGAATACTCAACCTAGTAGGAATACTGTACGAAACATGACTCGCCATCCACCACCTAGTACACATGTTGCTACTCATCAACCTAGGACCACTTTTGCACATGATATCGTTCCTCCCAACCACGGGGGTGGACACTTACCGCATACTTTTGCGTCCACTACCACAGCTAGTAATAGTAATGTAGGGGGTAGGAATATTTCCTATCCACATGGACATCACACCACCAACCCTGCTACTGGTCACACCCATATTGGACCTGGGAATACTTCTCATGCTTATGGTCATCACACAACTGCTCAAGCTAATCCTAATATTGGGGGTGGGAACATACCATACCATTACGGTCAATACAACACGGTTCCCACTATGAATAGTACATACATGCCCCATACCCATGGTGGAAACCCTTACTACAACACAGTCGGTGCTGGCCACCAGTATCACCCACCACCCCAATATGGTGCTCAAAATGCACATATACCTGCTTACTCTCAAATAGGTCAGGCAGGGGGAGGTCATCCATCTTATGGCCATGGGAAAGCTTATGGGCCATCAGGTCCTCAGTATCAACAGTTTAACCCTCATGGTCAAGCTTTTGGTCCATCATACAACACAGTTCCATTCAATCAACCTTTTATGGGAGCTTATAATCAAGCTTTCCAGCTGCAGCTCCCATTCCTTGCACGCTTGAATCTCCTGGATCTTTCAAAGCTCACGAATGATCCGGTGTGTCATGACCCTACTTGGCCCCCGGTCCCTACCAATCTCCCTTCGGACATTCCAAAGTTTGAGGGGAAAGGTGGTGAGGACCTGGGGGATCATGTGACGACATTTCACCTTTGGTGCTCCTCCAACTCTTTGAATCATGATTCCATTCGATTACACCTATTTCAACGCACCCTCATGGGGGCAGCTGCGAAATGGTATGTGGAGTTGCCCGGAAACACCTATAGGGGTTTCAACAAGATTTCTTTGGTTTTCTTAGACCATTTCCAGTTGTCGGTTCGTTATGATACTGGTACTGAATTGTTTTCCACCTTCCGTCAGAATAAGGCCACACATATTTCTGACCACGTTCAAGAGTGGCGTCGACGGAAGAGATTAGTGAAAGCCAACATTCCTCCAGAGTTCTTGTTGGAATGGTTCCTAAAGTCTTTACTTCCATATATTGATAAGGATGTTTCGATGTCCGGCATTATGACTGAGGAGCAAGCTATCTTGAAAGTCCAGCAGTTAGATTTTCTTTATTCTCAGTCTGGCATTTTGTATGACATTATTCCTGATGCACCGAGAACAAGACATGAGCCCACGTCAGTTCCTGGACCACATGTCGATGGCATCATGTGGTCCGCATGCACTCGCCCTGTAGACTTGGTAGCTAATCAAATGCAAAATTTGTCGCTAAACTAGTCTGCACCCATATAGGTTCACACCTTGTCCACTTCCACTCTGTTGTCTGATGTACATAATGTGCAATCAACGAAACCGTCAGGTAACCAGCAACCTGGTGGTAAGAAAAAGGGGAGAAATAATCGTAGGGGTGGAAACAATGGAAGTAACAATAATAGCAATCGTAATACTCCTTGTAAAGAGAATGCCAACCCTCCTTGGGAAGGCGGTAATGTTGGCGAGGATCGTAAACCTAGGCGTAAGGTGAAATTCCCTTGCAAGCTTTGTGGGGAGGATCATCTTACTCACTTATGTCCTCGTATTGAAGAAGCATCGAAGCATTTGGCACAGAGCCCAGCTGTGTTGAAGGATCCCCTACCTCATCACCAAAACATGGCTTCGCATGCTCCCACCACTGGTTATGGTACTAATGAAATGACAACATCTTCTTCCAATACTAGTGGTTATGGGTGCGTGAATATGGTTCAGTCAGAGGTTTGTGTTGCTACTCGTCAACGTGATTATGGTGCACCACAACTGAATTTGGGGAATGAGCCTCCCCCTCCTCCTGATAATTCCTTGCATATCGAGAAGCCTTCTATTATGCTGCAGATACCGAAAGGTGTTCTCAAGCGCTCTACACTTAATCCTAATGCTCGAGCTGCCCAGAACTACTCCATCGTAGAAGATTTGGGCCAAACTCCATGTGCTATGTCGGCTCTTGAAGTTTTGCAAGCCTATCCTTCTCAGAAGAATGCCCTTTTGAGTGCGTTAGGAGTTGAGGATGGGGAAAGTCCTAGTGTTATCAAGTTCGATACTACTGATGTCCAACCTCGCTTTCCTTACCACGTGGCTTTTCAAATCCAAGTGGTTTGCCTTAATAGCTTCATCAAACATACTATGGTTGATGAAGGTGCTTCCGCATCAGTAATGTCATTGACTTGTTGGAAAGCTCTTGGCTCTCCTCCCCTACTCGCGTCTAGAACTACACTCACTGCATTCAATGGTAGATCTTTTACGCCGCATGGAATTATCCCTTCCCTTGTTGTCTCCTTGGGAGGTAAGTCCGTGCCTATTCAAGTCGAAGTGGTTGATGCGCCCATCGACTACAACTTTTTACTGGGTCGAAACAGGATGTACGCTATGAAGGCTATCGCGTCTACTGTATTTCGAGTCATTTGATTTCCCCATGAAGGCAAGATTGTGACGATTGATCAGCTGGATTATGTTGCCACTCCTTCCACACCATCTACGGGATCAGTAGTCCCGCAAGTTTCTGATTCTTAGTCGGCAACTGGGAACATAGGTGTTGGAATGTACCCCTCATTGATGGGAACTTTTAACCATTCTGCACCTATGAATTTTATTGGAACCATTTCCGACAGTGCGCCTCCTCCTTCGAATAGTATGCCATTCTGGACTTCCTATTGTGGTGATCCATGGATTTTGCCATCCGCGGATTCTATGTCTGGAGACATTGCGCATGTTGGGATGTCTATGCCTTTATCTGTAGCGGAGCTCACTTACGATCACATCCAACAAACCACTGTGGATTCGGATCTCTCTTCTCCCCAGACAGTTGAAGAAGATCCCATTACGCTACCAGTTTGGGCAGCCAACTCATCTTGCTCTCACAATTGCCCTCGATGATACTTTGCCATCTGATGAAGCTATCCTCGAAGCCATGTGTGGTAGTGAGAGGCCTTGGGAAGATATGCATCATCGATCTTATTTACTTCCCAACCTTGAGCTCATTGAGCAGGAGGAGTTTAGGATGACTCTAGTTGAGATGGTTGGTCACCTTGTGGATCTTTTGCAGTCGCATGATGTTTTCTTGGAGGGGAATATGGCCAATATTTCCCCAACCAATTCGATCAACATCTCTCGCACTCCTGGAAAGATTGAGAATGTTTACGTCGGTGATGATTGCACTCCTGAGGAGATTGCTATTTACATTGATTTGTTTACTGAACTCCGGGAAGATTTCGCCTGGTCATATGAGGAGATGCCAGGAATAGACCCCCACATTGTTGAACACGAGATTAAAATGTATCCTGATGCTAAACCGGTTCGACAACGCTTACGTGCTGTGAACCCTAGGAAGGAAGCTGCTATTAAGGCAGAGGTGGTGAAACTGCTCAAAGCTGGTTTCATCTACCCCATTCCTCTTACCGAATGGGTGTCAAACCTCGTTCCTGTGGATAAGAAGCAGGGACAGATCCATGTATGCACTGATTTCAGAGATTTGAACCGTACATGTTCGAAAGACAACTTCCCCACACCATTCATTGATCAAATATTGGACGCTTGTGCGGGAAGTGAGATTTTTTCATTCATGGACGAATTCTCGGGTTATAATCAGATTCAAATCAAACCCGTAGACCAACATAAAACGACATTTATTTGTCCATGGGGAACTTTTGCGTACCAGAAAATGCCCTTTGACCTTAAGAACGTCGGAGCTACTTTTCAGCGAGCCATGACCTATGCCTTTCACGATCTTAAGAAGATTATGGAAGTTTTCTTGGATGATCTTGCTAGCCATTCTCGCAAGAAAGTGGACCACCCCAAGCACCTCCGTATGATTCTCGAACGATGTATCCACCACAAAATTTGATTGAATCCAAACAAATGCATCTTCGCTATTAGGACTGGTTGCCTTCTAGGATTCATAGTTTTTAAAGAGGGTATTAGAGTCGATCCTCTCAAAGTTGAGGCGATACTTCAGTTGCCTCCTCCATGTAATCTGTTTCAACTTCAGAGCCTCCAAGGGAGAGCTACTTTTCTGCGTCGGTTCATAGTTAACTATGCCAGTATTACTAAAGGTTTCACACGCCTATTGAAGAAAGACACACCTTTTATCTGGGATGAGCGAGCCCAGCAGTCTTTCGATGCCCTTAAGAAAGCTTTGGTATCAGCCCCCGTGCTTAGTCCACCAGACTTTACACGAGATTTCATTCTTTATGTGGCTACGTCTCAAGAGACTATTGGCATGGTCTTGGTTCAGGTAGATGATGAGCCCATCGAGCATGTTATCTATTATCTTAGTTGAAATTTAGTAGACGCTGAACTAAGGTACACCCACATAGAAAAGATGGCACTTGTGACTATTCACGCAGTCCAACGGTTACGACATTACATTTTGCTCCGAACAACCACTGTTGTAGCTCATATCAATCCGTTTCAGTTCATGCTATCACGACGCCTTATCGGGGGTAAGTATAATAAATGGATTGTGATCCTTTAGGAATTTGATCTCGAGTTTGTTTCTGCAAAGTTGGTGAAATCATTGGTGTTCGCTGAGCTTATGTCAGACCTTCCATGGCTTGATGAGGATGTCATTCATGAAGATTCCTTTGTGGATGAACACCTATTTTTTATCTCGACCGAGGACCCTTGGTATGGGGATGTCATTAGATATCTCCAAAATTTGAAGTTTCCTCCGCATTATTCACGAGACGATCAACGACGTGTGAGACATCACGCTAAAGATTACACTATCGTCGGTGACACTTTGTATCGCTGAGGAAAGGATTCCATTCTTCGTTAGTGTTTGACTCATGAAGAAGCGGAACGGATACTTAATGATTGCCATGTGGGGGCATGTGGCGATCACTTATCCGGGCTTGCTATAGCCCAACGTATTATGCGAGCAGGTTATTTTTGGCCTGCTATCTTTAAAGATTGTATTAACGCTATGAGGAGATGTCACCCTTTCCAGGTGTTTTCTCGGAACATACACTCGCATCCAGCGCCCCTCCATCCGGTCGTCACCGTTGGTCCCTTCACTAAGTGGGGGGTAGATTTCATGGATTGAAAACTAGCTTCGACTGGGGGGAATCATCATATTATTGTGGCCATGCATTGTTTTTCCAAGTGGGATGAGGCCATGCCTACCGTTAAATCCGATGGTGCTACTGTAGCCCATTTCGTGTTCAACTAGATTATCACTCGATTCGGTATCTTGAAAGAGATTGTCACTGGCCATGGAAGTCACTTTCAAAATAAGATGATGGAGGATTTGCCTCTCAAGCTTGGGTTTCGTCAGGAACACTTGTCTTCATACTATCCTTAAGTGAATGGTCAGGTTGAAGCAGTCAATAAGTCTTTGAAGACCATTCTCCAACATACCATCCAACAAAGCAAGACCAATTGGCATATCATGTTATATCCTACTTTGTGGGCTTATCGAACCGCAGTTAATACTTCCACCGGGTTCTCACCATTCCAGTTAGTTCATGGTGTGGATTCACTTTTATCGGTTGAATGTGAGATTCCTTCACTCAAGCTAGCCATAGAGCTCCTCCCTGATATGACGGAGATTGAGCAACGTTTAGTACACCTCGAGCAACTTGACGAGCACCATCGAGATACCGCTGTGGCCATTGATGTTAACAAGCATCATATCAAGGTTCAATATGATAGGTCTGTACGTCCCCAACAATATGCTGAAGGTGACTTGGTACTCTTGTATGACCAAGCTAAAGAACCCCTGGGGGCAGGCAAGTTCAATCCCATGTGGCACGGTCCTTACATTGTGAGGTGTGTCCTGGAAAAAGGAGCTTATGAGTTAGAAGATTACGAGGGAGTTGTCTTGAAGGAGCCTAGAAATGGGCTCTACCTCAAGTGGTATTACGCTTGAACCTTTGGTTCGAGCTGATACTTTTGTACACTATTGTATAGTTTTTTTTGTACATAGTCTAGGTTACATTTTTGGTTGTCGGGTCTGTTGATTAGCCTCTGTTTGATTGACAGATGTTAGCGGGATGTCCTACGTTCTTAGGTTTCACGGATGGTGCTAGCCGACATACGCAGCAGCTTGCTTCTGCTTCCTGTGTTATCTTTTCACCTGATCATCTAGTTGTGTCCTCAGGAGGTGCTTGTCTCGGTCCTACATCGAACAATGTGGCTGAGTATAGTGCCGTTGTTGAGCTACTTCGGGATGCCATTTCACATGACATCCAGTCTTTAGAAGTCCGCCTGGATTCACAACTAGTTGTGTCTCAGCTGAATGGGCAGTACCGTGTACGAGACCCTACATTACTACGGATATTCCTTAAGGTATGACTCTTGGAGAGACATTTTGTTTCCATTACATATATTCACATTTCGAGAAGTCATAATTATATATCTGATGCATATGCTAACTATGTATTAGATTGGCATTTGTCACATTCATCATGAAGCACATAAATACAAAGACATTCATACATTTGTACCATACACACATATAGTAGAACTGAGAACCAAAGTTGTATATATATATAAATATGTCCAAAAATGGTAGTGTCATACAAGACTGGAGCCCGTAGCCCTCAAAAATATACATATCGATACAAAAAATGATGAGACCCTGGGATATCTACTCCCTCCGAGGAGGTCTAGCTTCCGACTCGATGGGATGTGTCTCATAATAGTACTGTACTACGTTGGCCATCCCCTGCAGTAGCCGCACCCACTCACCAGGAACACCCACTACCTGGCGCTGCATAGGCTCCGATAGTCGGGCTACCTCTATCAGTGATACTCGGGTAACCATCCGTGATATGTTACCCCGTAACGTCTGTAGTGTGTGCCCTGCTGCAGCATCTGCTGCCACCTCATCTCTACCCCGACGACCATGTCTCGGGAAGCAAACAGTCACCCATTAGCACATGACATTACCACCAAAAGATTTTTTGCATTCTAACTATCATAAAAAAATCCATAAAAATTTAAAAACACAAAACCAAAAGAGTACTCACCGATGTCTCCGAAGGCTACACCTGGTGGGAGCGGCATGTCATGGTCCTGTCTGAAGTCTATCCCCGCATAGGGGTAGTCCTTGATAGCAATCACCTGCCGGTTCCACCAGCGGAAGAACTCCTTAGTATATGGTGACACCAGATGGCCACCACCTTGTCGTGTCAGTATCTCAGCCCACTGGGTTAGGGCTGGATCTCGGAGACTGTGAGGAGGGACATCCACCCTCGGACTAAGTCCCAGAACCCTCTCAAAGAAGAAACTGCAGAGGATGCTACCATACCCAAAGTTTTTGGCCTTCCCCTCTTTGCATTCCGTCAGTTGTGTCTTCATTGACACTAGCAGAGTAGTACACCAGTCGAATATAGTAGGCTGCAAGCATTGTGATGCATAGAACATCACCGGTCTGGATTCCCGATGTAGTGCTTTTGATCCCGTGATTCGCACCAGAGTTGCCACTATGATCTTTGTGCTCAAGTTCGTTATGAGATTGACCAGCACCTGACTTCCCACTGGTCATGTGTTGGCGGGAGAGTACCGTACTATGTAGTCTTGCACAGTGATCCCACCACCCATGGTCTGTGACCGAAGACTAGCCACTTCCCCTCTACGGGACAAATTGGTAATGAAATAGATGTCCTCTACATCTAGTGTCAGTGTTTTCCCGTTGAGGATGAAGTGTTGTGCATCCACATCCCAGTAGTTGACCAAATGATGGAGTAGTAGGTTTTGGGCCCTTAAGCCCCCGAGACTCCAGTATTTATATAAGCCACATGCTTGCAGTGCTTGTTGTGCTTGCAAATCATTGCGCACGGCCTCATATACCTGGTCATGCTCTCTCTCCCTCCACTCTAGAACAATCCTGGAGTGCATAGCAAGAGATTTTTAGTCAGTTTCATGCTTAAAAAATTCTTCACGGCCTTACCCGCGAGCTATATTGTAGACAGGCGCGGGTAGACGCGGGCAGTCAGTTTTTTGACTGCGCGTTTGATGCCCTACCCATGACCCGCATACTTATAGCCTGCAGGTAGCGTCGAAGCCATTTAGGGCTTGGCCAAACAAAATAACCCACCGACCAAAATTGAAATAAAAGCACTTAAATGAAAGGTATGGCAGTGACCACTAACCTGCTCCATACGGTTCGCTGAACGATTGCTCGTAGCTCCCATGATCGGTGCTAGAAATTTTAGGTGCAAACTTACCACTAAACTCCAAAATGGGGAATAGTGCAAATGAATTGAAAATTATTAAATTTTGTTACTATTTATAATTTTCTGGACCCACTTTTCTATAGTTTTGTCCATTTTGGGCCGTTATGAACTAATATCGTGTCATGGAGTAATGTTTTTTCAACAGATTTCCTCGGCAAGAGTTGTTCCGATTCATTTCACACCTACGGCAGGTATGTTTCACACCTGGCACATAGGTTAGATGCCATTTCCACATGCACATTTGACATGTTGACCATTTTGATAAACCCTAGGTGTAACCCCACTTCGTGACTGACTCGGGACCTTCACACTGTTATAGAAGTGTCATCATGTGGCGGTAGGGCTTTCCCGAACATGGGTACCCTAGTTAGAACCCCCTTATGCATTTTGGTGCCCATGCCGTTGTTTGTCCTCAGGATTGGGAGTCCTTTGTAGTCACGCCATGAAGTTGCGATAAAGACTCATACTCTACTTTGTCTTATGCTGGCCATCTCCCTTAAGGACTCCCCTCAGTTATATCATGTTGTGATTGCATTGCATCATTCTGCTTGCCGCTTGAGCCTTGTTCCGGCTCCTGCTTTCTCAATTGTTAGCCTGGTGCCTAAGTAATTTCCATGTCGAGCCCTGCAGAGCTTATATATTTTCCCTTCACAATTTGATGACCCTTTGACCCTGAGGGAACACACCCCCGAGTGTCCACATCCTGCACGCACTTATTTGCATTGAGCATAGGTATGTTCCACTGCTTGGGACTAGTCTGCTAGCTATTTGACACTCGTTCCCTCACTTGTTGTACTATAAGCAATTTTATTCTTTTTCAAGCTTTTCCCATATATGAAAAAGACAAAAAAATCAAATATTCCAAAAAGCCGGACGGGATTATGGTCATTATTTCTTGTTGGAAGCTGTTGTGTCTCCTTTGAACAGAGCATTCATTCCACTCTGTACATTATGAGTCAGGAATATAGTTGGGCCTTAGGAGCTGTACTTGATTCTTAGTTTTCTGCACCGATTGGTTAAGCTTCCAGTCATTATGGAGCCCTTTGTAATTCCTCCTACATTGCACAGTTTATGTCAAGTCTATGCTGCTTGAGTCTATCCATTTGCTCATGCTCTTGTTCAAAGGAAGTCTTGAAACTAGTGTCGGCCACTCCTCAGATATCTTGACTATTGCATGTCGGCCATCCTTATTAAGTCAGTCCATTTCACCTGAGATCTTCCAAATATTTTAGCATTACTGGTACCTCGTGCTAGTTGATGGGGGATGCCTTAATGCCCTCCTTCCAACAAGTCTCGTTCCGTCGACCTCAACTCATTTATTCTGGGACTTGAGGCTTAGAGTTCGGTTGAGTACCTTGAGGCTTGCAGTCATTAGTGGCAGGTTCTCTCACCATCGACAGTTTTGGGAATACATCAATGTCCCCTGATCGATGGATTCATCCCAGTGTTCGACTTCAACCCATTTATTCACACTCTGATGATTGTGCTTTGTGCCTTGATGCCCATTTTCATTATCGGTGGGTTATCTTGCGTCTGTTAACGGTATACATAAATGACCGGTAATCAGACGATGTCTCATCAGGTTCGACTCCAACTCCTTTATTCACTTGATGGGACTTGCACCGTCGAAGACTTGTGTAGAAGACCCTAGGAGATTGTGGCATTTAGTATGCTACATATGACTTTAACTTTAAATCTGAGATATTACCTCTCAGATTTTAGCAGTTTGTACCTCCAGTTTGTACCAGTTGTCTTCTTTTCAGTAGAAGACCATATCTTACTGTAGAGGGATCATGGCTATGATCACTTATGACATGTATCTACTTATGTACTGCCTATTCATGGCCATTAAATCAGATTGTTGTACTATACCGACATGTATTCAAAGATACTATTGTATTATGACGAGTGATCCGTTCTTTCCACTTGTGTCTCCATCACTCCACTTCTGAGTTTTATAATGTACTTCAGCCATCGTACCACTTTCAGTCTCTAACCTCACACATTAGGGGGCATCTGTTACACATAAATATTCCACCCTGTGAGCATCAACATTCGTTGGCCTGTAGGATCCATTTCAGTGTCTCAGATCCATTTTCATCCTTTAGTGATACTAGTTTATCCTATTTTTGTTCCTACCCGCATGTTGCATCACTATAGCATGCGTACTCGCGAGTTGCATCCCTATAGCCCACTAGTATCAAGTAAAATGGTAAAACCCACTATTTTATTACTTTTTACTCCCCAAAAGTGGTCATTGGGTGACCTTTGGCTCTCCATCTGCCCAAGTAACGTCTTGATGAGTCCTTTCACCTACCTTTGAGAGGACTGTATATTGAGCACATATGGCTTATGGATGGGAGGAAGAAGAGAATAGTAAAGGCACTCTAGTGGATTTTCGCCGTATCTTGAGTCTGCACTCATTGATTCTTGTAGTTGTGAACCAGTTATGTTCACCTTCCAAACTCCTTTCTAGTTTGAGTTTGCCATTCATGGAGGATTGAAGTGGTGGAGGCACAAGTGGATTGATCTACATCTTGGTTCAGATTGGTTGCCGGCAAGAGGTTGTATCACTTTGTACTTCTTCTTGTTCATTAATAGAAATACTCATGTTCTCGTAAATTCATGGTGTGAATGTCATTTATTATACATTGGGTTGCATTTGCTTATGATATTATGGACCATTGTTATTGATGATGTTAATGTTATTTATATATCACATGTACTTGTTAGATATTTCTTGTCAAGACTAATTTGCAGATTACAAGTGCTTGGATGTGCGTGGATTGAAAGCTCCAACGGGGATCTACATCAAACGTTGGATCGAGGTTGGTTACATTTCTCCATTGTTTTAACATTATCATTTATAATAGCATTGTTTTGAGAATTGAGTAGATTTCTAGTAGTCATCTGTCTGTTGTGGTATTCCCAAGCCATAGTGAGTTTTCTCCAATACAATGCCTTGAATCTTTCTTTGATTCCCTTGGCTATATGTGCATAATATTGACTTGTTCAAGCAGTCAAGCGGGGCATGATGTTGCTCCAACCAGTCCATGCCAATAAGTACGTCATAAGAAACTAGCGGTAGGATATTTAAATCTACCTTAGTTGGAAAACCATTCAAAATATCGCAAGTCCTAACTAGTTCAGAGACTTTCCGTTTGGTACCAGTGGCTAGTTGTACCAGCCATGGTTTCTCATGCTTCTCTCAGTTTAACTTACAAGTTTCGACTATATTAGGGGAGACATAGCTTTGGCATGCACCATGATAGATTAAAATTGAAATAGCTATGTTTGAAACCTTACCCTCAATCTGAACCATGGTGGCCTGGTGATCTACTTGTCGACTGTCAAGTGGGGTAGAAATTCTTGGTGTTCTTTCCATGTCCCCTACTGTTGGGTTTTCTTGTATGTTGTGTAGGACCCCGTCTGTCTTGTTGGGACAATATCTAAAATAGTGGGGCCCTTGGCATTTCCAGCAAGTAATGGTTGGTGGGGAAAATTTTGCTCCTTTGTTAAAAGCTATTCTGTTGGCATGTTGTGCGGGCCCATTTGGCCATGCATGAGGCTTGTTGAAAATTATGTTGGGCGGGAAACTATTGTTTTGTTTCTGGTAAGGTGATGGTCTGAAACCTGGTCTTCAGTTGTCTGAGAAGTTCTGAATATATCTCTGTTTCTGTTTATGTTGTCATTTCTGGGTTGTCCATGTTCATAACAGATTCTATCCTTGTGCAAATTCATGTCTAAAGTTTTAGGCATGTCAAACTCAATTTTCTCTTGAAAATTGGGAGGTAGGCATCCTAGGAACTACTATATCTTAACTTTTTCATATTTGATGTATGGAACATAAGGTAGCAGATCCAGAAATCGGTTGATGAAGGTTTCCATGGTTAGGGAGCCCATTTTTAGTTCATGAAATTCTTTGTTTTTTGTCAAAGAACCGTTCCGACATGTACTTGTCTTGGAACAAGTTGCTAAAAGCACTCCACCTAATGTCTTTTACTTCGTGCCATTTTGTATGTTTCAGGTCTCCCCACCACCTGGTTGCTTTACCATTTAAGTTGTAAATGGCCAGCCATGCTTTCATTTCACTGGAATAATTGTGGACTTTAAAATACTTGTTCATTCCTAACAACCACTCCTCATCTTTCTTGTGAGTATTTATCTCTCCATTATAAATTGGGGCTTTAATTTTTCGGAACTCTCACTACAAACTGTCGTCCTTTTTTCTTCTTTTCTTGCAAGGGGAAGGTGAATCATCATCATTGGAAGAGCTCTTACAGTCCTCTTCCATGAAATCAGGTATGTGTTCTTCATACTCGTCCTCTTTAGGATTGATGGATCTTTTTGTATGGCAGTTGTTTTCTTTTGATATGTTTGCTGAATATGTGAACTGTCCATAGGGTTTTTCCCTTGTTAAGATCTGAAGTAGAGCTTGATTTATTGCTTGCTGTTCCCGTCATTCCTGCATATTATCATCTTTGAAGCTCTGTAATTCTGCTTGTAGACTTTGGATTGACTTCATTAGATCTAAGTTCAATGCCACCACGATCTCTTGTTCTCGTGGTGGGGAATTCAAGTTTCCATGTATACTGTTGTCTTTCTCTGTATTCATAACTCAGGTTGTATTGTACCTGCAATGTTTCATCAATTTGTAAGAAAAAAAATTCTATTAGTTTATATATATAAAAATAAATTCATAAGTACATTTTTCGAAGTATATGTATCTGCAGTGGATGTTTTTGGTAATGAGCCCAATAGGTCTCTTAGTGTTGTGGCTGGGCTCTAATACCACTTGTAATGTCCCTAAAACTGTAAAAATTTAAAATTTGTCCCGTATCGTTGATCATCATCCATTTAAGTAAATGTTTAGTAATTTAACTTCAGTACTGGGAAAATAAATAGAAGACTTATCGATATAATGAAAATGCATGGTTTGTACTTTTGCTTAAGGTTCACTGTCTCATTTATTTGTTGTGGTTGGTTTCACTTTATGGTTCTGCGGAAGCGATGTAATGGAATGATTTCCTAAAGAACCAAATTGAGTTAATGGATAATAATCTGGTTTGGTCGATCAACCTAGTACATGTTGAAACTCCAAGGGTCCTTATATCGGCATCTTGATTTATAAGTTATTTCTTAAATGTCAAACTGTGTGTGTGCTTTAGACTATAAAAAATGGATTAGTTCCAATATATATGTCACTATATTTTTATAAATCTTTTTATGATCTTGAGGGGATGGAACTGGTGGCACTGGCCTGGATTAATTAGCATTTATGCTAAAGCTTGCTTCTTCCTTTGTTTTGTAGGTATTTTTAAAGGATCACTTAAGATTAACTTCCTAGATATTATATCCATGTATAAATTTATTATGATGTTTTTAGTCAAAGCATTCAAATGTAAAACCTGCAATGACGAAAGATGCTCTCAACTATTGAGAGTGGGTAACAATATCAAAACGATAGTGGAGTTTGGTAGCACATTAATGGTGTCCAATGCTAACCATTCGAAATGGAATCCAACTAGATGGAGGTAAGGGAAAAACCATAAGGGTTTGGATGGCCTACTGTATTATCGCATTTGTTGTTTGGAGGGGAAAGAAGAGCAAGGCTCTTTAGGTTTCGAAGGTTCCCATGGCAGGGCTCGACCTGCTCTTTAACCAGATAGCGTGGGCCTTCATGAGGTAACTTCTGTGCCATAGAACTCGCTTAACTTTTATTTCTACAAATTGTTTTGCTACAGGCTGTAATTTAACGTTTGGGTTTGATTTTGACAGGGCTTATGGTGGTGGTAAATTTGAGCTGGGCATGATGGGTACTCGCATCTATGGTGACCACAGGTAAGCCTGGTCCTCTGTTGGCCAATTCCTACTCTCAAGCGAATGGTTTACTTGTATAGTTTTTTCGCTCAGCATGTACGATTTTTGGGAGTGGTTTTACCCAATCGAATTTCTGGTGATGCTTAGTTTGGAATGAGGGGAAACAAATCGCGGCCTAGACTTTGTGGCACGCTCTGTAATGCATAATCATATTTTTTATTTAAGTTTGTATCCTGTATGGCATTTTGGTTTGGAGGAGGCCCTAACTTGGCTCTTGTACACAATGGTTATGGTTTCAGGCTTTTTGGGAATTCTGTTTGATAATTTACATGAAGTCTTTTAAGCTGATCTCTATCATAGTTGTGGGTATAATGGAACTTGTTTTTTCCCAGTGTAACTTCTCAGAATAATTAAATTTTAACCTATGTATTTATTTCTTTGTTGGGTGAAAATTGAGCGTGAAGCTCCTGTTTATGTTTGTAATTTACTGTATTCTTGGTTTTACTCCCATCATTTTAAGTTAGGATTTTGATATGGAAAATGAAGCTCTCTGTAGAGTGAAAGTTGGAAGTGTTATTTAAACGTAAAGGGAAAACCCTAACTGGTTATGTGTTTTGTTATGATTCTGTGTATAGCAGTTAGATTCCACAAATGATTTTAAGATTGAAAGGAATGTGTTTAAATCTAAGCCGAGAACAGGGCTCAGTGAAATTCTTAATCCTAAATCGTTTTAGGTGGTTACAGTTACTGGGAAAAGAATGTAATTTATGTTTTGGCTCAGAGATGAAAATACTGTGTGAAATCGTTATCACTGTGTTGGCTGTGAAGAAATGGGCACAAATTAGTTTCTTGTTTTAAATATTCTTATGTGGATTTTATGGGCAAGACTTAGCGTTAAAATAGCATTCGTTTTTATGTCTTTCGTTATGGTTTAATGTTTATTATGGGATGGATGGGATCCACGTTGTAGCGTGTGATTCGTGGAAAATCAAGGTTTGCTTAGTGAACTCGATCTTTAATCCAAGTTTCTTTTTATGAGGTGAAAACAAGTTTTGGACAAAGGCGCTCTAACAATGTGACAGCTTGTGTAAGGTGATTTAAAGAAATGAATAATTTTATGGTGAAATATTTTTAGGTAGAGTCTAGGTATGATGAGTAAGTTATTTGTTGCGTTGGTCTTTGGTTTTAAAAGAGACTCTATGAGATCTCTGTTAATAGATTGGCTATTTAATATGTTTAATTAAAATTTGGTACAGTAATGGTTTGAATGTTTTATTAGTTTGGGACCTACGATTCTAAGATTGGGAAATCCAAGCGAATCAATCTCCTTGATTATGCTGTAACAGTTAATTTAATTATGCTTGTATATTTTTTACTGTTTTAGTTTTATCTAGGGTTTAATCTTTAAACATAATTTCTAAACTTTTGAAGTATAGAAATTTTGACCTAGGGAGCCAATGCAAATATTCCCTGGCTACCAATGCCCAGGGTTTAATCCGAAAGAAATTCACAGTAAATGAAAATCTAAACTTTCATCTCGTAACATATAAAAACATAGAAGCATTTGTACCTAGATTTATACCTGGGATCCTCTCCTTGCATATACTTGTGCACTCAAAACACTAATTAAAGAAAACAATGTGCTTATATGACCTATAGGATGGTAACCGAATTACTTTGGAACTACCACGTTCCACCCAACCATGAACTGGAACTATTCCCGGTTTTAATCCGATTCCCCCTGAGCTGGCTCCAACATGCAATAGGAAACTAGAGGACCTAGGGCAGACAAATGATGGTAATCCAATTCTGAAAACAATTTGCTCTCTCAGATCTGTGGGACAAATTCTCTCTTGTTACCATAAAAGAATGATTAAAAGATAGGTGCCCTCCAATGAGTTTTGTCCTTTCTTTTATAGATAATCTTTTGAAATGACAATTAAGTTTAATAATAATATTTTATTATTAACTTAGGTTTTAACTTTCAGTTAGAAAATATAATCCAATATTTATTTATTTATAACTTTAGTTTTGAATATAATTTAAAAGTTTATTTGATCAAACTTCAGTTTTGTTTTAGAAATCTTAATTAGTTCTTTTTTAACTAATTATTAAATTTTATTTTAATTAACTTATATTAAAGGGCATGGCTATATTTAAGTGGATCTTTATATATATATGCTTTTACTTTATCTACTTAGTGTCCTTATTATTCATATATATATATTGTAACTAATTATATATATACATCATATTCTTTATATACATATATATATATATATATATATTTATGTCTACAACTTTAGTGCATCAGTGAGACTCTTTATAACTTAAATAATTTGATTAAATCAAATAGTTTATTTAGCCTTATGTCTTGATGCTTATAACAAAAATATAGGGTCAACTCTTTTGACAAGGCTAGTGGTAGGTTTGGATTGGTCGACTAGGTTAGGTAGTCTAGACTCCGCTTGCATGTTGGATTACCTCATTTTCGTGGTAGTTTCCTCTGTCCTTTATAAGATGAGTAATGAATCAATTAGTCAGAATAAAATAAGTATGATGACTGGTGCTATTCAGATCCTTTCTCAACTCAACACCTTCTTTAAGTAAAGTAACCCCTAGTGTTATTCAGAGCTTAGGCTCAACACTTTTACATGGGCGTTACGCTAGTGCAATTCTATAGCTCTTTGATAAACACTAATGCTAGGATGTATTTGTAAGATACACATAGGGATACAATGGCCAAAGATCCGATGCTCCATACCTTATGCTCCACATCAATTTGGAGTGCTCCAGGGCTTATTCCCAACACTCTATGTGTTAATTTTTGAGCATCAATTCAATATGATCTAGGATCTTATTTGAGAGAATAACATGTACAGCATATCAATCACAAGAAGCAATCACAAGAAACAATAGACACATAGAGTTTCCTTGGGGAAAACCAATAAGGTGAAAAACCCCAATAAATTCCTTAGAGATAGATAGAGCAATGATACAAAACCCAAGCATAAGAGATTGTCTCCTAGCAGCAGCTTCTCCTCCTCCACTAGTGCGCCACTTTCCAATGAGTGTTTAAGTGAGAAAGTGAACGATCAAATAGAGTGCCTCCCGCACTCTATTTATACATGACTTGGATTTCCTAATAACCTTACTAGGTCAACCTCAACTTAATCACATAACATAATGCTGATAGGGCTGACCCCCAATAGGGTGGTCTAATAACCCTTTAACCCACATGACTTATATAGGGACGACCCCATCAAGGTTGTCTAATAACCCATCAAGTATAAGTTACAACACTTACAATATAAATGATGACACTTCCGTATAGAGGAATAATAACATCTCTATAGGAATACAATATACATATGTGAAATACATTCCGAAGTTACAAATACATCAACACTCCCTCTTAACTAGGAAGGTATTTCTCGACACAGATCTGCTAGCACAAGTCTTCTTCTTTGGATCATCATCACTGGATCATCGTCATCGAATCATCGTCATCGTCACTGCTGCTTCTATCTCAATCGATCTCAAATCTACTCATCATAGGAAGTTCTACAGAGCTAGCCCTTTTTCATGATGGATGTAGGCTTGCCACCTGCAGGTCTTCATCATCTACAGAGCTATCCCTTTTTCATGCTGGATGTATCACATCTACAGAGCTAGCCCTTTTTCATGCTAGATGTATCACATTTTTAGAGCCAACCCTTTTTAATGCTGGATGTAGGCCTAGCCTCCGTGTAGGTCTTCATCATCTCTGTGAGCAAGCCATCAAGTAAGTACACCTCAGGACTGATTACACTGCCTCTACAAAACCTGCAAGATCTCCCAGGACTGATTACACTGCCTCTGGAAAACCTACAAGACCATCTCAGGACCAATTATATGCCTCTAAAAAACTTGTGTACCATACTGTCACCTCATCATCTTCAGATCACCTCATAGTCCATGGAGTACAACCCAGATGCACATCACACAGCACTTACACTCACCGGCATGGGAAGACACACTTCAACCATCCGTGAAAGGCTCAACACTTATATCTACACCATGGGAAGACACACTTCAACCATGCGAGAATGGCACCGCACTTATATCCATAGCCATGGGAAGACACACTTCAACCATGCTAGGAATGGCACATCACTTATATCGCAGCCATGGGAAGACACACTTCAACCATGCTAGAATGGCCTAGCACTTATATCGCAGCCATGGGAAGACAAACTTCAACCATGCTCGAATGGCCCCAGTTCTTACATCAACGACCATGGGAAGACACACTTCAACCATGTCGGAATGGCCCCAGACCTTATATCTCAGCCATGGGAAGACACACTTCAAACATGCTAGAATGGCTCATGTGCATCTGTGTCTCCGGACTCATTACTTCCCCTTGGAAGGAATCTCGAACTGAAGTACACCAAGTCTCTCTCTGAAGTACTCAAACTTCACCCTGGCCAGCGGCTTAGTCAACACATTGGCTATCTGCTCGTCCGTCGAAACATACAGGAGCTTCACTACTCCTCTCTGCACCATATCCCTGATCTAGTGATATTTTATCTCAATGTGCTTCGACCTGTCATGGAACACCAGGTTCTCATATATCTTCACACAACTCTGGTTGTCACAAAAGATACCAGTAGAACCCAACGGGAGATCAAATAACTCAGACAGTAGCTTCCTCAGTCATACTGCCTCACAACTAGCCGAACAAGCTGCAACATACTCTGCTTCAGCTGTACTTAGTGCTACACAGGACTGCTTCCTACTAAACCAAGATATCACACATGATCCCATACTGAAGCAACGCACCGAAGTGCTATTTCTATCTGCAGCACTGCCTGTCCAATCGGAATCAAAATAACCCTCCAGGTTAAACTTTTGATTCGCATCATACTTGAGCCCATAATCAACTGTACCCTTCAGGTACGTCAGAATAAGCTTTACAGCAACCAGGTGAACACTTCTCGGATCCGTCAGGAACTGGCTCAATGTGTTCACCGCAAAGCAAATATCTAGTCTCGTATTGATTAGGTATATCAAGGACCCAATCATTTGACGATACACAGTGACATCAACTGGATCAGATGAAGCATCATACAAAAGCTTTAGGTTTGATGCCATAGGTGTGGCCATGGACTTGCAGTCCATCATACCGAACCTCTTTAGGATCTCTACTGCATACTTCCCTTGACCAAGGAAGATTCCATCTGCACTCTGCCACACCTTCATGCCTAGAAAGTAGTGCATCATCCCCAAGTCCTTCATCTCGAACTCGGCAGCAAGATTCCTCTTCATGTCAGCAATCAATCTATCCTCACCTATAATAAATAGGTCATCCACATGCAAAAGTAGTATCATTGGATTTCCTTCCTCAACCATGTAGTAAAGGTTGGAATCTGCTTTACTCTTGGTAAAGCCCAAACTAGATAGAAAGCTTTCTATTCTGCCATACGAGGTCCTGGGTGCCTGTTTCAAACCATACAGGACTTTCTTCACTTTGCACACATGAGTCCCTCTGTCACATGTCTCAAAACCGAGTGGCTGCTCCACATACACTTCCTCTTCGACTACACCATTCAAGAAAGCTGTCTTGACATCCATCTGGTGTATCTTCCATTTCATCACTGCAGCCATAGCAAGTACTAATCTGATGGAAGTGCATCTGGCTATAGGAGCAAAAGTCTCTTCATAGTCTATTCTCTCTTTCTGGGAGATGCCACGAGATACAAATATTGCTTTGTATTTCTCTATGCTACCAACTGCAGCATGCTTGATCTTATAGATCCACTTGGAAGTCACAACATATTTCCCTTCAGGTCTTGGGACCACATCCCAAACATCATTCTCCATGATCGACTGGTACTCTTCGATCATTACTTCATCCCATATCTTGGGAACTTCAGATTCTTCAATAGATAGCTTTGTTGCTGGAGTAAATGTTGTAGTCCTTCTTTTGTAGGTGATGGTATATGATCTTTCCTACAAGACAAGTTAAATTGCATGATTAGAAATATCTCATAGTTTTTAGAACAAATTCTTACACATAAGGAAATATGTCATACAATCATGCAATTAATTTAGCCAATGCTTCAATACAACATTTATCCATATCCTGTAACTTTCTAGATGCCTTCCAATCTCTACCAGAACATTGTTAAGAGTGTGCACAACTCCCAACGTGTCAACAAAGAGGTTTCATTCTAGATAAGTAGCAATGGAATGTTGTACAATGCCATATGCCACTTACCCATTACATGCATATTAGTAGCATACTGTTCATTAATGCAATTATTCTAATATGCATAATACACAACCTAACTCTAGGAACATAAGTATATACATCATTGAACAATATTATTTAAACAATCAAATATACAAGAAATGACAATTCAAATACTTATCTTTGTTTGTTTGTTGTGTGGACTCCCTCTCAATCTTTGCTTCCTTGCAAGAACTATTGGAGTGTGCTCCCTCTTGATCTTTGCTTCCTGGATTACCTGTCCTTGAACTTATATTCATCCTGGACCACTATGCAAGCTTAAGTGTGCACTAGTGTCATGATTGTGCCATCCTCAAGATCTCATACATTCATTAGTATAATATCAACACAAAATAATCTTAAACATGTATAGTCATGATCATTTCAAACACAGATAATAAGCATTAGTAGTCAAGGTTTCGGGGAGTACTTTTACTTATGCATATTCTTATTTGACCATAGGACTCTTCTGGTTAGTCATATCATCAATCAAGGTAAGAGACATAATATGCATAAACCCTTGATTACTTAAATTTATAACTTCATGAATAATCATATACAAAAGTATAAGATCCTAACATAGAGTAGGATTCTAACTTGATATAGGAAAACATACCTGGTCATCATATTTGCTAGTTATGTCTAGCAATGTTTTCTTGTTCTCTTCAATGACCTGCATAATTCATAAGTTAACAATTGTAGAACCAAAATATACATACTTCTATGTGATCCATGACTATGGATGAGTCTTTGTCTTCATGTCACCATGGTCTTGATCTAGAACTTGATTTTTGTACCTTCATGTTAGCGGATAACATTATCCTCATACAACACCACCGTGTATTAGTACAATCATAATACAATCATAAGTGTCATAACCCTAATCAATGAATGTCTTCTATCATGCATTCATACTTTTACTAGGGTGATAAGACAAGTCTAAAATTAAACAA
This sequence comes from Larix kaempferi, assembly GCA_027924585.1. Classification (NCBI taxonomy): domain Eukaryota; kingdom Viridiplantae; phylum Streptophyta; class Pinopsida; order Pinales; family Pinaceae; genus Larix; species Larix kaempferi. The sequence goes on from BSBM01002041.1 coordinate 361,938, forward strand.
GATTGTTACTAAACTCAATAACATGAAGATAATCATATTATAAACTTAATCATGAATAGATTTCAAAACATACATGTAAGTCATACCTGTCAGATTGCTTGTAGTAGTTATTGTTGTTGTTCCTTTTGTTCTTAAGACAATCTGAGGAAAAGTGTCCTCTTCTTGGTGTGGGCTGTGAGAGCTTGAACTTCATTCCCCATCTTTTCTTCTCGAGCTATAATTCGAGCTTCTTCCTATGAGCATTCTTGCCACAACCTACTGAATGAGATAAGTTTCTTCCTAGCACAAATTCCTTGGATGAAGGAATCCCATGATCTAGGAAGGCCATTAAGGGTGGTCATTACCACTTCTCCATTCTCTATATATTCTCTCACAGATTCAGGTTGTTCTTTTATCTGGGAGACCCTTGAGAAATAAGACTGCATAGTCTCTACATTCTGGATCTTGATATTCTTCAATTGATTCCTCAAAATCATCTTCTGATTTATGTTCTTCCCTTCAAATAGCTTGGTTAAGGAATCAAACATCTCCTTGGGTGTCTTCAGATATGACACGTGGTATGAGATGGTCTTTGATAGAATCAACAATGATCCTCTTAGCCTTGACCAAGTTCTTCTTGTGTAAGGCCTTGGCCTCTTCTCCCTTTGGAACTGGAATCTTTTCACTTATGTAAGTGTCCAACTCATTCTCTTCCAGGATTAACCCAATCCTATACTTCCAGGCTTGGAAGTTATCATCCCCTTCAAGCTTATCCTCAATCTTAGTGTGGTGACACATTTTCAGTGAGAAACTTCAAATGGAAATAAAATATTTAGGTCTTACCACTTGGTTTGTTGAAAACTGGATCTCGAGCTGGATTAGGGTTTGTTAGAGAAACCCTAAAAATTCAAACTTTGAATTTCAAACTTCTGAAAGGATAGAAAGATGCGCCTTGATGAGGTGATCAAGCTGGTATACTCAGAATTTGAAAATTGCAAAGTTTCACCCCTCAAAAGTGCCTTTTAGATTTTCGGATTCACTAGGGAGGACACTGAATTAGGGTTTGATTTTCCTTGAGCTTCACCCAACCAAAAAGTTCAATCTTGGTCTCTAAAATTTGATTTTTCAGAGGAGCTTCCAACCATGGTCTCAGATTTCAGAAATTCCAACTTTTGCAGAAACCCTAATTTTTGGCTTCACAAGACAGGACCCCAAACTAGGGTTTCATTTTCCTGGAGCTTCACCCAACCAAAAAGTTTGATCCAAAGCTCTAAACTTTGATTTTTCCAAGGAGCTTCCAGCCATGGTCTCAGATTTCAGAAATTCCACTTTTTGTGGAAAACCCTAAGTTTTAGGGCCAAAACTGAAAGTGATCAGAATTGAATTCTGATTGGACAGAAAGATGCACCTTGCTGAGGAGAGTCAATCTAGCCTCCTTCCTTTGAAGATTTGTGGAGAGAAACCCAAAAAACAAGAAGCCCTAGCTTTCGCAACTGCACAGTGTCTTCTTCTCACGTTAGCTCTGATTCCATGTTAATTTTTGAGCATCAATTCAATATGATCTAGGATCTTATCTGAGAGAATAACATGTACAACATATCAATCACAAGAAGCAATCACAAGAGACAATAGACACACAGAGTTTCCTTGGGGAAAACCAATAAGGTGAAAAACCCCAATAACTTCCTCAGAGATAGATATAGCGATGATACAAAACCCAAGCATAAGAGATAGTCTCCTAGCAGCAGCTTCTCCTCCTCCACTAGTGCGCCACTCTCCAATGAGTGTATAAGTGAGAAAGTGAATGATTAAATAGAGTTCCTCCCGCACTCTATGTATACATGACTTGACTTGCCTAATAAGCTTACTAGGTCGGCCTCAACTTAATCACATAACATAATGCTGACAGGGCCAACCCCCAATAGGGTGGTCTAATAACCCTTTAACCCACATGACTTATACAGGGCCGACCCCATCAAGGTGGTCTAATAACCCATCAAGTATAAGTTACGACACTTACAATATAAATGATGACACTTCCGTATAGAGGAATAATAACATCTCTATAGGAATACAATATACATATGTGAAATACATTCCGAAGTTACAAATACATCAACACTATGTACATCGAGGCTTATGCCCAGTACATAGGTCATCCATGTGCTATAGATTCCACGCTCAATACATACAAAAGTCAATCATGCATATCATAACTCAGCATAGTATGTAACAAAAGATCATCTCAGTATATTAGGGTTTTGTACCCAATCTCATAATAAAACATCAATCAAATACATTGGGCTTTCTGCCCCGTATATAACCATAACCTGCATCTGTTAGGGTCCATGCCCAAATATGTATCTTTACAACTAAGATATGTCATGTGCATCAGGGCTTATGCCTAGTATATATAATAAAAGTAAAACATGTGCATTCGGGCTTACGCCCAGTATACCAAAATAAATCATATGCATCGTGGTTTATGCCCAATATATAACAACAAAATTCTGGACATTACATGCTTCTTTTCGTTTTATGTGGCTGCAAAATTTTACATTAGGGTTTAAATCCCTCTATTGATACACAATTAAGATTTTTCATTTTAGAAATTTTAGATTTGATGAGTTTGTGATTATATATACAAAGTGTAGAGTGAGAGGGAGTAAGATTTTGGGTCGAATCTATAACCATGTCGTCCCTGTCAAGTTTTTTTTTTAAATTTTCAATAAAAAACACATGTGCCATTTTTGGTATGTCCATGTAGCATGAATGCACTGGTGCATTTGTACAACTAGCACACTAGAGCTTATATGCGTGACAATATATTCATTTTTAAAAAACAAAAAATTCATTTCTCGGTTTTCAATTCCATAGCATCGCAGTAACACAACAGTGTGTTTATACGAATATCACAGTGCTAATGGTAGGAATGTGTTGGCACCCATAAATTTTTGCACAAAATCCTAAGAGAAGAACTATTTCTCACTGATAGGCTCCGTGAAAAGAGGGTCAAAACCCATCCCTATTCAGGTCCAGGTTGCTAGAACCAAAAGAACACCTCAGTTGAAAAGGAAGCAATGAGAAAGATGAAGTTTTTGGACACTTTAAGCCTAAGGAGATAGCCCAAATAAGCAAAAATGGGTATAAATACATATAACCTATGGTCCGAAAGGAAATAAAGTGGAGGATAAGGCACGGAAAAGTTCAAACCGTTGATCCGAAGCGCAAAAGAGATCTATGGCCCGTAGATCATCCTCGCATGGTGGAGTTGCGCGAAAGGAACCATGAAAAAGTGGTCGCGAGAGGCAAACCGTCGGGACAGGTGGCAGCCGGAAGAGACCTCGCAAGTGAAACTCGACGGTAAGCAAAAACCACCAAAGAGGTTGCAATACCATTGCAACGGAGGAATGAGATAAATATCAACGACGTGGAGTGCAAAAGCCGGAGATCTGACGGTGCAGAAGATATGTTGTCTTGTCATCAGAGAGATCTGGGAAGATCAATGGCTATCAGCGAGAAAAGGTCAGATCTACGGCTAAGTGGATGCAGGAGATGCAAGGCTGGTAATGTGATGGGCTCCACTTGAGAGAGTACCAAAGACTAGGCATGTGGATAGCCCCTCGTTGTAGATATATTAAAGTCGATATCAACGCTCCTCGTTGATCGTCGCAAGGTAAAGAAGCATCCCAGATAAGCAGGAAAGGTGGTCGCGAGGTTGTATACCGTCTTCCATGTGTCATCTTTTGAACACCTCATGAGGGAGATTAAATGGTAATCCAAAACCAGGAGTCAAGTTGCGATACCACCATACCCCTATGTACGGTTAAGTGAAATAGATGGATAAGATTTAAAGCTGGTAGGAGATCCTATGGTGGAGATTAAAGATGTCAAATCAAAGGGTTAAATGAAGAATCAAATCAACGACCCGGAAGCAACACCCAGCAGATCAATGGATGGAAAGGAGGGACAGCTGGCAAAGGTGAGAAGAATTTATTTGGTAAATTTTTACATATATAACGCGGCATGTGGAAAATAAACATTTCTTTCTTGGACCTGTCAGAGTTGGAAACTTTTGGAAGTGCAGAAGCCAAAATGGACGACAGTTGAAAGGTCACTCTCAAGCTCCCCATAACAGGTAGGGTCCCAAACTCCTTTGTTTATAGCATGCAGTCTGTTTTATAATCATAGAATGGCAGACGAATTGTTGTCTACCAGTTCTAAAGCCAGAGTAACCCTAGAAGACAAAGACAGTGATGTGTTTGACCTGGGCCTTCCGCTCCCCATACTAGAGGTTAAAAAAAGACTGAAAGTTTTGCTCGAATAGGGGTTAGATGTCCATAGAGTCCACCAGTCTTATTTCATCTTTTTCTGCTTAGAACAAATAATGCCTTTCCCAGAATTCGTGTCATGGTGCTTAGTAAATTATTCAGAACCCCAAGGCGTGATAATGAACGCCAAGAGATCCAAAATCGTCTGTAGCATTGACCCGACCGTCATCTGGAATACCCTTGCCATACCAGAGTCCCCATCCCTAGCCCCTGAAAGTTCCTCTGAAGAGTCAGTCGTTACCCTGTACAGGCAAGTTTCCCCTGAAATCCGTAAAGCTTTCTTGGATGCCTGTTTAAAACCCAATGTAGAAATTGTAGACACCCCTTACCCGCTAGACGTCAACCTTTTTAATGACAACACCTAGTTGGTTTTATCTTTGGTAGCTCAGTTTTTAGGTTTAGACTCATACTTATGGATAACTGAAGTACAACTAAGCCTGCTATTCAGGATTAGTGTTAGTTCCCCAGAGGCGGGAAGTGAGTCAGTTCTGTCCCTCAAGTTTGAGGAAATTTTGGTAGAAAAAATACATCCACAGTTAAGTTGTTTTGAAAATACCAGATTCTTTCGGTTCCAGGCATATTTGACCAAAATGGTTCAGTATAGCAGTACATAAGAGTTAAGCTTCTCTCAGATACTCTTTACAGGGAATTTGGAAGACAATGCTTTCAATTACATGAATTTTATTCTATCTGCTATGTATAAAGTTATGTTTGAAGAAGAACTACCCAGAGTACTACCAAAGATGCAAACCCTGATGCAGTTGAAGGATGAACTAGCCGTCGGCAACTGGTTCTTGTTGAAGGATGCTACAGTAATAAGGGTGTACGGTTTCGTAGATGAACCATATTTTCTGCCGACATTTTTGACCCTGAGAGTTTTTTCCCTTGAGTTCATCCGACAGAGGTTGATCGCCAAAGATGAGCAGTTTGGGAAATATAAGAAGGGCTCGGATATAAAGCTCTCTTGGCAAGTCATCCCTTTCATTGTAAAGTTTAAGGAAGCTGCCAATGAAGTAGAAAGATTATTGAGAAATATGGGGTTCAAAAAGGATATAGCTATTGCATATGATCCTTGGCACATCATAGCTGAAAGAAAGAAGAAGAATGGTCTGAAAGCGTGGGAACACCAAGAAGATGAAGGGCTGCCAAAAAGGCGAAATTTATTGCAGTATGAGCCTGAAGAGGCTGAAGATATAGATTTACAAATACAAGCCCTAATCACAGATGATGATCCTATGGAAACTGACCTACTGTTTAATAATCAGGAAGTAGGCGGGAAAAGAGATTCACAGGAAGTTATTGGAGCAGAGGAAGAAGAAGAAATTGAAAATAAAAGACTCAAATTGGAAACACCAGATGAGTTAACCGTCCAGATAAGTGATATGGATGAGCAGGAAGGAGGGTCATCAGCCCCAGTTATCCAAATCCATGAATACCAATTCCAAGATGCGATAGGAGGAAATGAGGATGGCAGATTTAAATCCCAAGAGGACATGTTTAAGTATCATGGGAAAAATAAGCAGTCCTCTGCACTTAAAATTTTTGAGCTAATGCCCATGGTGAGGAATTTGTCGAAAATAGGAACGTCTTTGATAACAAGTAGAGATATCGAGACTCACACTCTCAATCTAACGATATCTGACAAAGACAAAATGATGGAAGCAAAGATAGACTGGAAGAAGATACCTATGCCAGATAGGATTCAATTTCACAGGCAGATCGGAGAAGGTCTATATGACGATCTAGTAGAAGCAGCCTTGAGAATTTCTGATTTGGAGGTCAATATAAATAAGATGGATGCCCAGTTGAAACATGAGAGATCAGAGAATAAAGCACTTCAACAACATGTTAAAAAGCTCTAGTTTGAGTTAATTGAGAATGATGGCGGAGGCAAAGCAAGCCATAAGCTGTTAAAAGAAAAAGACAATTTGATCCAGACCCTACAGAAGAAAATGAAGATTCCCAACACCTAATTAATACAAGCCCCCGAGGAGACAAAGCTGATACAAGAAAAAGAAGATTTAAACAAGGAAATCAACAATCATAAAGTTGAATTTTTAAGGTTTGCAGAGAAAGAAGGATGTTGGGAGAAAGAGAAGATAAGTCTGAACAGTCGGATCGAAGAGTTAAAAAGCAGTCTGTCAAACATATGTGCACAATAGGCAAGCGAGGGTTCGAATGAAGAGAAGGATAATACATACAACATTGTGCAAGATATGTCCCAGATCAACCTAAAGGATGGTGAGATACGAGAGCTAAAAGAGAAAAATCAAAGATTGAAAGAAGAAAATGAGGCAAAGGAAAAGGGCCAAATGAGCTACAACAAAAATATAAGGAATTAGTGGCCATCAACAACAGATTTTCTCAACAGATTACAGGGAGAGCAGCTATGAAAGGGTGCAAACATTTGGTTTGGGATTTAATTATCCAGGAGGCTGAGAGATTCAGGCCCTATCTACATCTCATGAGGACGAAGGAGAAGATAGTCACTGACGTCTTTAGAAGTCGCACTGCTATGAAGGAAAAACTGCGCAAAAGGCCAAAAGAGACTGCTTATAATGCTATAAGATTTTTGAATAGTTTGACAGATAAAGACATCATAGATTTGAACATCATAGATAGAGTCACGACCATTGCAGTGGAAAAATGAATCCTCGGGAAATATGCATTGGTCGAAGCTGTGGAAGCCAAAGCCAGTGAAATGGATGAGCAACTAATAGTATTCAAAGGACGGTTTGAAGGATTAGTAGAAAAATATTTTTCGGCATTTTGGGATGAAAGGCAAAGGTTGATTCCCCAAAGTGAGCATAAAAAGTTGATGACCAGCAAACGAATGAACCATTCCAAGTTCAAACATCTGAGCCAGCCGCTTTCAGGAAAAATCCTAATAGACAAACTAGACAAAGATTTCGAGATGTTGTATAAACTGAGTTCTATTGGAGAAGCGCTCCCACCTATGTCTTCGGCTGATCAACTTAACATCAGAGTCCTGGAGAAAGAAATGACAAGTTATGACATCCCAACATCTGAAATTTGGGCACCGGTAGAGAAATATGGGGAGATGAAATATACTTATCATGCTCCTCTGGCAGATGCTGTCTCTTAAATCTCAGAACTATGCCTTTTTAATACAAATTTATTTTTTGATAGAAAAAGCTTAGGATATATCTAGGATTTTGATTTTCCAGGATGTGGCAGTGGGTTGCCCATTATGTAATGAAGTTTCACTATTGGACATATACTTTAATATTTTTTATATTTTTTAACGGCATACCGGCAAATACGAGAAAGCGGTTAGGCTTATCTTGTTATATTTTCTGTTTTATGATAGTGACATCTGAACTGTGATGAGGTGTCACCGAATTTGTAACTAATTTCTGTTTCAAATGGGTCGAGTATGAGGCTCTAGGCCATTATAAGTTTCATGTAATTTCAAATGAAAAAAGGGGGGGAGAACTTTTGAATCTCTACATATTTTTTCCACTGTTGTTATTTTGAGATATTCCTTGAATAAAGTTGTCAAAAGCTTACATGCATTTTTTAGAGATTCCTGTGTAATTGGTCTGGTAGTCTGTTTTTCCTTTCCTATGTGATATGTGTTTCCTTCCTTTGTTAATCCATATTGTTAATATTCCTTTGTATTTGGTTCAGTGTAGCATCTGAATGAGATTCATAGAGATTATGCCTTGTTCATTTCTTACCAAGTATTTCACAAATTATTTCTGCTAAAGTTGGTATAGGATTCATCTGTGTATGCCTTATATCAATGGATTGTTCATCTTTCTTCTTTCTCTCCAATTAAATCACTTTGGCTACTAGCTAGTTGCTACCTTGCCTCTGTGTAAATGTATCTGCTAAGTATTTGATGATAATGTTTATGTTATACTTGAATCGATTGCATTTCCCAATATAGATCCCTATTGTTCTCCAACCAATGGTTTACCAGAGTAAAATTTGTCTTAGAGAAATCTGACCTTCTGCATATGTTTAAATAGAACATCTTGAGGAATGAATGTTGGTGTCCTTTTTCATGATTGACGACCTTGATTATTTCCAACTTTTCATTAGTTTATTGAGAGAGCCCTCTCAGACTATGTTGGGTCAGTAACATCAGTCGAAATATTGGTTAGTGGTTACCCCGAATTACCCTTCCTTATGACTTGGGGGTCAATTTGGGTGTTAACAAATTGGCACCGTTGTCGGGGACCGCAAGTTTTTTTGTTTTCCTTGCAAGAATGACAAAGATTCGAAGAAAAGAGAGATCCCTGTGGGAAAACAGAGATTTCCATATCTTTAAGGGTTGTACAATTTTTTCCCTGGCGACTCCACTCATAAAGATTCATATTCAAGAAAGCACTCCACTGGGGAAGACCTCCGAAGCTGAATCATAATTCTGAAGAAGATCTTGGCAAGGCATCCTCGCCTCAAGAAAGATCCACACCAGAGGTAACCCTATTCCTGAAACTCTGTTAATTATTGATAATCCAAAAAGTTTGCTTAGACGAAAAGCTGCAAAAGATAAAGTTAATACTTCAAATGGTGAAAGAGTTGTGTCCGAAGAAAAATCCCCTGTTGTTCAAGAATTAAATATAGAGATTGACATTGGGAAACCCTTACCCAGATCAAGATCTGAATCTTGTCTAATCTTAGGTGAAGGAGTTATTAATAATCCTGAATCTTACTTGTTAGATCCTATCTGGCGTAATTTACTAGATACTATCAAAGCTAGAAAAGCTAAGCCCTATTCCCAGCATATCCCACCCCTTTCACAAAATCCGCTTGTAATCATGGCTGCCAGATTTGCACCTCTATCCCTACCAGCTGTTTTGCATGACCTACCCCAAAACTACGCACAAAGGATCGTTTCCTATGATGCAGAGGGAAATTTTTCTGCCACACAACATGTAGACAGGTTTGAAGATTTTATTGACCTAGAGGAAGTGGATCATGATGATGCAAAAATGAGGTTATTTGCCCAAAGTTTATTTGGAGAACCTAAAAAATGGTACAGGTTGCTACCAAATGCCTCCATAAATGATTTTGCAGAATTCAAGACCCTATTCTTAGAAAGATGGGAAATGATAGGAAGTCCTGCCTTAGTCTTGTCCCAGTGCAATCATATCAAGAAAGGAGGTTTCAAGTCGGTACATGAATTTTCTGCTTGGTTTATGAGGGCATATAATTCTATCCTAGATGATCTAAAACCCTCATTCGACGCTGTGAAACTCCACTTTGCGGATTCCTTTGATGGAGATTTCTCATGTACATTAAGAGAAAGAAAATCTGCCTCCCTTCCTGTCTTGCTAAAAGATGCCCTAGAAGTTGAAGCTAACATGGTGGCCTCAGGGAAGATAAAGGGTAGAACAGAGGCTGAAAGGAAAAAGCGGGAGACCCAAACTTCTACCTCATCTTCTTCTAACGATGCAAAGTTTGATACCATGATGAAAGCCATGGAAAATTTGATGGATAGATTAACCATAGATACCAAGCCTCCTACCCGAGAAAATCCTGAAAACCAGATCCGAAACCCAAACTTTAGGAGACCACCGCCCCCTGCAAGAAATCAAAGAAATGTTGAAGAACAACCGATGCACCCTCCTTTTGCTGAAAATATGGTAGACAATGAAATAGCTGAAGAATCCACTGAAGCTCAGATTCATTTTGTTGACTCCCTAGACCATGAAATATAGTTGACAGAAAGGGAGCATGACTTCTTTAACAAAGGAAGTACTAGCAACAAACCTGAGTTAGAATCTGAACAATACCTAATGGGTTATCAAAATGCTGTGGATGATCTTCAGAGAAAGCTAAAATTGAGAAGTAGAGAAGTTGTCATGAGTAAAGGAAAGCTTCCTTTGAACCAACCTCCAATCACCCAACAAGCTGCAGAAGAACCGAAAGAGAAACAACAAAAAGCTATTACAAACAAAAGATCTGAAAATAAAGAAGAAGATGGTCAACCTTCAAAAGAGGTTTAACCACCAGAAATCACATAGATAATCAAACCTGCCCCTACTTTTAGTCTCAGAGCTGAACTGTCAAAAGGAAAGATCTCCATCCTTCTTAATGAGTTACTGAAAAATAATGAATACAGGTAAGAGATAACGAACATGGTTAAAGGAAAAGATGAACACCAGCATGATATTCTAGGGTTGTCTGATGATGCTCCTACCATAATTTTTGGATCTAAGTTGGAAGAACCAGGCGATGAAGAAGTCCCTCCTTTCTACTTGAGCCTAAATGTCCATGATCAGATCTTGCACAATGCCTTAATAGACTCTGGGGCATCTCATAACCTAATGCCAAAATCTGTGTTAAAAGAGCTAGGATTAGAGGTGACAAGGCCATACCAAGACCTTTACTCCTTTGACTCTAGAAAGGTACCATGTTTGGTATTGATCAAGAATATGGTAGTAACTCTAACCCAGCTCCTTGCTAAAAGTGTCATGATGGACGTGGTGGTGGCTGATGTGCCTACAAAGTTTGGGATGATTTTGTCAAGATCCTGGGTTTCAAAGTTGAAAGGGACTATGTAGATGGACTTATCTTATGCCACAATTCCTGTGTTTGGGGAAAATAGGAGATTGTATAGAGAAAGTAGGATGGAGTATGTCGTCAGTAGCAAAAGCAAACCTGAAAATCACCCTATATATGCAGTGGATACAGATATGGATTGCTCCATTTTTGTTGTTGATGGCCCCCGTTGTGATCCTAACCCTCCCTTATATAGGGAAGTGGATGAAGATAAAGAGTTTGCAGCCAGATATGAAGCTTCTGAAAGAGAAAAAAATAAGGAAGGCTGGTGGAAAATGTATTTTGATGGTTCTGTAAGCAAGAATGGTGCTGGGGCGGGGGTTTGGATCATTCCTCCCAACAAAGAGTCTAGGGCACTTTCATACAAGCTAACTTTTGAATGCACTAATAATGTTGTCGAATATGAAGCATTACTGTTGGGATTGCAGGCTCTAAAGGATCTGGGAGCTAAGAAGATAGAAGTATTTGGAGACTTTGAGTTGGTAGTAAACCAGATAAATGATAGTTACCAATCCAAACACCCAAGAATGAGGGCATATAGAAATGAAGCTTGGGATTTCTTTGGGAATTTTTTCACAGAACACAAGATTAGAGTAATACCCATACATGAAAATGATGTAGCAGATTCTTTAGCGACTACTGCTGGAGGATTTAAGACTCTGATCTTCTCTCAGGCTAAGTATGAGGTCGAGATAATAAATAGACCTTATATTCTTGATAATTCTAAGTATTGGCAGGTATTTGAAGACGACTTATAGCTCAGGAGATTTTTAGAACTCTCTGATGAGTTTGCAAATGTGCATATTGATACTGAAAATGAGAAGCTGGAAAACTTTGTGGAAGGAGAAAATGCTGAAGAAGAAGCTAAAAAACAAGGGTGGAAAAACATGATAGGTGGTAAGGATATTATTCAATTGAAGAATAATTACATCCCTAAAGGTTTGATACCCCTGGAAAATCTCTTTGATCAAGATGATGCAGCCAAAAATCCAAAATTTGAACCCTCCCGAGAATCAGTAGAAGATCAAAACTTGGGTACAGAGAAATATCCTCGAATGGTGAAGTTGTCCAAAGATTACAAGTTGACAAAAATAAACGCTATATAGAGTTGATGAAAAGACACAATGATGCTTTCACCTGGACTTATGAAGACTTGAAGGAGTATGATACATCAATCATACAGCATACCATTCCACTCAAGCCAGGTGAGAAACCTTTTAAGCAAAAATTAAGAAGAATCAATCCTAAGCTAACAGATATCATAGAGAAAGAAGTCAAAAAGATTTTCAATGCTAAGATAATTATTACCTTGAGGTTCTCACAATGGATAGCAAATCTGGTCCCAGTTAGAAAGAAAAGTGGAGAAATCAGAATCTGTATTGATTTCAGGAACCTGAACAGAGCATCAATGAAAGAGAGTTACCCTTTACCTAAAATGGAGCACATTTTGCAGCAAGTGGTAGGAGCTGAAAGAATCTCCACCATGGATAGTTTCTCAGGGTATAATCAGATTAAAGTACGACCAGAAGACCAGGAAAAAACTGCTTTCACAACTCCTTGGAGAACTTTCATGTATGCTAAGATACCATTCGGTTTGATGAACGTTGGAGCCACTTTCCAAAGAGCTATGGATATTGCATTTGCTGAAGAAAAGGACAAATTTGTGGTGGTATACATGGATGATATAACAGTTTTTTCAAAATCAGATGAAGACCATCTCAAGCATTTAGAAAGAGTTTTCATAAAATGCAGGAAATATGGCATTTCCTTGAATCCCAAAAAATCCTTTTTGACTCTGGATGAAGCTAAGCTTTTAGGACATATCATCACCAAAGATGGGATAAAAATTGATCCTGAGAGGGTTAGTGCTATTCAGAAAGTAGGAGAGCCTAGAAGCAAAAAGGAAATACAGTCTTTCATTGGCCAAGTGGGTTTTTTAAGGAGATTCATACCAAGTTTTACCGAAATAATGAGGAGCATTACAAATATGCTAAGAAAAGAAAATTAAGTAAAATGGATGGAAGAAGCCAGAGATTCTTTTAAAGGGATCAAGACAGCCATCACCGAAGCTCTAGTATTGGCTAGCCCAGACTTTAATAAGGATTTCCTAGTTTTCTCATATGCATCTGAACATATAATAGCTGGGGTGCTGTTGCAAAAAAATGATCAAAATGCTGAGCAACCTATTACTCTTTTCAACAGAGAACTGAGAGACGGGGAACTGAAATATGATATCATGGAGAAACAGGCTTATGCTCTCATAAAATCTCTGAAAGATTTCAGGGTTTATATCATACACTCACACATCATTGCTTATGTACCAAATACTGCTCTGAAAAGTATTTTGACCTAGTCTGATCCTGAAGGTAGAAGGGCCAAGTGGATTGCAGTGTTACTGGAATATGATTTGGAGATAAAACCCACTAAGCTGGTGAAAGGCCAGGGGTTAGCAAAATTAATGACCGAAGAAAATTGTGACTCCTTGCAGCTAAATTTTCTAGAGAATCAACCAAACCAGCTGGATGCAAACAGGTAGGTGAAACCTGAATTCTCTGAGTCTCCTTGGTATACTGACATTGTTTCTGTACTGCAGAATTTACAAGCACCTGCAGGGTTAAGTAAAAGCAGGGCCAGGTTTGTAAAACTAAAAGCTGCCAAGTACTGTATCATGAACCAATATATGTATTGGAAAGACCCTGGAGGGGTGCTACTAAACTGTTTGGTTGAAGAAGAGGCTAAACACATAAAGGAAGAATTCCACAAAGGGGACTGCGGGGGACATCACTCATGGAAAGCGACAGTAAATAAAATCCTGAGAGCAGGGTTTTACTAGCCCACTATGTTTTCTGATATTTACAAAGAAACTATGGTTTGTCACCAATGTCAGATTTTCGATGGAAAAAGAAAGGTTGTTTCTCTCCCTCTACATCCTATTATAGTTGAAGCACCTTTTGAACAATGGGGTTTATATTTCATTGGGGAAATAAACCCAAACTCCTCTGGACAACACAAATGGATCTTGATGGCTATTGATTATTTTACCAAATGGATAGAAGACATACCTACTAGGCGGGCGACTGAAGGAGTAATCATGGATTTTCTGGAAGATAACATCCTGTCCAGATTTGGATGCCCCAAAAGAATCGTGACTGATAATGCTCCAGCTTTCTGTTCCAAAAAGATGATTAACTTCTGCCATAAATACCATATCAGCCTAAATCATTCCACAGCTTATTACCCCCAAGGAAATGGACTAGCAGAGTCTTCAAATAAGAGCATGGTAAGAATCATAAAAAAGATGTTAGAAGATAATAAGAGGTCCTCGCACACAAAGCTAAAGTATGCTCTGTGGGTTGACAGAATCAGCACGAAAATATCCATCGGTATGTCACCATTTCAGTTGGTGTATGGAGCAGAAGTAATTTTTCCAGCATCCCTAGGTTTACCTATCATGAGGTTATTACAGGGGATAGAAGAAGAACCAAATTCCATGCAAAGAAGAGTAAATCAGATAGTCGAGCTAGATGAGCTAAGAAATAGGGCATATGACAAAGTAGAAAGCCATCAAGAGAAAATGAAGGAAGATTTTGACAAAAAGGCCAAGGAAGATTATTTTCACGTTAATGACCTAGTCTTGAAGTGGAACGCCCCTAAAGAAGAAAAACACAGAAATTTTGACCATATGTGGATGGGGCCATATATTATTGCAGTAGTCCGAGGAATAAATTCTTTTGTCTTGGAACATCAAGACATATCTGCCTGGTTGGGAGGTCCAGTCAACGGGAGATTCTTAAAACACTACGTGTCCTAACGGAAGTAGGTATTCCATGTACCATAGCCTATGTATATATTTTTCGTTTGTTTTTATAGTTGTTCTAAAATCCCTGACAACAAACCTGAAAAGCCTTGAAACCCTAGAGAAAAGAAGATGACGTCTAGAAGGCTAGCCATGGTTCCTTTTTCTTTTCATGTGTGAGCAGCCTAGATATGCGGCAGATACAGTTGCAGTTCTAAAGAAATCAGAAGAAGTTGTTGACTTTGATGTTCGAACCGCCCAATGGATTAGGCACTTAGTCCACGGAGTTCTTTGCTACCTCGTAGGGAGGATAGCATCCCCGGCTGGAGCTAGTTGTTGGCACCCATAAATTTTTGCACAAAATCCTAAGAGAAGGACTATTTCTCACTGATAGGCTCCACAAAAAGAGGGTCAAAACCCATCCCTATTTAGGTCCAGGTTGCTAGAACCAAAAGAACACCTCAGTTGAAAAGGAAGCAGTGAGAAAGATGAAGGTTTTGGACACTTTAAGCCTAAGGAGATAGCCCAAATAAGCAAAAATGGGTATAAATACATATAACCTATGGTTTGAAAGGAAATAAAGTGAAGGATAAGGCACGGACAAGTTCAAACCATTGATCCGAAGCTCAAAAGAGATCTACGGCCAGCAGATCATCCTCGCATGGTGGAGTTGCGCGAAAGGAACCATGAAAAAGCGGTCGTGAGAGGTAAACCGTTGGGATAGGTGGCAGCCAGAAGAGACCTCACAAGCGAAACTCAACGATAAGCAAAAACCACCAAAGAGGTTGCGATACCATTTCAATGGAGGAATGAGATAAAGATCAATGGCGCGAAGTGCAAAAGACGGAGATTTGACGATGTAGAAGATATGTTTTCTTGTCAGCAGAGAGATCCAGGCAGATCAATGGCTATCAGTGAGAAAAGGTCAGATCTACGGCTAAGTGGATGCAGGAGATGCAAGGCTGGTAACGTGATGGGATCCACTGGCGAGAGTACCAAAGACTAGGCACGTGGATAGCCCCTTGTCGTAGATATATTAAAGTCGAGATCAACGCTCCTCATTGATCATCGTAAGGTAAAGAAGCATCCCAGATAAGTAGGAAAGGTGGTTGCGAGGTTGTATACCGTCTGCCATGTGTCATCTTCTGAACACCTCGCGAGGGAGATTAAATGGTAATCCAAAACCAGGAGTCAAGTCGCGATACCACCATACCCCTATGTATGGTTAAGTGAAATAGATGGCTAAGATTTAAAGCTGGTAGGAGATCCTACGGTGGAGATTAAAGATGTCAAATCAAAGGGTTAAATGAAGAATCAAATCAACGGCCCGGAAGCAATGCCCAACAGATCAACGGATGGAAAGGAGGGATAGCTGGAAAAGGTGAGCAGAAGTTATTCGAAAAAGTTTTATATATATAACGCGACATGTAGAAAATAAACATTTCTTTCTTGGACCTGTCGGAGTTGGAAGCTTCTGGAAGTGCAGAAGCCGAAAAGGACGACAGGTGAAAGGTCGCTCTCAAGCTCCCCATAACAGGTAGGGTCCCAAACTCCTTTGTTTATAGCGTGCAGTGTGTTTTATAATCATAGAATGGCAGACGAATTGGTCTCTACCCGATGTAGAAATTGCAGACACCCCTTACCCGCTAGACGTCAACCTTTGTAATGACAACACCCAGTTGGTTTTATCTTTGGTAGCTCAGTTTTTAGGTTTAGACTCAGACTTATAGATAACTGAAGTACAACTAAGCCTGCTATTTAGAATTAGTGTTAGTTCCCCAGAAGCGGGAAGTGAGTCAGTTCCATCCCTCAAGTTTGAGGAAATTTTGGCAGAAAAAATACATGCAC
Organism: Larix kaempferi; assembly: GCA_027924585.1. Lineage (NCBI taxonomy): Eukaryota > Viridiplantae > Streptophyta > Pinopsida > Pinales > Pinaceae > Larix > Larix kaempferi. The sequence continues at coordinate 378,426 of BSBM01002041.1, forward strand.
AGTCAAGTTGTTTTGAAAATACCCGATTCTTTCGGTTCCAGGCATATTTGACCAAAATGGTTATGTATAGCAGTACATAAGAGTTAAGCTTCTCTCAGATACTCTTTACAGGGAATTTGGAAGACAGTGCTTTCAATTACATGAATTTTATTCTATCTACTATGTATAAAGTTATGTTTGAAGAAGAACTACCCAGAGTACTACCAGAGATATAGACCCTGATGCGGTTGAAGGATGAACTAGCCACCGATGACTGGTTCTTGTTGAAGGATGCTACAATAATAAGGGTGTACGGTTTCGTACATGAACCATACTTTTTGCCGGCATTTTTGACCCTGAGAGTTTTTTCCCTTGAGTTCATCCGACAGAGGTTGATCACCAAAGATGAGCAGTTTGGGAAATATAAGAAGGGCTCGGATATAAAGCTCCGTTGGCAAGCCGGCCTTTTCATTGTAAAGTTTAAGGAAGCTGCCAATGAAGTAGAAAGATTATTGAGAAATATGTGGTTCAAAAAGGATATAGCTATTGCATATGATCCTCGGCACATCATAGCTGAAAGAAAGAAGAAGAATGGTCTTAAAGCGTGGGAACACCAAGAAGCTGAAGGGCTGCTGAAAAGGAAAAATTTATTGCAGTATGAGCCTGAATAGGCTGAAGATATAGATTTACAAATACAAGCCCTAATCACAGATGATGATCCTATGGAAACCGACCTGCTGTTTAATAATCAGGAAGTAGGCGGGAAAAGAGATTCACAGGAAGTTATTGGAGCAGAGGAAGAAGAAGAAATTGAAAATAAAAGACTCAAATTGGAAACACCAGATGAGTTAACCATCCAGATAAGCGATATGGATGAGCAGGAAGGAGGGTCATCAGCCCCAGTTATCCAAATCCATGAATATCAACTCCAAGATGCGACAGGAGGAAATGAGGATGGCAGATTTAAATCCCAGGAGGACATGTTTAAGTATCATGGGAAAAATAAGCAGGCCTCTACACAGAAACGTTTTGAGCTAATGCCCACGGTGAGGAATTTGTCTAAAAGAGGAATGTCTTTGATAACAAGTAGAGATATCGAGACTCACACTCTCAATCTGACGATATCTGACAAAGAAAAAATGACGGAAGCAAAGATAGACTGGAAGAAGATACCTTTGCCAGATAGGATTCAATTTCACAGGCAGATCGGAGAAGGTCTATATGATGATCTAGTAGAAGCAGCCTTGAGAATTTCTATTTTGGAGGTCAATATAAATAAGATAGATGCCCAGTTGAAACATGAGAGATTAGAGAATAAAGCACTTCAACAACATGTTAAAAAGCTGAAGTTTGAGTTAATTGAGAATGATGGTAGAGGCAAAGCAAGCCATAAGAAGTTAAAAGAAAAAGACAATTTGATCCAGACCCTACAGAAGAAAATGAAGATTCCCAACACCCAATTAATACAAGCCCCCGAGGAGACAAAGCTGATACAAGAAAAAGAAGATTTAAACAAGGAAATCAACAATCATAAAGCCAAATTGTTAAGGTTCGCAGAGAAAGAAGGATGTTGGGAGAAAGAGAAGATACGTTTGAACAGTTGGATCAAAGAGTTAAAAAGCAGTCTATCAAACATATGTGCACAACAGGCAAGTGAGGGTTCGAATGAAGAGAAGGATAATACAGACAACATTGTGCAAGCTATGTCCCAGATCAGCCTAAAGGATGGTGAGATACGAGAGCTAAAAGAGGAAAATCAAAGATTGAAAGAAGAAAATGAGGCAAAGGAAAAGGGGACAAATGAGCTACAACAGAAATATACGGAATTAGTGGCCATCAACAACAGATTTTCTCAGCAGATTATAGGGAGAGCAGCTATGCAAGGGTGCAAACATTTGGTTTGGGATTTAATTATCAAGGAGGCTGAGAGATTCAGGCCCTATCTAGATCTCATGAGGATGAAGGAGAAGATAGTCACTGACGTCTTTAGAATTTGGACTGCCATGAAGGAAAAACTGCACAAAAGGACAAAAGAGACTGCTTATAATGCTATAAGCTTTTTGAATAGTTTGACAGATAAAGACGTCATAGATTTGAACATCATAGACAGAGTCACGACCATTGCAGCGGCAAAACGAATCCTCGGGAAATATGCATTGGTCGAAGCTGTGGAAGCCAAAGCCAGTGAAATGGATGAGCAGCTAACATAATTCAAAGGACGGTTTGAAGGATTAGTAGAAAAAGGTTTTTCGGCATTTTGGAGTGAAAGGCAAAGGTTGATTCCCCAAAGTGAGCATAAAAATTTGATGACCAGCAAACGAATCAACCATTCCAAGTTCAAACATCTGAGCTAGCCGCTTTCAAGAAAAATCCTAATAGACAAACTGGACGAAGATTTCAAGATGCTGTATAAACTGAGTTCTATTGGAGAAGCGCTCCCACCTATGTCTTCGGTTGATCAACTTAACATCGGAGTCCTGGAGAAAGAAATGACAAGTTATGACATCCCAACATCTGAACTTTGGGCACCGGTAGAGAAATATGGGAAGATGAAATATACTTATCATGCTCCTCTGGTAGATGTTGTCTCTTAAATCTCAGAACTATGCCTTTTTAAATACCAATTCATTTTTTGATAGAAAAAGCTTAGGATATATCTAGGATTTTGATTTTCCAGGACGTGGCAGTGGGTTTCCCGTTATGTAATGAAGTTTCACCATTGGACATATACTTTAATATTTTTTATATTGTTTAACGGCATACCGGAAAATACGAGAAAGCGGTTAGGCTTATCTTGTTATATTTCCTGTTTTATGATAGTGACATCTGAACTATGATGAGGTGTCACCGAATTTGTAACTAATTTCTGTTTCGAATAGGCCGAGTATGAGGCTCTAGGCCATTATAAGTTTCATGTAATTTCAAATGAAAAAACGGGGGGGAGAAATTTTGAAGCTCTACATATTTTGTCCACTGTTGTTATTTTGAGATATTCCTTGAATAAAGTTGTCAGAAGCTTACATGCGTTTTTCAGAGATTCTTGTATAATTGGTCTAGTAGTCTCTTTTTCCTTTCCTATGTGATATGTGTTTCCTTACTTTGTTAATCCATATTGTTAATATTCCTTCGTATTTGGTTCAGTGTAGCATCTGAATGAGATTCATAGAGATTATGCTTTGTTCATTTGTGATGAAGTATTTCACAAATTATTTCTACTAAAGTTGGTATAGGATTCATCTGTGTATGCCTTATATCAATGGATTGTTCATCTTTCTTCTTTCTCACCAATTAAATCACTTTGACTACTAGTTGGTTGCTACCTTGCCTCTGTGTGAATGCATCTGCTAAGCATTTGATGATAATGTTTATGTTATACTTGAATCGACTCCATTTCCCAATATAGATTCCTATTGTTCGCCAACCAATGGTTTACCAGAGTAAAATTTGTCTTAGAGAAATCTGACCTTCTGCATATGTTTAAATAGAACATCTCGAGGAATGAATGCTGGTGTCCTTTTTCATGATTGACGACCCTGATTATTTCCAGCTTTTCATTAGTTTATCGAGAGAGCCCTCTCAGACTGTGTTGGGTCAGTAACATCAGTCCAAAGATTGGTTAGTGGTTACCCCGAATTACCCTTCCTTACGACCTGGGGGTCAATTTGGGTGTTAACAGAATGCATCATTTTTTATTTTCCTAAAATGTTAAATAATTTATTCAGTCATTCAGAGTATGCCTATGTTTATATAACGCACCAGTGCATATATGTGTATGTACTAAATAATTAATATTTTAATGATTATTACTTTGCTTCACTTAAACTAAAAGAAAGGTGTCGTTAACCTACTGCTAGTATCTCCGACTGTAATAAGCTATTTTTCCGAAATACACAGTTTGGGGTCAACGATACGTTCTGTGAGTTGTTGGTGCCAATAATCTTATTTTGCATGCAAGCAAACCAACTATCTAGTACTTATTTTTATCTTTATTGTTGTATTTACCTCCCACATTTACTATTTGACTCAAATTTCATACTTTTCACATACCTCCAGTCATAGAATGCAATTATTCAATGTTGATCAGTCATACTCTTCACATCCCTCTAGTCATAGAATGTGATTACAAATTTCATACTTTTCACATCCCTCCAGTCATAGAATGCAATTATTCAATGTTGATCAGTCATACTCTTCACATCCCTCCAGTCATAGAATGTGATTATTCATGCCATTTGGAGCCGCGTCTCAAGACGATTATTGGATATGCCAATATTTTAGAGTTGATTGTCATATTTGTTCTCTCCTTATTTGTAGTAAGTTGCTCATAAAATTTTTTGAGGCAATGTTAAGCAAGTTGTAAAATCTTCCAAGGCATTGTTAAGCAAATTGATGTAACGTATGCTAGTTCTCATGAGTTGAATTAAGATGCTTTGTTCTGCTTTGTTAGGTCTGCATACCGTACAAGAATCTCAGTATGTACTGAAATTTATGATGGCTTGATCTTTTATAGCTAATCCTCTCCTATTGGTTCAACAATTGAAGAACAAATTGAAATAGTTGCAATTTTTTAACAATTTATTTGGTTTTGAACAGGAACTTTGAATGTTTATAATGGTTGACATCATTTGTGTTTCACATGAATAGTGGGTATCTGGAACCAAATACTTAATCTGCATTAATTTCATGGGATAAATGCAACAGAGGACCATGGCTTACTTTGTTGAGCATGCTATAAAACCCATGCTATCATTTAACATTTGAGAGTAGTTTAGTTATGGCATCCTTAACATTAGAAGTTCGAAACTAAATAATTGTAATGGCAGAAGCTTCTCTGGAGTGGAGTATGGAGCAGTTTCTTTAATTACCATTCAGAATTATTTCAATATGTCATATTGAGAAACCCACTTTTCTTGATATTCTGAGCCAATGTTTATAATTTGATTTGTTTTATATCTTATTTACTTATCATGTATTTGGAAGCGGGGTCGGTGTTGATATGTAACTAGAAAAGGTTATGTTGTTGTTGTTGTTTTTTTATTGCAACAACCCTTTGGGTTATGCCTGTGAAAGCAACCTATCGTATCTATTTATAGATACAGTATGAAAACTCACGAGAAGCATATATCAATAGAAAATATGTAAATGGGCATTGAGACAACATTCTTCAATGCAATTGTGGGCTCTTTAACATGAAGGCGGGGCATATCCTGCCTCTGGAGTAAGACTTTTGTCTTCTTGGCAAATTGAAAAACAATAGACAGAATCGCATTGGCTGCTTGGGGTTCTTCTACTTTGAAATAGGTTTTATATTCTTCTGTGCAGAAGGGTTCCTATAAGGATCTGACTACTTGGAATTGGGGAATACTATGACTATGGTCACTGCATGAAGGGATTAATACTATGTTTCAAATACTGATTGATTTTTGGTCATGTTTGGTAAGGACCAATTGAAATTAAGGTGAATTTCAAGGGACTTGGATGTGATCCCTTTGAGTGTGTTGATTACATATAATTCCTTGAAATCTATGGTAATTGGAGCTAAAAATCTATGTTAATTGGAGCTAAAGTACATAACTGTTCTACTCTCAAAGGTTCTAAGGGACTCGAGTGAACTTGTTAGATTGGAGATGATAGTTCATCATTTGAAGTTTTACATTGTTATACATGTTAGATTTGAGATGATAGCTCATCATTTGAAGCTTCACATTGTTATATATGTCACTACATTTCATTATATTTGTAATGCGTCGATTTTGACCTCATTGCATTAAAATGTAAATAATGTAATATTGTTATAAAATCGTGGTGAGGATCTCAAGGCCAAGGCCCCGCCATCGATTTATTGATGCATATGGTTTACGTGCTAGCTAGGCACATTGGAATTGTAAATATGCATTTTAATAAAATACCCACAACTAGCTATGCAATGCAACAAGAGATGGGGGCATGATTTTACAAGGAATTGGGAGGGAAAACATTCAAACCCTTGAGCCAATCAAGTCAATCCAAGTGTTAATGAGATAACCCATCAAACCCTCAACTACCCATGCTGAATTTTGTACCCAATCATTCATTTCTCCCAAGAGTTGGTTGAGGTAGTTAATGCGTTGGGAATTGAGAGGTATGGCTGTCCAAATTCGAGTATGGGCAAGCCACCCTTCATGGAAAAATGTGTTTTGCTTCTTGGGAAAGAAAACGGCCATGAATTGCTCCCCAAGCTATTACCCATAAACAAGTTTTTGCCTCTCTCACGTTTTTGGAGCTGCCTGGGTGTTTTTCCTCCATGTTTTTCCTGTGTTTCCTTGTTTTCAGTTGGGAAGAGGGCATTTTTGTGTTGCAGAGCTGCTGGAGAAAGAGGGAGCTCGATTGGGGTTTCAATGAGGCCGTTTTGGGAAATTTCAAATGCTCATAACCTGTGGGAGAAATTGGGTTTGCTCCCTATGGTTGAATTCTCCTTTTCACAGTCCATTTTGGTGTGCCCATGATTTGGGGAAAACTCATGGCCATCCTGTTTGTAAATCCCATTGTTGGAAATGTGTATCTATGCCCAGTTTCTGAGTTTGTTGTGTGTAAGAGTATGTTGGGGTATGGGTTATGGGTATCTATTGCTTTGTCTATGCATGAGCTTGAATGTCCCCTTTTCCTTGTGAGAATCATGCCCAGCTCGGTGGTGGCAGTTGTGTTGAGAGATTGATGAACACAATTGGCCTATGGTTGGGTGGAACATTGCAGCAACATAGCTAGTTGTTTGGGGCAATTGCACAATGAAGATAAGTGTTTTTCCGTCTATGCATTTACTTCTGCAATGTTTAAATTAATGACTGCTTTTGATATGCTGTATGCATATGATATGTGTGTGGATGAGTTTTAAATTCCGCTATGCATATTGGATTAATTTGCATCTGCGCACCTTTGAATTTTCTTGTATGAATCTAATGTTTGGCTGATTAGTATGAAAAGCCCTAGGAATTGACATCATGTTCTCTCCCTTGTTGGGTCTAATGGGAAGGTGTGTGGCAATATTTTCATTAATGAATATAATTTGGAAATTATTCCAGAGATAAATATAATATTGGGTTTCTTTTACAACTCCCGTATAAATAGAGTTATGGATTCTACTAATATCAATCAAAACAATCACACTTGACATAGCCAATCAACTTCACGATCGAAGGAGCTAAAATTCCCAAAAATGCATAAAAGAAAATTTGGAGATCTAGAATGTTTTTTTCATAAGGTGGAAGGACGGCCTCTATTAAATCTAGCACAAAGATTTATGTACATAATTATTATTGGTCATGTTGTGACACACCCATTTAAATTAATTTGTATTCTTTATATGTATTCCATTTTAAATACCTCGTAACAATTATAGCAAATTTTGACATTGCCTTTTTTGGATTCTTCTTAAGTCAACTTATGGATTCACAAGGCCTAAGAGAGGAGGAATATTGTAGATGCTAGAGAGGGAGCAATGAAGAGAATACATGGTTTTTTTTAGGACTTTGAAAATTGGCCACCATTTCAAATTCTCTAACTCATTAAGACACATCCAATCGAGTAGAATTTGAAAATTGGACACCATTTCAAATTCTCTAACTCATTAAGACATATCCAATCCAGTAGCTAGGCGAGTCATCAAGATTGGCGCTCAGTCTCCTCCATGAGACCGCTCATAAAACATTCTTCAAAAAAAAGTATCATCAAATAATGAGTATCCATTTAAAAGAATGCAAGAATGCATAGATGGATTTTACAAAGTAACAAATATTTGAGCATTCTAAGAGAAAGAGAAACATCCTCTCTATATATTTGATATTGAAAAAAATTATGAACATTGAAATATTTTATTTATGGTGCGCATTACATTTTTATTATTATTATTAATGTTTTCTTAAATTCTACGTCTCAACTCCATGTTCTATGTTCTTTTAAGGAATTACACACCTCCCTTTCTCATATTGGATCGTAGAAATTGTCTCTTCATCCAACTTTATTTGAATTTTATTAAGGAAGAGGAAAAAGGATTGAGGAAAAGATTTGTAACTAAATATTGAAAATGTTTAATTTCAAGGTGTTTATATTAATTTAATGGTTTAAGAGTAAAGATTAATATTTCCTCTTATAAAATTGAAAATTCAAATCCAAAATATAAATTTTAAATTAAATTTATTAATTTTACAATATAAATATATAAGATAAATATTTTTTTAATATAAAAAATAAAATAAGTGAATATGAAGAAATTTTGTATCATCCACTTGTAAACATACAAATAAAAAATATAGCAATTGGGGGAATACTATGACTATGGTGGCCATGTGTAAAACAATCAACCTATCAAGGAGATGTGGATACATTAGAAAATCTTGAATTAAAGGACATGTTTAAATTGCTTTAAAAAAAGTAACAACAAACTTGACCTTAAATAGTCCAGAAGGTCAATTAGTTATCAAACCAATTAAGGAAGAGATGAATAAGATGTTAGATTTAGAACATCGGTGCAACAAACAAGACTTGAACCCCGTAATATTTGGTTTAAAAGAAGAGGTAGAAGAGAATACATTAGATGTGTTAGAAAATTTTACTCATCTAGACCTTAGGATATGCTATCTTTGCTTCCTATGTGGTCTAGACCATGGTAGTTAGCCTCCTAGAGCATAGTTTGTCCACTTTTTGATGGATAGACCACACATGCGCCTCATTTCCTTGTTTTGGACAGTCAGTGCACCAACTTATGATGCATTTATGATGGGGGGTTCCCTTCTTCCCTGTTTTATGGGATAAGGATGTACTAAGGGAGCACTCATGCATTTATTGTGGTTTTTTTGTCAAACTTGATGTTAGTGGCCACCTCCTTTGCCTCCATTTCGGCATATGATTTCTCCTTGAGACACACACTACCTTATTTTGGTCCAATCATGTTCTACCTAGGCCCACTAGCCCATTTGTGACCATTAGTGAGGAGTTGGGATGCCACTTGTTCCATTTGGGGGTAAACTAGTCCAATGTAAACCTGCCAATTGTGAGCTTTCCTATTGCCCTTGGAGGCTCACGATTTTTTCTCAATGTAATATATTTGGATGGAAAATATATTGGCCAAGGTTAGATCAATAAAATTTCTTATTCATAATTTACATGTGTTGTTCAATTTCTACCATTTTATTCTTATGCTTATGCATTATTGTAAATACATTGTAAGGAATTTTTTTTGCTTGTGATATCCAACTGTGATAAAACTTCCACATGGTATCAGAGCCCTTAAAGCATTCGATCTTACTCATATTCTTCCTGTGTTGCACTAGAAGTAGTGGAGTTTCCACATAAATCCTTGGAGTCATTGCCTTGAATCCATTGGTGAAATCCTTTGGATTCTACATAGGTGTGATGCACTCCCAAATGTTCACATAGTCAAAGAAAGAGTAATATTGAGCTAAGAAAATCCCCCCCTAAGTGCTTTTTTCCAGCGCAAAGTTCAAATTTGTCTCACCAAGAGCGCAACCACTCATTATGGAGTAGTCTCATTCATGCATTCTCACTCCATTCAACTATTTTGAATGGAAGGCTGAAATGGTGATCCAACTGAGGAGCAAGGGCCTCTACAGGGTTACTATGGGAAGTGAGAATGAACCAAATTCAGTAGTAGAGAATGCCAAATGGTTTAACAGACTTTATGAAGCATATGGATTACTATGTCTCATCATTTCTAGAGATATTTCGTTCCATATTGAGGGTTTATCCACTCCCAATGAAGTGTGGCTCAAGCTTGAGTCACTGTTTGGGAAGACAGATGAGCTAAGGGGTCATCAACTAGAAAATGAGCTTGTCTGATTGATCCCAATCAGTTTCTAAATCATACAATATTTCTTCACCAAGTTCAAACCCTTGGTTCATTAGCTCAAGTAATGTGGGATTGAGAAGAAAGAAGAACAGTTGATTCTGTCCATTCTCTCCAAAATGAGTCCTGAATACTCTGTGTTTGTTTCTACCTTCCATGCAATGAAGCTAGCAGTTTGAAATTGGAAGATTCCCTCCTTGGAATACTTCATGGAGTCTCTCACTCAAGAGCAAGACAAGTTGGTCTAGATGGGAGCCATCAAACCCACCAAAGACAATGTGCTTGTTGTAAGAGATTCAAGGATTTCCAAAGGGAAGAAAAAGGCCAAAGACAAGAATCTTCAATATCAAAAGAAGGAGAAACCCAAACCTCAAGAAGAGCATTCAAATTCTAAGAAGGATAAGCTAAAGAAGAAGGAAAGGTCAAAATGTCCATGATTCCAAAGGGGTTTTCACCCTAAGAGTTCTTGCATGAAGAAAACCATTGATTTGATGGCTCAACTTTTGGAAAAGAACAATATTCCTCTCCCTAAAGGTGCCAAGAGGAAAGATGAAGTTCAAGTTTAAAAGACCGAGAAAGGTTCCAATTTATGGCAAGTATTTTGAAAACTCCTTCTTTCATCATAGACTCTAGAGCATCCAATCATATGGCTTCCACAAGAGAAGCCTTTACTACTTTCAAATCCATTGGAGGTCCATCAATCTTGAGGGGAGATGACTAAGAGATTCCAGCCAAAGGAAGAGGAAGAATTGATATGGACAATGGTTGCTTCAAGAATGTGTTGTATGTTTGTTCCTGCCTTGTCTGCAAATCTTCTTTATGTGTATCAAATGATACACACTGGACTCCAAACAAGGTCATTTTGAATCCTAATGATGTGGAGATTTCTGAAATCTCTACTAGAATATTTATTGCACTTGGAGCAGCAAATAATGATTTGAAAGTCTACAAGTTCTCCCATTTTCTACCCTATTCGTCACCCAATACACACCTTACACATGCCAATGAGACCAACAAGCTATGGCATGAGAGGTTTGACCACCTCAACTTCAGATATTTACATGATTTGAGCAAGCACTCAATGGTTGAAGGGATTCCAAACATCAAGTTCTCAAAAGTAATTTGTCAAAGTTGCATTCTTGGAAAGCATCCAGAGCGAAAGTATGAGAAGGTCAAGGAAAAGAGAGTTTCTTCACATCTCAAATTGGTTCATAGTGACATCACAGGACCTCTTCCTACTCCCTCCTTGAGTAATAAAAAATATGTTCTTACTTTCATAGATGATTACTCTATATTTTTTTGGGTGTATTTTCTCAAACACAAGCCAGAAGTATTTGAAATGTTTTTAGTTTTTAAAGCTTATGTTGAGACATTTCCTGGGAAAAATATCAAGGCCCTTCGTATTGATAATGGAGGAGAATATGTGAAGAAGGATTTGCAGAAGCTATGTGAAAATGTAGGCATCCAAATGCAGCATACAATTCCCTACACACCTCAGCAAAATGGTGTGGCAGAACATAAGAAAAGATCTCGGAAGGAGATGGCCAATTGCATGCTTGAGTCCAATTCTTTATCTCCAAGAATATGGGATGAATCCATCAATTGTGCATCATACATTCATAATAGAGCGCCTCATAAATATTTGAAAGGAATAACTCCATTCAAAGCATGGAAAGGGAACACGCCATATGTATCTCATTTTAGAATTTTTGGTTCAAAAGCATGGGCTAGGATTCCTCCTTAGAAGAGAAAGGCATTATAGCCTCAAAGCCAGCCATGTATATTTGTTGGCTATGTAGAAGATGAAAATGCCTAAAATATTTTCAACTTCTCCACTCAAAAATATTTCATTGAAAGGAGTGTTCAGTTTGATGAAGAACCTCGTAGTCCAATTGGAAGAAGGAGAAAGCTCAAATTCCCCACCACTACTTGATGATGTAAGTGATGCTTCTAGTGAATTTTATGATTATGATTTTGATGATGAGGAAGATGAACATCATATTATAGGCCATGATCCTCCTATAAGGCAAAAATGGGTTGAAAATACCATAGAGGAAGTTGGAGATCTAGATGGAAATCCTCAAGATACTAGGAAGACAAGGTCTCAATTTCACAATGCATAATGTGCATTTGCTGCTCATGATCCATATATTCCCGAGAGATGTTATTTAATGGTTGGATTTGATCCAACAACATATGCAGAGGTATAAAAAGACTCAATATGGAAATCTTCCGTGGATGAATAGTTTCAATCTCTTCAAAGCAATCAAACTTGGGAGTTGGTTCCTCTCCCTCATGGGAGAAAACCGGTTCAATGCAAGTGTATTTTTCGAACCAAGATGGTTGCTGATGGTGAAAAAATCAAGTACAAAGCAATATTGGTGGCTAAAGGATTCTCTAAACTCCAAGGGATTCACTATACAAAGACATTTTCTCTAGTAGCAAAGATGGATTATATCCAACTAGTTTTGGCTATTGCAGCATCCAAGCACTGGGAAATGCACCACATGGATGTTAACAGTGCATTCCTCCATGGATATCTTGAGGAGTAGATCTATATACAACAACCATAGGAGTCCATTCATGATCCCTCACTTGTGTACAGGTTGAAGAAGTCACTCTATGGCCTCAAGCAAGCTCCTAGAGCTTCGTATGGAAACATGGACAACTTTCTCTTGTCACAAGGTTTCACATGATGAAAATCAAATCCAAATATTTATATGCAACTAAATGGTGACTCTGTTTTGTTGGTTTTTTTATATGTCGATGATATTTTTATCACTAGGATTTCCACTGTAGAGATTGCATCAATTAAAACTGCTTTGCATTGTCATTTTCTATGATTCATTTGGTGTTGTTGGGAAAATTTCTTGGACTTGAGATCACACAGTCAAGTTTAGGTATAATGGTATCCTAATCCAAATATGTTTTAGACCTACTCAAAATTGTTTGAATGGAATAATGTAAGCCAACCAAGTTCCCATTTCAATGTAGCCACACAATGTGTTTGGCTGAGAGGCATATTTTCTGAGTTTGGAATTCACTCTAGTTCACCCATGGTCATATGGTGAGATAACCATAGTTCCATCAAAATATTAATCGATCCAGTTCAGAGGTAGAGGACAAAGCACATTGAGATTCACATGAACTACATCAGAGTCTTGCTGCATGACAACACCATTTCAATATAGTATTGTCCATCTTCAGTACAAACTGCATACATCTTCACCAATAGATTTACAGAGAAGACATTCACACATCTCAGATCTCTTCTTGGGGTGAGTGATTCCATGGTGGAGACATTTTACAAATTTTCGAGTTCACATGTCCATGTTTAGAGGAGAGGCTTTTTCCCATGTGGTTTTCCTCTTTTACCTTATTTGTATGTACTAATAAAATGTAAAGGGTGACCTTAACCTTTGTTGTTGGGCCATATTTTGATTTTTTTTATTCACAAATTCAGGCCTAAGGGGGGTGTTAGAACATTTTACTCATATATACCTTAGGATATGTTATCTTTGCTTACTATGTGGTCTAGAACAGGGTAGTTACTGTCCTAGAGCATAGTTTGTCCACTTTTTAATGGATATATCACACATGTACACCTCATTTCCTTGTTTTGGTGATTAAATGCGCCACCTTATAGTGCATTTATGATGGGAGGATCCCTTCTTCTTTTTTTTAGGGAATAAGGATGGACTAAGGGGGCGCTCATGCATTTATTGTGGTTTTTTGGTCAAACTAGTTGTTAGTGGCCATCTCCTTTGCCTCAATTTTGGCCTCCATTTGGTCCAATCAAGTTCTACCTAGGTCCACTATCCCATTCATGGCCATTAGTGAGGAGTTGGGATGCCACTTGTGCCATATGGGGGTAAACTAATCCAAGGTATGACTACCACTTGTGAGATTTCCTATTTCCCTTGGAGGCTCACATATTTTTCTCAATGTGATATATTTGGATGGACAACATATTGGCCAAGGTTAGATCAATAAAATTTCTTCATCAGAAGTTACATGTGTTGTTCAATTTATGCAATTTTCTTCTCATGCTTATGCATTCTTGTGAATACAATGTGAGGATTTTTTCCTGCTTGTGTTATCCAACTGTGATAAAAATTTCACAAGATGTTGTCAAGGAAGAACTACATAATAGGTTGAAAATCGAAACAAAATGTCTTAGACAAGATAAGAGGTTGGGAAAACCAATTGATAATAACAATAGACTAATCAAGATTAAGATTATCTCTAATGACCATAAACTTGGATTAATTAGTAAAACATCAAGCCTAAAAGGATTAGGAATATTCATAAATGAAGACCTCATTCGTGAAGATCAATTTGAATTAATAAAGTAGGTTCAAACGGTAAAAGAGTTAGGAAACAAGGAAAATGGGTGATCATTAGAAATAGAAAAGTTGTCATTCGCGATCGAAACCAAAAAGATACCACTAAATAGCAATTCAAAACACTTTGGATCCTCTCCTGGAACCGTTGAGGCTTCTGATGGAATAGAGGTTCCAATTTAAGTTGGATCTCGAGAGACATTGATATTATATTACTCAATGAAACTTGGGAACATGAAGAATGTAAGGTCCCTAACATAGATGGTTTTTTCCTATGGTTAACATGGAACAAGCATTCCTCTCGTAGAGGGATTGGAGGCATAGCTTGCTACATCAGAAAAATCATTTCTCCCATTGTTAGAATTTATAAGAAAGTCCCTTCCAATCAATATATTTGGATGGAAATCACGAAAATAAGTGCAAGAAAAACCTACATAGCAGTTTGTTATTTTTCCCCTATTAAATTTAACTTTTGTAAGAAGTACAATTTACATAAAATTTGTTTTTATAATGGCTTAGAGCATGATATTTCAAGCCTCAAAATGTTGGTAATATCATGTTAATGGGGATTTCAATGCTCAAACCTCAAGTAACCAAGCTATTTTTTAAGCAACTACTCAAACCCTAATCATCTCTGGTTAGACAAAGACCTTACTTCAACTAGCAGATACAATAGAAGCTATGAAGATCTAGGTGAAAATCTATTCAGATTAGATTTATTCAAGATTTGTAGTGCTCAATATCTTATAATATGCAATGACATAAAGAAATGGCCAAATTTGAGTAGGATGACTTGCATTCATGGTCTTGGGAGCAATGCGGCCGATTATGTCATTTTTGATATCCCTATTTAGTTCTAATGGAATCATAAATTTTGAGATTTTAAATGACCACAGGCTTGATTTAGATCACAAACCTTTAAATATAACCCTCAGTCTTTCCATGCAAAATGAACCCATGGAGGAAAATTCTTAAATCCAAAAACACTTGGTCCTCGATAGAAATAATAAAGATGGCTTTATAAATGATTTAATGAAGAATTTATCCCCTCTTTTTGATAAGGCCAATATATAATACCTTTATCATAATTTCACTACTTCCCTCTCTTCTTCAATTAACAAGTTCTCTCTCGAAATTTCCAATAAAAAGGAGAATGGAAGAACCAACCCCTAGTATGGCGACGATTGTCGGCATGCACATAGATAAATTATAGAATCTAGTGACGAGACTCTAAAAGTTGAGAATAAAAAGAAGTATAAAGCACTAATTAAAATAAAAAAGTCCCACTACATAAATAAAAGACAAGAAAATCTTTTATTGTTATCTAAGATGACTCCTAATAAATTTTGGAGGAAAATTCTAACTTGTAAAACTAAAGAAAATAATAAGATCTCTTTGGCATACTGGAACTCTTATCTTAAAAAGCTATACAAATCCCCAGATGTCATGGATAACTTTCCATCCCTCCTTACAATTGAGCAAGTATATTCATTAGAAGACATAGAATTTGGGATTAAGCACCTAACTGATGGAAAAGCTAAAGACATTGAAGGGTACCAAGTAGAAATATTAAAAATAAAAGCACTCGTTCTCATCCCCTACATTCACAATCTCTTCAATCTAGTAGTCAAGCATGAATTCCCTAAGCCTTAGATTCATAGCCTATAGTTCATATTTTTAAAAGTGGAGGTAAAGATAACCCGTCTAATTATAGGACCATTATGATTAGCCATGTTTTATCCAAGTTATATGGTATTATTTTGGAAAAGAGGATTAGCACATGGAAAGAAAATGAAGAAAAGTGAGCTAAAGGTCAGGAAATATTTAGAAGGAATCTCTCAACCACATACCACCTCGTTACACTTAGGATCATTGTGGAGGAGTGTCATAATAATAAATCCAATAATTTTTGTTGTTTTGCATACTTTAGAAAAACTTTTAATACAATGCCTAGGAAGACCCTTTGGGATATATTAGAAGAGTTAAAGGTTCCTTTCGAGTTGAGGGATGAAACTATAAGGTTATATGAGAATGAATTTTCTAAATTAAAAAATAAGGTTGTAGGATATTAATTGTAATATTGGAGTTAAGCAAGGGTGGCCCTCTCCCCCATCCTTTTTGGCATTTGCATGGATAAGCTAGAAGGATGTTTAGAAGAAGCAGGTTGTACTGGCACGTCATTATAAGGTATATTCATCATGATCCTTCTCTAATGATGATATCATTCTTATGGAAAGGTGACCCTATGATATTGAGAAGCAATTAAGAATTCTCAAGGATTTATGCTCCAATATGAGCATGACCATTAGCATCGATAAAACAAAAGTCATGATTATCAAATCCAATAAGGAAACTTTTGACAATTTTGTATATGATAATAGAAACTTGGAGGAAGTAACCTCTTATAAATAAATGGGAATTGACTTCCAACACAATCTCAACTAAAAATATAGCATCGAGAAGAGGATTAATGGAGTGTGGAAAGCCTACTTTGGTCTTGAAAACAACTGTAAATCGGTGAACCTTGTTTTGTGGGACAAAAAGAAATTACTCTTTAAAATGCTTGTCACTCTCATTATCTTAAATGGATATGAAGCTTGGGGATGTCGTATTTCCATAGAATCATGGAGAATAATTGAGAAAATCCAGAAGTGGTGTATTAATTATAATCTCAAAATTAAGTGTGATATGTTGTATCCTATTCTCCTGTTAGAAGTGGGGCTCTCTCTGCCAATGAAAGCATGGCTATGATTAGATATATAATGTAATACCACAAATTAAACAATATAGGAGATCACCACTTCCCAAAATGGCTCTTAACTCCAGCGAAAACCACCTATGATTCAAGCGGGGGAGGCTTAAAGATGCCACAACTTGGTTAAATTATTGGGGGATTGACGAAACTGCCACTTTGCAAAATATCGATAACATTAAAAATATTATTACTACTACATTCAAAGAGAAAATATAGTACAAGGAAGATTTAGAGGCTAAAAGAAAATTACAATATTATAAAGAGATCATTAACCCTAATCTTGACGATCAAAATTATCTTTCTATCTTAACGAGCTCAAAGAAAAAATTATTAATGCTAATATTGGAATAGACTCTCATTAGATTCATAGTGAAATTGGGTGTTGGAAAACCCCTAAAACAT
Source organism: Larix kaempferi (assembly GCA_027924585.1). Taxonomy (NCBI): domain Eukaryota; kingdom Viridiplantae; phylum Streptophyta; class Pinopsida; order Pinales; family Pinaceae; genus Larix; species Larix kaempferi. The sequence continues at coordinate 395,743 of BSBM01002041.1, forward strand.
CGTGGGATGAAAGGTTATTCCATATTTGTGAGTCTATGAGCGTTGAAGATGAAAAACACTCTCTTAGACTGCCCTTCCTACACCCAAATTAGATCGTAGTTGGCACAAGGAAGGTCGTTCGGACCCTCTTGCTTAACAATGACACACAATAACACATGGGTGCTCACACATACTGGATGTGAACTGAATTCAGAAGTTGGATTCTATTAAACTGAATCAAATTACAATGTGAAATACAAAGCAATCTATGAAACTAGTCATCCTTAGCCTATTACAATATACAGAATGAAAATATGCTTCTCTTAGTGTGTTCTCGGTTGTGTGCAATCCTCCGATCCTCTGATCATCGATCCCCCCGTGTTTTGTGCCTCTGCACTGCTCTTCTACTCTACTCTATTGTTGCTCTCCCTGAGGCTCACTTTGTTCCCTGAGACACCATTCCTCTGTCTGTGGAATCCTCTAGATCTTATAGACCTGTAGTTGTCAGCACCCTCTAGTCGTGCTACACAACCTCTGCCTGTGGTGACATCTATCATGATTCCAAACACCTTCATAATTGCTCATAAATTCCTCAACAACCTCCAATAGTTGCTAAGTACTCCACCTTGAATTATGCATTTCTCTGAATCTGCTACAGTTTTTGGCCCCATTTCCTACCTCGACCATACTGCACTTCATCATCCCTTCGACCTTACTTGTCGGCTTCACTTAACTCCCACAATTTCCAGTCTCCCCCATCCTCCATGCTTAACTTTCACCACAATCCATCGGTGTCGTTATTCGACAAGTTGTCAACACCTATCCTCTTTTGCAACTACTCCCTATCGTCTGTTTCCCATCAGACTTGTCGAATGTCAACTTTCTCCTCCTGTCGACCGCACTTCAATAGATTATGCTCGACTACTTGGCTTCGACAACCATTCTACCTTTGCACCAGTGGTCATCGGCAATTCCCTGGTCGAATTCTCCCGTCGATCAAATTTAACTATTTTTCCTAGGCCTCGATGCTCCTGCATCAGACTCCCCAGGTGAAAAAGAACTCAACTGCTCCGTCAGTATCCTGTATTCTTCTTTAGAAATCCATGTCACCTCCTGCAACTCATTGTCCTTCCAACGAACTAGATATTCTTTCTTTCGCGAGCTTCACATTCCTCTAATACTTCGACGATTTCCTCTTGGTCGTGTCAACCTGGAATCTGTACTGTCCAGTCAATGTTCGACACTTCTGCGCTACTGCTGGCTGAACCTTCTTCAAAATTATATAGATCTGAGACATTGAACGTAGGTGATATGCTCAAGTCCTTTGGAAGCTCCAACACATAAGCATTGTCCGAAATATTCTTCAGAATCTTACATGGCTCAATCTTCTTCAGCTTCAGCTTGTTATATGTTCCTATCGAAAATATATCCTTTTGAAAATGTGCATAGACTAAGTCTCCTTCGTTGAACGACTGCAGCCTCTTCTTTCTGTCGGTTCTTAGTTTGTATGCCACATCTCTCTTTTCAATGCGCTTGCGCACATCTTCATGCACTTCTTTCATATGCTCCACAAATGTTTATGCATCCGCACTTTTTTTGATCCCTCTTGTTATCTCGAGCAAATCCACTACTCCATGTGGCCTTCATCCTTGAACAATATGGAATGGGCTCATACATGTCGACTAATTCACAAAATTGTTGTATGTGAACTCTGCTTGCGCCAACACGTTCTCCCGCTGCTTGGGTTTGTCGGTCGTCAAACATCTCAGAAGCTTTCCCAAACTTCTGTTTACCACTTCAGTCTGTCCATCCATATACGGATGATATTCCGAGCTAAACTGCAACTTCGTGTCCAGTTTCTTCCATAGGGTTCTCCATAAATGCCCCATAAACTTGGTATCTCTCTTCGACGTTATACTCTTCGGAAACCCATGCAATCTGACTATCTCCTTGAAGAATAGTACAACAATGTTGGTGGCATAACTTGTCTTCTAACATGGAATAAAGTGTGCCATCTTTGAAAATTTGTTAACCACAACAAATGTTGAGTCATTACCTTACTGCATCTTCCGAAATCCTAGCACAAAATCCATGCTCAGGTGCTCCCATGGGGTATTCGGCATTGGTAATGGTGCATACAACCCCGTATTCCGACTTCTTCCCTTTGAAAACTGGAAAATCCGACACTGTTGTACCCACTTTTCAACATATGTCGTCATTCCTGGACAATAATACTTCTCTTCAACCAATGCCAAAATGACCTGCTAATCTGCCACTATGTAGCTCTCGGATTAGGTTCTCCCTTACAGATCCTCTGGGAATACACAACTGTTGCCCCTTGAATAGGTATCCCTCTTGGATGAAATAATCCAAGTATGGATTTCTATCGACACTTCATGGTTCACGAATCACCTTTCGTGCTTTTGCAAAATCCACGTTGATCTCATACTCTGTATTCACCAACTCTATTCATGTTTCCTGAAATGTCATTGTGTTCAACAATGCAACTCTTCAACTCAGTGCATTGACAACCTTGTTCGACTTGCCCGACTTATGTCACAACATGAAGGTATATCCCTATAGGAATTCGTCCCACATCATGTGCCACTGATTAAAATTCCACTAAGTATTCAGGTACCTCAATGCTTGGTGATCTTTGTACAACACAAATTCCTTGGGAAACATATAATTCCTCAACTTCTTCAATGCTTGGACAATAACATAGAAATCCTGGTCATAGATAGAATCTTTCCACTTCGCTTCATTCAACTTATTACTGAACAATGCAATTGGTCGGCCCTCCTGGATCAACATTGCTCCAATTTCCATTCCACTTGCGTCGGAATCAATTTGGAAAAATTTGTCGAAATATGGGAGCGCTAACACTGGGCTCTTAGTCACCTTCTGCTTCAACTTGTTGAAAGATTTCTGGGAAACTTTTGTCCACTTAAACTCCCCTTTGTTCATGCACTCTGTCAGTGGTGCACATATCCGATTGAATCCTCTGATGAACTTCCTGTAGAAACTAGAAAGTCCATGGAAAATTCGCACTCCTGTCATGCTTGTCAGTTCTGGCCACTCCAATATTGCCTTCACCTTCTCTGGGTCCATCACTAACCCTTTACCCGAGATTACAAATCCCAAGTACACCAGTTCTTCCTTCATGAAGAAACATTTTTGTAGGTTCACCATCATCTTCTCTTCCTGCAACTTTTGCAACACTTGTTGAATGTGTTCCAAGTGTTCGACCTTGGTTCGACTAAATATCAGAATGTCATCTAGGTACACTACGAAGAAATTTCCCAAGAATGGTTTCAGTACTTCATTCATGAACCTCATGAATGTACTGGGTGCATTATTCAATCCGAATGGCATGACTAACCATTCATACAGTCCTTCCTTCATATTGAAGGTTGTTTTCCATTCATCACCGTCTTTGACCCTGATATGATGATAGCCACTTTTTAGGTCGATCTTGGTTCAAAGTATCTCACCCCACTCAAGTAATCCATCAAGTCATCCATTCTCGACAATGGAAACTGGTACTTGATCATGATCTTGTTGATGGCTCTGGAGTCTGTACACATCCTCCAGGAGTATGTACACATCCTCCATTCTCCACCCTTCTTCGGTGCTAGTACAGTTGGTACCGCACACGGGCTTAGACTCTCTCTGATCAATCCTCTGTCCAACAACCCCTGGAGTTTTCGATTGAGTTCCTGACCCTCTGCCGGAGTAATTCCATGTGGTGCCTTGTTTGGAAAACTTGATCATGGAATCAAGTTGATCTGATGTGATATGCTTCTCGTCGGTGGAAATCTCGTCAACGCCTCATCGACTAATATGCTCTGAAACTCATCAAGCATCACTTTGAGATAGATCGGAATCCTCTCCATTATCGACCTCTCAACACATGGTCCTTTAAGAATGATGGCGAAACATGCCGATTGTTTCTCCTCCTTTGCGAGGAATTCCTTGGCTGAGCACATCAACACTCGCTTCTCCCAACAGTTTCTCTCGCCCTTCTTGCAGTCAGATTGGTCCTCCTGCTTCGGCTTCAACATCCTCTGCGTGCAATTTTTCCACACTGTGACTGTGTTGGCTCGACCATCATATATCATCTTTTGATCATATTTCCATGGTCTCCCTAAAAACAGATGACATGTGTCCATTGGGATTACATCACACAGTACGCTATCTTCAAGCTTCCCAACATTGAAGTTAATCAGGAACTATTTGGTTACCTTCACATGGTGGCCCTTCTGTAACCAAGATATCTTGTATGGATTTGGGTGTTCTCAACATCTCAAACCCAACTTTTCGATGACCTCTATCGACACAAGATTCTCTATACTACCACCATCGACTATGGTCTTGCAATACCTGTTACCGATCAGCACACTAGTCCGAAAGATATCCTTTCATTGTACTAGATCCTTCTCATCGCGTCGGCCTTCCTAAACCAATGTTCTCCTGGCTGTCATGTTTCAACCTTTCCTTCGACCATCCTCACCACTGTCGGATGTCGAATCCATCCTCTCATCGACTTGCTCATCTCATCAACTTCTGGGGTTCGGATTGTCTGCCACGTGTAGATTCTCCGGGCATTCACAGGATTTGTGTCCCATGCCTCGACACTTGTAACAGACTATATCTAGTCTTTCAGCTCATTTCTTTTCTGTTGAACCAGTTCAACCATACACACCTCGACCGCGGGTCTCTCAACCATCCCATCGGTTTCTCTGCATTCCCTCTTTGGTTGTTGTCCCTTCTGCACATCGGTTATCTTCGATAGCTTCTCTCCTGGTTCCACTACTTTGTCCCTTCGTGGAAACAGTATTCACACCTCGACCAGTCATCCTCCCTTTGGTCAATGCGTCTTTCCTTGATAGTTTCTCTTCTTCCTTCAGAGCTAACTCGTAGGCTTTACCGACCACTCTGAACCTCAACTAGCTCAACTCATCCTGTATGGAATACTTCAAACCATTTACATATCTTGCGACATCTTCTTCACCTTCATCAATTTGACCTGACCGAATCGATTGTCTATAGAACTCTTCCGTGTACTTCTTCACGATCATCTATTTCTATCGAAATTGTTTCAACTTCCAGAACAAGGAAATCACTACTCACTAGGAAAGAACATCCCCTTCAGCTTGGAAACCATTCTGTCCCAAGACTTGATTTTCTCCTTGCCCTTATTGACTTTGTAAGTCTGTACATTATCCCAAAACAATGAGGCATGACCCTTCAACCTCAGACATGTGGTCTTGATCCTCTATCTTCTCTATGTCGAATTATTTCTCCATCTCTCTAAACTAGTCTATCAATTCTTTTGAATCCAGACTTCCTGAGTAGGTAGGTACATCCATCTTTTTTCTACCTCTCATCTCCGACAGTAGCTTGATCAGTTTATCTTCTGGTTTTTCTTCGACAGCTTCCCGTGCTTCCACTTCCTCGAATTCCTCATCGTTTTGGTCAAGTACATCATGAATACAACCACAACTTTGGATCTCTTTGATCGCTGCGACTTCACTCGTCAAGCTCCGCATTGTTCGCATGCACTCATCGAACATTTCACAATCAACTGTGACTATTGTGCCATGCGCCCTTCATCCTACACCTCAGAAATTAACGCCTCTATGAGCCATTTTCAACCTTAGCTGAAATCATCACTCATCCAATCGCAACTGGACTTCACAACTTTGCACAACTCTACCCAACCATAGCTAGAGTTGTTCATGCACTCGCAGAATTTTCCAGCTCTCTAGACTCAACTCCTCAATACTGGATTCTTTCCAGCTCTGATACCAATTGGCACAAGGCAGGTCGGTCGGACCCTCTTGCTTAAGAATGACACACAACAACACACGGGTGCTCACACAGGCTGGATTTGAACTGAATGCAAGAAGCTGGCTTCTATTAAACTGAATCAAATTACAATGTGAAATAAAAAGCAATATATGAAACTAGTTGGCCTTATCCTATTACAATATACATAATGAAAGTATGCTTCTCTCAGTTTTTTCTCAGCTGTGTGCAATCCTTCGATCCTCTGATCATCGATCCCCCCCTTTTTTGTGCCTCTGCACTGCTCTTCTACTCTGATCTACTGTTTCTCTTCCCAAGGCTCACTCCGTTCCTCAAGACACTCTTCCTCTGTCCTTTGAATCCTCTAGATCTTGCATACTTGCATTTTTCAGTGCCCTCTGGTCGTGCTGCACAACCTCTGCCTGTGGTGACATCTATCATGATCCCAACCACCTTCATAACTGCTCATAACTTCCTCAACAACCTCCAACGACTGCTAAGTACTCCACCTTGGCTTCTGCACTTATTTGACTCTTCTACAGTTGTCGGCCCCATATCCTGCCTCGACCATACTATACTTCGTCATCCCTTCGACCTTAATTGTCGGTTTCACTTAACTCCCATGGCTGCCAATCCGCCCCGTCCTCCACACTTGGCTTTTGCCGCAATCCGTCGGTGTCTTTGTTTGACAAATTGTAAACACTCGTCCTCTATTGCATCTGCTCCTTGTCGTTTGTCGACATCAGACTTGTCGACTCTCAACTTTCTCCTCCTGTTGACCGCACTTGATAGATTTTGCTCGACTGCTTGGATTCGACATCCAGTCTACCATTGCACTAGTGGTCATCGGCAATTCCCCTGGTCGAATTCTCCTGCATTAGTAGTTCCATCATATCTACTCCAACACCGACCTTTCTAACCTTCTAATTCCTGAAAAACTATGACAAGCTTGGGATGCTCCTCTTTAACCTTTTTGAGCATAGGAATAATATTTTAAAACAAATCAAATAAATTATGTCGTCTTTTATCTTAAGATCTGATAGACATTAAAGACCATCATCATTATCATAAAACAAACCAATAATATTATTCAAATAAATTATTATTATTTTGAATTAGTTTAAATGATCTCAAATCATTCAAATTAAAAAAAAAAAAATTACTAAAAAACAATAGACTAAAATTTTCAATTTGATACTAGAATCAATGACATGGAGCGTAATATTCGTGCACAAAAAGGTCACGTGAACAAGCTGGTTGAGGAGGTGGCACATCACTATTCTTCATTGCTTATTTGAAATTAGGGAGGTTAGTTTGAGAACAATTTCATAGTGACTTCAAGAGTTCTCTTTTTTTACTTTAAACATGTATTTTTTTTGGGTGGTTTTGTTGGGAAACATTCATAATATTAGTAAAATATTGTTAGATATATAAATTAAATTTTAGAGGGAAGGGAATTTTGAGAGAGCATTTATTTTAAATGGTTATTTTAAGAAAATTTATATTTACTAAATAAAGGGTTTTATCGTTAGGATATTTTTGACACTTAGGATTTAGTTAAGTTCAACTTGGTCTAATATATCCGTTAGGTATGCATTTGTATATATATAATCCAACGGTTACGATATAAAGTGATCTGACAGTTCAACTTCTCTCAATCTTAACGACACTTGATCTGTGGATTAACACCTGATTGGTCCATGATCTCTATAAAGTGTCATAGAGGGTCACTTGCCGAATGATCTATTTGAGAGAAGCTCATGTAATCTTTTTCTTCTGCATAATAAATTGCTCCGTAGAGGCTATTTGGCCGGGGCTGTGGACCGTTTCCCTCTAGGGGGTTTTAAACACGTCAAAACACTGTTGTATCGATCTATGACCTTTGTGTGTGAGTAGTGTCCTTGGTGTTTGATCTGTGTGGATATAGATGTTATTCAAACATGGTATTAGAGCGTTGTTGAGGGTCATCTTCGTTTTATTGCGATCAAGGTCTGATGCCGGTGCGACTACATGCGAGAGATACTACAAATATATGCTATTTATAGATGTTTTTGGACTAGCTTAAGTGCTGCATTGTGTTCATAGCGTTGATTCCATTAACGATTGCCCTTTGTTTTGTACGAAAAGGATTCTGTTTGCCCTATCTGCGATCATTTAGAGATCTGAGGTATATTGTTTTGTTTTCCGCAGTTTTATTTCTTTGTCTTTGTTTCATTTCGTTTTGTTCCTTTTATTTTTTATTTTTTATGGAAGTGATAGCCTCCCCTCTGCGCATGTTGGCGGTCTCGGCCGACCACAAACAGTGGGAAAGGCAGGCCACTTACCAGGAGGGACTAACGGAAAACTAGCAAGGAGTGGGAAACTCTTGATTTTTTTGTCTTGTTTTTCTGTTTTTGGTGTGTAAAGTTGTTTTGCATGATAAAATAGGTGTCTACAGGGTAAGCACATTCTACAAGGAAAAAATAGTAAAAAAAAAAAAAACCCTCCACAACATTTTCTATATTTGGAATACAGCTCACTTGGTTAAAATCTACTTATTAAGAGGTCTTAAGTTTAAATCCTGCTCTTATTTGTTGCATTATTAAAAAAAAAGGAGTCACTTAAAAAGCTCATAAGTTACTTTCTTTCCTTTAAAGTTGTTTTTTCCTTTTTTCTTTTCTAAAACAACTTTATAAGAAAAAAAATCAAAATGTTTTTTTTTTTTAAGTTGTTTTTTTTTTAAGCAACTTTATGTAAAAGTGATCTTCACTTATTTATAAAAAAAAAAGTAAGGCACATAAAGGATTTTTTGTAAAGTGAGCTTAGGAGTTAAGTTAGGACTAAGAGGGATTTTTTTATTGCTGTGCACTTACCTCCACACAGCACATGGTTCCTTGGATGCTCTTTCAATTTGTTTTCAAAAGGGCATAACGTTTTCATCCGGAAGCTGATTGCAGTGCTACTTTTTTTTAAACCACTTATTTTTTCGAGCTTTATTATTTTTTCGAGTTAGTTTTCAACCTTGAAGTCATATTTATTTTAGAATGGAAATTTCAAATGATATGCTTCTTACCATAACTAATTATTTTGTATGGAAGTCTCGAATTGATGGTATTCTTAAAAGAAAAGGGTTATATAGACTTACCCTTGGCATGGAAACTCCTCCACTTGGTCCTGGTAAACTAGCAAAATGGAAAAATATAAATGATTCAGCTCGTGGTTTGATTGGTTTGCCAGTTTCTCCTGATCTGTAGTTTCATCTTCAAGGAATTCATACACCAGATGATGCTTGGCAAAAGCTAAATACTGTTTTTGGTATTAAAAATGAGATTATAGCTCATCAGCTTGAGAATGAGTTGCTTACATTAAATCCTAATAATTTTTCTTGCATGGAATATTTTATAACAAAGTTTAAGACTCTTAGAGTCTTGTTGGCTACATGGAATATTTTTTGGCATGTTCTTGGCCTACAAGCCCCTTGTTGAGAAGCAATCTGGTCATCAAATTCTCAAGTTAAGATCTGATAATGGGGGAGAATTTGTTAACAACAAGTTCACTACTTTCTGCACTAAATAAGGAATCCAACAACAACATACTATTCCATATACACCATATCAAAATGGTGTAGTTGAAAGGAAAAACCGCACTCTAAAAGAAATGGCTAATTGTATGCTCCAAGCTAAAGGACTAGGTCTTCCATATTGGGCTCAAGCTATAAATTATGCCAATTATATAATTAATTGCACCCCCACTAAATCTTTACAAGGAATTACACCGGAAGAAGCATGGAGTAAAATTAAACCAAATGTCAGTCATTTCCGTGTGTTTGGTAGTGAAGCATGGGCTCATATTTTGGATGAAAAACAGAAAGCATTGCATCCTAAAAGTGAAAAGTGCATATTTGTTGGTTATGCTGAAGATGTCAAAGGCTATAGGATTCTTTTGCGACATTCTCATGATATAATTATAGGACGAGACATCAAATTTGATGAATATATATTGGCCTCCGAGCCTAAATCGATGCTTCTGCCATCATCATCTTCTTCTTCTTCACATCTTGATATTTCTCCTGCTCCAGTTACTTCTTTAGATGATGATGATAGTGAGGATGAAAATCCTCCTCCACCTTCTCAACCATCTCCAACACCAGCTTCACGGCTTCCTAAATGGGTCTGTTCTACTAGAGAAGCTGCAGGTGATTTTGCTAGTGATCCTCCATATCGACGTCATACTCGCTCTCAGTTTCAACGAGACTCATTACTTATGGATCAAGTTCTAGAAAACTATGATCTAGAGACATTTGAAGAAGCTTCTGGCCATCCAGATTGGGATGCAACAATGGATAAAGAATACAACTCCTTAATGGAAAATAACACTTGGGATCTTGTTCCTCTTCCCAAAGGCAGAAAAATTGTCAAATGTAAGTGGGTTTACAGAACCAAATATATATGGACCACATGACAGTATTGGAAAACATAAGGCAAGACTAGTTGCTAAAGGATTCTCTCAAGATGAAGGAATAGACTACACTGAAACCTTTACACCAGTAGCCAAAATGAATTCCATCTGCCTTGTTCTTGCCCTTGCTGCATCTTTTCATTGGGAAGTTCATCAGATGGATGTTAAATCTGCCTTCTTGCATAGTGATTTTCAAGAAGAAATCTACATGGAACAACCTCCTGGTTACATTTAGTCTGACTCAAGTCTTGTTTTCCGCCTCAAGAAATCTCTCTATGGCCTTAAGCAAGCCCCTCGGGACTAGTATGCTAAAATGGACACGTTTCTTCTAGATACTGGTTTTTCTAGATGCCATTCTAATTCAAATGTCTATACCAAGAAAGTCAATGACCATCTCATAATCCTAGTCCTTTATGTTGATGACTTAATACTTACGGGTAGTGACCCCAAACTTATCGACCATGTGAAGTTAAGTCTTAAGCAGCAGTTTGAAATGACAGACCTTGGACACTTGCACTATTTTCTTGGTCTCCAAGTCTTGCAAACTCAGAAAGGTATTTCCCTTTCCCAATCTAAGTATGTTTATGATCTTCTCCATCACTTTCACATGGAAGATTGTAAACCAGCTCCCCCTCCCTTCCAGTTTGGAGTCAAACTTTCCACCACTTGTTCAACACCTGAATTAGATGCTACTTTGTACCGTCACCTTGTTGGTAGCCTCTTGTACTTAACTCACACCCATCCTGACCTTTCCTTTGTTGTTGGTCTTGTTTCCCGATATATGTAATGCTCTCATGAAAGTCATTGGAAAGCAACAAAAAGAATCCTTCGGTATGTTCGAGGTACAGTTCAGTTCAAGATACATTACAGTTCGGGGGGGACTCCTTCTTTAGTTAGTTACATTGATTTCGATTGGGATGGTGACCCTGATGATCGGAAGTCCACTGCAGGATATGTATTCACTCTAGTTTCAGGACCTCTTTCTTGGGATTCTAAGAAACAAAGTGCAATTGCTCTTTTTTCAACCGAAGCCAAGTACCGTGCAACTATTCGTGCTAGTTAGGAAGCCATGTGGCTTTGACAGATCCTTTCAGATTTTGGGTTCGAGCAGTAGCATTAGAGCACACTATGGTGTGACAATCAGAGTGCCATTCAGTTAGCCAAAGATCCAGTCCAACATCAACGCAAAAAACACATTGAACTTCACATGCACTTCATTAGAAAGCTCCTCCAGGATCATGTTCTTGAAGTGTGCTATTGTCAAACAAATGATCAAGTTGCAAACATTTTCACCAAGTCTCTTACCGAAGCAAAGTTTTCCAAACTTCAAACTATTCTAGGAGTACAAGAAGTTGTCATTAAGGGGGCATAGGCTTTAATTCCTCCTTCATTCTCCTAATTTTGTGTCACCTTTGTAAATCCTTCAATCCTATCCCAATTTTGTTCTTAAGAGGGGATGTTAGGATATTTTTGACACTTAGGATTTAGTTAAGTTCAACTTGGTTTAATATATCCGTTAGGTACATGCACTTGTATATATGCAATCCAATGGTCAGGATATAAAATGATCCGATGGTTCAACTTCTCTCGATCTTAACGACACTTGATCTGTGGCTTAACACCCGATTGGTCCATGATCTCTATAAAAGAGCATGGAGGGTCACTTGCCAAATGATCTATTTGAGAGAAGCTCATGTAATATTTTTCTTCTGCATAATAAATTGCTCCGTAGAAGCTATTTGGCCAGGGCCTTGAACTGTTTCCCTCTAGGGGCTTTTAACCACGTCAAAACACTGTTGTACCAATTTATGATCTTTGTGTGTGAACGGTGTCCTTGGTGTTCGGTCTGTGTGGATATACATGTTATTCGAACATTTATACATCAAATTGGCGTTTGGTTTAGCTATAACATTATTATTGTCCTCGTCTACTTTATCATTACCAGAATTTTTATCCCATAAATAAAAAATCTCATACACCAACTTGATATCTAACTTGGAGACTAGACGATGTAATTATTAGTTAACCAATTACAAAGATGCTTTTGGAGTACAATTTAATTTGATAGGTTAACGAAGTACAAAGATGCTTCACGACGATAACAAAACCAGTTAAGGTAAAGGAGATTTTTGTAGTACCTATAAACGGGTAAATGGACTTAACGAGGATAACGAAGCGAGAGAACCCATATTATTGATCTGTGACTGACGCATCAGGTATGCCTTTTGAAGTACGAATGGCGCTTAACAGTAATAATACAACTGTGAATGCTTGACATTACACCGTCATGAAAACTGCAGTTAATGTCTGTGGCAGTGTTGCTCAGTACTAGCCCAGCGGAGCTTTTGGGCCCTCGTAATGCGATCGGTACGTATCTTTCATGCTCCTTATTTTTCCATGTGAACCCATACTCTTCCCTGAGCATTTTTCATCGTACATTAATTTACATTTGCAATGTCAAGAGCGTACTCTACGCCGAAGTGATCGGCATCTGTAACTATTTATTTCGTTCCATGTAACTCGTTCAGAACTCATCACAACCCTAATTTTGGAATGCAGGAAAAAGCATCGTTGAAGAAGGCCCGGTAGGCCAATTTGGTCTTTGCTGGTCCCTCACATATTAAAGCTTTTCACTTCTTCATCAGCTTTGAAAATGAAGGTATATATAATGTCTATAATCTCAGTGTCTTTAGGTTTTGTTGTGTTAGTGATTAGAAGATTCTAAATCAAGTACTCCATTAACCATTATTTTATTGTGAAGAAAATGGTGTTGACAATTCCTATGGAGGACGAGAGAAGCAAGAGAAGAGCTATGAAGGCTGTTGCAGGGGCTGGAGGTATGAATCTTCGACATTGTCATTATTTCATATGCCAAAATAATTTCTGCCCATTTCTTATATATTTGTTGTTCTGTTTTGTTTACTAATGCTCCGATTGCTCTATTTTCAGTGGACTCTATTGCAGTGGACATGAAGGAGGAAAAGATAACTGCGGTGGGTGAAGCAGATCCTGTGTGTCTCATAGCGAAACTAAGAAAATTAGGGTACAAAGCAGAGTTGCTGAGCCTGGGTCCTGACAAGGAAGAGAAAAATGTTACTAAGGAGGATCAGAACAAACAAAATGTTGTAGAGCCAGCAGCTCCCACCGATGCGTGCGATGCCAAATCATGTGGCTACGTTCTTTGTGATGAGGGCTACTCGTACACTATTGTGAGAGAGGAGTATCCCCTTCCCTGCACTATCTTGTGATAATATTAATCACTAAAACCCTAATAATAGCTGATTGTATCTCATTCTATAAATCATATAAATGGAGTTTAGCGAGATATTATGATAAAAACAGTAATATGATAAATGAGGTCATTGGGATCGGGGGCACTGTTTTACAGAGCCTTCCAATTTCTTTAACCATTTTTATTTAGAAATCCATATTCAATCATTTTTGTTACATTTGTTTTAACGGTGTTTACATTTTGTTTTTGCATTTTTTACAACAATAGTGATCTGTGAAAAACTAAAAAAAAATTAATAAAAAAAAGCATCAATAGATCATAAATTAAATGTCATGAACATTGTTCTCTATGTACAGTTATAATGATTAGTAGTCTATGCATCCTTTATCAATGCATCAGCTACTAATGCTTTTTATTTATTTTTATCATAAAAATTTATAAAATTAATCTGGACAAGTGTCTCATCCTCCTCCAATAAAGAGCATACTTTCTAGTGTACCTTAAACTTTTAAATATAAATACCTATAAATCTAAATTAAATTTTAAATTTTACTTCAATATTAATATTTAATAGAATGTAACTTTATATTATTAGAAAAAGTGAAACATTTGTATCTCTATATTGATTTAATATAATATTTTACAAATCAAAAGTTTTTAAAAATCATTAAAATCATTACTGATTGAATTGCTTTTGATATTTATGACCATAATATATTTTTGGCTTTAACTTTAATAAAAATGAGAAAAAACAATTATAATAAATATATTTTAACTCTAAGTCTTAAGGTGCCAACTCTTTATTAAAACTTTTTTATTATAGTAATAAAATAAAATAACATAAATTCATTTGAAGGCAATTTATCAAGGACTAAGAGGAATTAAATCTCTCATCAATAAGTAATAAAATAAAATAGCATAAATTCATTTGAAGGCAATTTATCAAGTACTAAGAGAAATTAAATCTCTCATCAATAAATATCTAAGAGAAATTTTATATAACTTAATAAATTGATATCTTCTTAAACTTAATAAATCCAAAATTAAAATAAATCTATCTTTCCATCTATCTTTTCAATATCAAGGACCAAAAGGAATTAAATCTCTCATCAATAAATCTCTAAAAAAACTTTATATAGCTTAATAGATTGATATCTTCTTAAACTTAATAAATCCAAAATTAAAATAAATCTATCTTTCCATCTATCTTTTCAATAAATTTGGCTTGACCAAAATGCATGGTAATTCTTTTTATTGGATATCCATTGAATATAATAACATAACCATTATTTCTTTGGAAAACAAGATTTATACTTCCCATTATGGATTAATGTCAAGTAGAGGATGACAAATAGACAAATCTACAGTTACTATGATTTCACTCAAATTCCAATTGTCCAAATCAACATAGTTTTTGGGCTGAGAGGGGCTTTCTATAGCCCAAAGTGGATGAGACTTGTCACACCTGTCATCCTTATGTGGCACATGTAGGCTCAAAAAGCTAAATATATAAAAAAATTATAAAATCAAGTACATATAGATCAAATTTAAATTGGCTAGAATGTAAAATACATTGATATAATATAAATCAAATTTCAATTCCAATTTCTATTTAGCCATCCTCACATTTTAAATAAAATATTTACAAGATAACTAAATCGTTGTGTATTAGTTAGTCTTTCCTTGATTTGATCTACATAGAAAATGTAAATTGTTAGGTTAATAATACAACAATAAGTTCTAGATATTAGTTTTGTGATAATTGAAAATTAATCAATAATTGGGTAAATTACAAGTATTTTACTTCATAATTAATTAATTAATACAACTTTTACCTATTTGTAAGATTTATGTGTATACTTTACAATATGAAATGGTATATTAAGTTTGGGTAAATAACTATTTTACTTAATAATTAATTAATTAATGCTATTTTTTCCTATATGTAGGATTTATGTGTTATCATTTACAACATGATCCCAAATTGGAATAGTTGGTGCCTTGACAATTCTAATGGATTATCTACTTTTAAGTTAATAATAAAACAATGATTTAGATATTAGTTTTGGGTAAATAACTCTTTTAATTCATAATTAATTAATTAATGTAGCTTTGGCCTATTTTAAGATATCCAAATTGGAATAGTTGGTACCTTGATGATTATAATAAAAATATATATTAGACCAACATAGATCCATCTTAACTTTGATATATCAAAACACAATTGAATCAATACAATTTTGTCAATAAATTTTACATAAAAATTAATAAAAACTGTATGCCAAATTTAAAAATTTGGCTGACTGAAAAAGATACATTTTGTTTATTGAATAAACAAGGTTGTAAGGAGTTAACCATATCTTTTGTTATAAATTTGTTGAGCATATTGCAAAAATTCATAAAACTGGGTCACCATCAAAGATATATTAGCATTTTGTCTATTGAATAAACAACGTTGTAGGGAGTTAACAATATTTTTGTTATAAATTTGTTGAGCATATTGCAAAAATTCATAAAACTGGGTCACCATCAAACATAAATTATGCTTTAAACATTTTTATTCAAATCTGAAACATCTAATTGCGTCTAACATTTTTATCCAAATTATAAATTAATAGAAACTTTAAGCCAAATTCCACGACAACAAAGAACTCCGATAACACTTTATCCGTCCAGACGTTCTCTCAGAGTTTACAGAAAGTTACAGTAAATTAGTCCGGTGGGACAGCAGCAGCAGCTCTGCATGGGTTGGCAGCAAAGAGTCGTCATGATTAAATACTTTCCATGCCCATGTGCGAAACACGCTAAAATAGCTGGCTGACATCACAGTGGACGGAAAGGGCTGAAACAGCTTTCCATGCGATACGGCTCTGCAGATTATTAGGATTTAATATTGTAGCGAAACATAGCGAAACTTTGCAATTAAAAAAACAGACTGTAGTTTGTTCATTTATTATTTCACAAGTTCCAACCAAAAGATTCCAACGATGATAACGACTTCGGAGCTGTATAAGGATTAAGTAAAACGTTCTCAACGTTAAAATAACAATTTAGAGTGCTCAGATAGTAATTTCCATTATCTGAATAGTTTTAAAATTAGACAATTAATCTAAAATAATTACTATCTGAATAGTTTTAAAATTAGACAATTAATCTAAAATAATCTTAATTGCTAAAATTATAAATACTAAAATTACAAAGATGTAAAAATAGCAATTTCCATAATGTAACTAACAGAAACATAATAAAAACAAATAAAAACAATAAAAACGGCACAATTACACAGTCATAAAAACTGCAGATATAGTCGTTATTATTTCACTACCCTTAAAAGCCATATTAATCCAACGATAGGAATTATTTCACTACCCTTAAAAGCCATATTAATCCAACGATAGGAACAAGTTGTTCCTTTAAATTTTTAAATTTGGACATGTACTTCACAGCCTGGTTTGCCACTTCGAAAAGAACATAAATAAGCATGAGCATCCTCAAAATCACATGGCACAAGACTATTAGAGCGAGTTTCAAATCCGGCCTTAGGTACGACTGCGAATGCTTGACTTTACAGACTCATGAAAACTGGAGTTAATGTCCTTGTAAGAGTCGTCCTTTACCATCAAAAACCATATTGTCGCCATTTACAGTTTGTCCGTACTCCGTAGCTGTGCTGCTTGTCGTTAGTAGACTCGTTACAACAGCCATGGACAAGGGCCTGTTACAATAGCTATGGAGAAGGGCGTGTGATACTGTCACTTAAATCGCTCTATCTTTTCTTGTTATTTTTTGAAGTTTTGATGATTTGGATCGTCTTAAAATGGGCCAAAACCTTTAAAAACACAGTTCCACAGTTCCATAATAAATGAAGTAAACCTATCATTCCACAGGTTTTTATAATGAAATCTAAGAAACAAATAGCCAAAAAAGCGAAGCCATTTGAGTGCCAGTGATCCCACGCCATGGACAATCAACGGAAGGGTATCACCAATTTTGTAATGCAAATTATAAGCACCCTCTAGATTTGTTTGCCTCGAATTTTGGGTTAAAATTAATGCAACCTTACCCATCAATTATTTTTTTAGTAAGGGTTCTCTTTTAAGCTACCTTATCATGATGGAGATCTGACTAGTTAAATGAATAATACTTTAACCTTCGTGTTTTCGTGTTTTTGATAAATAAAGGTTATGAGTTTTTTTCCACGGAAAAAGAAGCTACCATATTATGATGTAGATTAATATTATGTATAATAATGAATTTATAATAAATATTATGTAATTTGTTTATTAATTTTGTTGTCTTATCATGATGTAGATTAATATTATGTATCAATATCATCATGAATTTATAATAAATATTATGTACTTTGTTAATTAATTTTGTTGTCTTATGGTTGAAACTTAGAAATCAATCACATCTGTTGTTTCATGATCAAGTGGAATGTATAATATTTTCAAAGTTGGCTATTCATTTAGAATCAAAGAAAAATAAAGACAATACATAATAGTTCATTTCCAAGATAGAGAACTCCACGACTGCTTTCATATGCTTAAAGCTTTAAAATACCAGCCTTTTGCTTAGTTAAGAAAATTCACCACACCTTCATAGATTAGATTTCTCTAAATAATTTATGTCTAGTACATAAAACCTTCAAAACATGTGATGGCATTTTTGGAAAAAGCATTAACATCCGAGTTAATTTCCTTCTGAATGTGATCAACTTGAATGTCCTCAAAATTTGATAAGATCTCTTTAATTTTTAAAAACCAGTGATCTAAGGATAAAAGGTAAATCTTATAAGAACCCTTCCACCAATTTACAATGGTATGGGCATCACCGAAAACTTGCAAAGAAATAATACCATTGACTGTTGCAAAATGTAACAAACACCTTAAATCCAAGAGCTCAGATTTTGGGTTGGAAGTGTTGGAAAAGATGGTCCTCATTAATCTTTAAGATCATTCCACATCCCCCTATGCCACCTTGTACAACACCATCAAAGAAACATATTTCCTTACCCTCCAAAAATTTGGAACTCGTGAGCACTCTTCTTTTCATTGGCAAAAGAACACAAAAAAAATCTTTATAATATCCTAAGAACTTCATAGCACAATGATATACATTAGGACAAATACAATGTATAATATTATATAAAATACAACACCATTACAAGTATAAACATAAAAAAATATTTAAATATTAAGGATTAGAAATTGCATATATCCTATATCATTCTAGTATTGATAAATGAAGTTATTTTAGTGAGACATACATCATGTCTTGCTAAAATGTCTAATGCATTGAATGGCATTTTTGTCTAGATAATCATGTTTCGCATTTTCTTACTTGCATCAATAATAAGTCCTCAAAACATCTTTCATTGATGACCCCTTAGAGTAACATGAAGAGTATCAACAAATACATACAATACCTTTAAACATGCTTCAAAATCAAATAATATTTTGGTTATGTTGTAGGCGTTCCAAGATTTTTTCAATTCAATGCTTTGAATTATTTTCTATGCCGCTCATCGAGGTGTAAACCAATCGGCAAGCTCACGTAAGCCTTGAAACAGAGGTCATTGGTTAAAATTTTGGATAACCCATGCTCCATTGTGGTGGGCTTGGTGGTTACACCTAGGGGTATAGTGGTAGCAGACGGGAATGGACCCATGGACCTCGTGTCATGTGAGTACCAGCCCCATCCCAGTTGTCGATTCCCCTAGTTACAAAAAAAAAAAAAAAATTCTATGCCACAAACATCTTATAAATAATGATAACCCGGGATAAACAATTTTAGACAATTGAGAAAATAAAGGTGAGTCTTTCATTGAAGCTATTCACGGCAGCTTGAACATATTCTTTTGCAAGTTGTTTGTAACTTTATAGTGAACCACCAATACAATTTTTTTATGATTGTTTTGATATATCAACATAATCGTTATATGTATGTAGAATTGTCACAAATCACAATCCGTCCTTATGAACAATTCCCTTTTTATAAGGATTGTGTACATAACCAAATTTAGATGTGTCTATAAACTTGGATAAGTATCATATGGGCGCGCGCACGAAGTTGGTTCCACTTTTTAGTGCCACTTTAGAAATTGGAAATGCATGTCCGAAATGTAATTCTATAACGCATATGCGTTATTGTGGCTAGGTTCGCAAAAACCCGAGCCCAAAACCGAGGCTAAGCTTCTTTAGCATATATCGCATGTGTGATATATCGCACTTGTGTTTTGTAAGAGTTACAAATCACGCTTGTGATGTATCGCACTTGTGATATATCGCAAGTGCGATTTGTAATACCAAAACTGTGTTTCCAAGAATATAATAGACATGGAGATTCCTATTACATGATGACCAATTTAGACAAACCATCTTATGTGGAATATGGATTAGATTTACATGTAAAATGAGAGCTATAAGGTTTGGAAAATGAAAAAATATAGGTGTTAGATATCTTTCAATAAATGTTCCAAAGTGATAGTGGTGGTTTATTACCAACACGTACTGAAATAACCTGCTTTATAGTTGAGTTTATTAAGTAGCACATAAAATGGAACTAAACTTAAAATCTATGTAAAGTAAATGATTACTTAATCCATCTCATGTATAAGAGAGATGATCAACTAGAAATATGTAAATCATAAATCCTAGCACAAAAGACATAGTCAAGAATGCTCCACTCCAAGCCTTTTGGTAGTAGGAAGTGTATTCATCAATTGTGGAATGAACTAAACTTTGGGTCTTTGCTTTGTCTAGAAAAATTCTAGCAGCATAATCTTGCAATGGGTGAGTGTTGTGATGGGTGACCTTAATGGATTTATTTATAGGAAAACAGGTCGATCTCTCTTAGATCTGTGTCCAAAGGTGAACAATCTAATTGTATTAATCAAGTTGTGAGATGAAGATAAATTTTGATGATTAGAGAAAATGTTTTTTAGGAAATAACAAATTGTTAAGGTCCACTTTATGCCACTATGCCAATTTTAAAAGGAACACAACATTTATGGGCTGAAAAGGTAATAGTTTTCATGTTTTAGGACCAAAGCATAGTTTTAAAGGGATGTATTGTGCACGCACCCTTAAAATTAGGAAAATACTATGTTCTTACTTTAATGGCAAAAATTGAAGTTTAACTAATCTTTTGATGATAATGCTAAGGTTATAATGGGATGGAGATGATGAAAATGAAGGAAAAATCTACCAAAGTGATGTAAAATAGTGAAGGTGCTCCTCAAAAAGTAGGTGAGAAAAAAGATGATAATAATTTCCCCTTGATGTATGAGGTCAGGAGCACATTGTATGAAAAAAATACATACATCTTTCTATATTTCAAATAGTCACATAAGAAAGGAGAGAAAATGGGCAAAGAGGGAGGATGAATCCCATAATGGTTGTAGAGACCCACTTGCAAACAACCAATCAATGAGCTAAGGTGTGTATACAATCTCAATATTAACAAGGTGGGAATATACATGCTTGTGTAGGTGTCTCTATACAATATGGGATCATGACATCATAGGTCCAAATCGTAGTACATAGTGGTGCCAAATCACAACAATGAAAACCTTATGAAATAATGAGGGGGGGTCGAGATATGGAAAGAGTAACAAATAAGAAGTTAATCACATGTGGCTCAAACAAACTAGTGAATAAATCCAAACAATGGAACTAGACAAATCCAAAGAAGTGCAACTGGACTTGGACCATTATTTCAAACACAGTTTGGATGCAATACAAGTAAATGTAGCTTATGGATCCAAAAAGACTCACAAATTGTTTGAAAAGAGTACGATGTATCTAGGTTCTTTGACCAAAATGATATAATGTGACCAACTCAAGTGTATGAATCTCAACAATGCAATAATTACATGAATTTGAGCACATGATATTCAACTAATTCAAGTGAAAATGGTGACTCCCTTCACCTAGCCTAAGGTAACCCATTAGTGAGGAAAATGAGGCCAAAATACACAATGCCTCTATATCAAAACCCTATAATTTATGTGCTAAAGTAGATGGGGAAAGATATATTGAAAATGGAACTGACTAGGGGTGGGCACTATTGATAATCTCCATGAAGGTAAGTTAATGACATAAAAATATCACAAGTGATCATTGTAGTATGGATGAAGTGGTGGGAATGGGCGCTTATCTATATAGAGGAAGTTAATAAATGGAACCCATGTTGTTAAGTACAACTAAAGACTGAGGCTAAGATTAGTTATCCTATATCGCATGTGTGATATATCGCACTTGCGTTTCTTAAGAGTTACAAATTGCAAGTGCGATATATTGCAAGTGTGATATATCGCAAGTGCGATTTGTAACTCTAAAACAAAAAATAAAACAGAGGCCCCTGGCCTCATTTTCGCAATTAACAATTAAGGTAGAAGGCGATTCGGGGAGAGCGATAAAAGGCCAAGGTGATTCGTTTTTTCAAGTGAATTTGGAGGCGAATTTGGAAGGTCCATCGATTCACAATTCAAATACAATGGAAGGTAGGTGGCCATTTCCTTCAAAATTGCTTTCAGTTTTCATTTGTGTTTGTTAATTTCATAGATTTTGTTTTTTTTTAAAACGAATTTAAGAAAATTTGTTAGATATTAAACCAAGCAATGAAATTTATTAAATAAATTTTGAATTTGTTGTTTTAATCTTAACAAAGAACAAAAATGTTGAATAAAATGTGCATAATGAAACCATTGATAACCAAGACCCAAACCCAAATCCAAACATAAACCCAAACACCGAGGAGGAACACGACTGGAATTCAGAGATTCTGGCTCGTTTGGGTGCATTGAGGTGCCTTAGCTCACTGTTTAGAGGGGGGGGACCATTTAAGACAATCATTAGCTGAGGCATTTGATACCATAACAAACACAATTTCCAATGCCCAGGGAGAACTGTACAACATTAGCTCATACAGATATTCCCAGAGGCAATACTATTCCACTGGGTTGAGCTACAAAGACGTGAAAAAATTAAATATAACCAAAGACCAACCGTTTTCATTATTCCAGGACCCTAGCACCGGATTGGTTCCACCCACAGTCGACCACACATTTCCATAGACTGGTGCATGGAACCAAATGTGAAATCCAATTGGATGGATCGCTAGTACATGGTCTTTGATAAAGACCCTCATGGGAATAGAGACATCCCATTCTATTTCCCGAGGAAGTTGTATGCAGAATTTATCTTGGGGAAACATGTGAACTATTTTGAAATTTTAGAGTTCCGAGGTGTAGGTCATGGGATGCCCTAAGATAGGGATTGGGCTAGGACTGATCCTAACCATGTGCGATGCCCTCCACGCACACCAAACCTCCCTCGGGTATATCCTCCTGTGGGTCCCATTATTGATGATACACAGGAGGCATTATTCCATTTGGCAGATACATTGCTTCGACATGGGACTGCTGTCGAAGGTAATGTATGCCAAGGGGTTGGCACTTCTGAGGATGGCCCATTTGGGGATGGACCATCGCACACTGAGGATCCACTTACTAGTTCTCCAGACCGTACTAGATCTATAGATCGCACTGGAGACACAGAGGGTTCAGAGCGTCATGTTATTCCACACCCTTGCACAACGTGTGGAAGCATATGCTATGGGCCTGCTTCATATTTTCGGGGCAATGGATTACTCCAATATGTAAGTAAAACTCATTCTTTACATAGTATATTTTATTTTATATCATAGTTTTCAATTGTTTCGTAATTTATTTCTATTTAATTATCTGACAATTTATGTGAACAAATATATAGTTGGTGTCCAATGACACCCAAGATTCGCATAATGTGACCGTTGATGATGATGACATTGATGCAACAGTCAATGCTGCATATGATTTTGGTGCTTCACCATTAGCTGTAAGAACTTTACTTTTTAATTTGTCATCGTGATTTACATATTTATAGTAGAGATTTCAATATTCAATATGTCTTAATCTGGATACAATATGTTTTATGCAGGGTGGGCATGATGTGTTTGTGGAATCCTAGGTAGGCCCCTCGCATGTAGAGGAAGATTCCCAACCAAAGGTATTCTCTTAATTATGCTTTTAATTATTTGAAACATGTATGATTTTAATTATTAGAAATTTTCTAATTGTATCTTTATGTTTTGTTACGTAGTATGATTTCCATTCTTTATATGATCATCTATTTAGGGGGATGTCAGTTATTTCACCCACTGGTGACCCACTTCTTCACCTTTCCCAGGTATATGTAGTATAGTTTAATTTGTACATGCAATTATGTCTCACTTTCTTTGAAAAAGTCAATGACCGTCCATGTAGTATATGTCTCATTTTCTTTGTATTTGCTGACATTGACATATGTTACTTTATGCAGGCATTGAGTGAGCGAGTGGTGCCTGAAGAGCACCAAATCGAGTTTGTTGGTGACCCACCTCTCCCCCCCCGGGTACATGTATGTCTTGCTTTCTTTGAAAAAGTCATTGTCAGTCCATGTAGTATATATGTCTCATTTTCTTTGTATTTGATAACATTGACATATGTTACTTTATGCAGGCATCGAGTGAGGCAGTGGTGCCTGAACAACACCAAATCAAGGTTGTTGGTAACCCACCTCTCTCACCCCCTAGGTACATGTATGTCTCGCTTTCTTTGAAAAATTCATTGTCCATACATGTAGTATATATGTCTCGTTTTCTTTGTATTTGCTGATATTGACATATGTTACTTTATGTAGGCATCGAGTGAGGAAGTGGTGCCTGAAGAGCACCAAATCAAGGTTGTTGGTGAACCACCTCTGCCCCCCCTAGGTACGTGTATGTCTCACTTTCTTTGAAAAAGTCATTGTCCGTCCATGTAGTATATGTCTCATTTTCTTTGTATTTGATGACATTGACATATGTTACTTTTTGCAGGCATCTAGTGAGGTAGTGCTGCTTGAAGAGCACCAAATCGAGGTTGTTGGTGACCCACCTTCCCCCCCCTAGGTACGTGTATATCTCGCTTTCTTTGAAAAAGTCATTGTCCATCCATGTAGTATATGTCTTGTTTTCTTTGTATTTGTTGACATTGACATATGTTACTTTATGTAGGCATCTACTAAGTGAGCGGTGCTTGAAGAGCACCAAATTGAGGTTTTTGGTGACCCACCTCTGCCCCCCAGGTACGTGTATGTCTTGCTTTCTTTGAAAAAGTCATTGTTCGTCCATGTAGTATATGTCTCATTTTCTTTGTATTTGCTGACATTGACATATGTTACTTTATGCAGGAATCTATTGAGTGAGTGGTGCTTGAAGAGCACCCAATTGGGACCACTGATGACCCTCCATGCCCCCCCCGTTACATGCAGTTACACTACCGAGTACCATGACTTACACACGCACAGTAAGTAAAAATGTTATATTTTCTTGGAATTTGAACAAATGTACATAGAGTTGTATTTATTTTTATAGCTTGGTAAACTAACTTACAAATTTTGGTTTGTGTGCAGTATTTGCAAATGAGAATCGATCCTCCTATTTAGTGTTGGGGAATGCCATCGAGCAACCGAAAAAGAAAGATAGACTTCTCAAAAGCCACTGATAGTGGCAGTGAAAAGGGGGATAATTAGAATTCATGTATACGGGGGTAAATAGAATCCATGTATAGGGGGGATACATACATGTGCTGTTTTGTTTGTATACACATAGCTGTACAGTATGATCCACTATTTTGTATTATGGCCATGGCATGCCATTTTTGAAAACATTATATGTACATATAATATAAAGCAATGTTCATATTTATATATATGATTGACTTGATATGGGAACATGATGTGCATTATATGCCTTGCAGATATGCTTAACTATGTTTTTAGGTTTATGGCCTTGTGAAATGATGAGTTAACAAATTAGGCATCTATAAACAAAAAATTATCAATCTAACAAGTATATATGATGAATACCCTATGTTAGTGCATGCCTATGTTTTTCTTTACCCAACTATGTGATTTTGATGTGATTTTGTATCATCCTGCCAAAACTTATGACTTAGGATAGATATCATATTTCAATAACAAAGTGTGATGTACCACTTGACATCTTATATATCATTTTTATTTTTATATTTATGTCGCAATGTGTTTGTTTGATGTTGTTGTTGCGTTAGATGTTTAAAAAATTGAAAAAAAACCATCCCAAGAAATCCTTGAAAATTAAAGGAGATGGTTGAAACAAGTCTGTAAAAATATGCTCAACATGATGCCCAAAATCAGAATTATAAATTGATGCATATGGCTACAAATTCTCTCTCATTTTTGGTTGTTCTAAAGACTCCAAATCTGCAAATTCCACACTAGATGTTTGACTATACAAGTCATTGATGGGATCAAAATATTCAATGGAATACATGTCCTGACTATGATCAACAATCTGAAATATAGCATTTAATCTTTTGTGAAACAGAGAAGTGCATGCACTTGCCATCTCATCATCAAACAAGGTTTTTTATACAAAATTTTCTTTCTCAGAATCACAACAAGACATCTAATTCAGATTTTTAAGATGAACTAAAGCTTACTAAACCCTCATCATCATGAGGAAAGGGAATAGGAGGGTGAGTGCTCTCATCCATAGGGATTTCTTCAAAGGAATCCTGATGAATTTCTTCTTTGATTTTCTCTTCAAGGACTTGATCTTCAAGCAAATTTGGGAGTGCTTCAAAGCTTTCTTCTTTACACATACCTTTAATATACTCAACATAGGGAATCCACTTTTCATGATCATTAGGGCTCCAATACTTGCAAAATACCTCAACCAAATATGCAAAAGGTGATATCTCACCCCTACCAAGACATCAAAACCAATCCCTTGCATTCCCTTGCAAAATAGTTCAAACAAACTCAACAAACATCTTCACGAGTAACACTAAAATCTGAAGTGAATAGTATCAAACATGTAAGTTGTGTTGTGGCTTAATCAATTAACTCATTAAATATTGGACTATCCTCCAAAAATGCCTTTGGCACTTGTTGTGAAACCCTAGGATGTTTGATAAATCAAGTGGATTGACCCCATAGGCCAACCATTGAGGTAATGCCATATTTCTTCACGTTTACAATCTGAAATGAAAATGTATATAATCATATTTCAAACTAAATAAATGTGTGTGGAGCCACCAAGATGAATCTTCAAAAAGCCTTCACAATGTTGCTTGTTTCACCCTACAAACAACAAGTCTTTAAATATCTTTGAAAGACAAGGGATTCATCCCTTCATGGAGTCTCCAAATTAACATTTATGAAATGTGAATTAGGTATATGCTCATCAGTAAATTAGGATATCATTCTAAGCTCGAGATAAATGGACTTGTCATTGGCAATGGCACCAAAATGTTATAGCTTAATTTAGCACTTAGGTGGGAAAGTCCCAACCAACAAAAGTTGCGAAGAAGCAACTTTGAAAGAGAACACCACTATCCCAAAATTAAGTGAATTGTAAAGTGATTTTTGAGTGAGTTTATTAGCTGCAAAGTTTAGATGTATCCCAAAATTAAGTGAATTGCAAAATTGAGTTGACTAATGAGTGATTAAAACACAATGTTTTGAACCAAAGGTGAGAACTTGCTTGAGAAATTTCGGAATCAAGATGTCACTCAAAGGTATTAGATTTATGAAGTATTGGATCCTTCTAATTCAACTAATTTCTAGATTTATTGAAGTGATGAAAAAAACTTCTCCAAATGTGGATTTAGCCAATAAAACTCAAGATGCTCAAATATAGCAAGTGCTCATTTGAAAGATTGTAGAAAATCACTTAAAATTGGACTTTGAAAAAAGAAAATTGTAGACAAAGAGATAGAAAAATGATTTAGTAATCCACAATTAGCGTTCAAGTCCATGAATTAACATCTCATGAATGTGCACAATGAAAATTTAGAGATTATGTACCTTGCACATGTAAATTCTAGAATTAACCAAGAGTGTGTAAATCACTTGGTTAGAGTGAATATGCTTTATTAAAACAAGATATTAATGCCCAATGAATTAGCCAATAAATAACCACTCACAGATCTAAGGATATTTCCTTAAAGGGAAGATAATAAGTGTTTCTATGCAAGAGGGCAAGGAAAACTTATGAAACAGAATTAACCATCAAAGACAAGAGTGAATTGTGTAATAAGAGAGTGCTATTAGCTCATTTAAAATTTCAGGTTATAAAATAGTGAATTAAATTTCATTATTCTAGAATAATTATGTGTAAGAACTCAAAAGTGAATACAATTAACCATTAAAAGTCTGCAAAAAGAACTTGTTAGAAGTAAGCATATTTTCAAAGAGGAATTGTTAGCACAAAACCCCAATCAAAATATGATTTAATTAGCATCTAGGGGGATATTTACTTCTGTTTTCTTTGCTGTTAGAAATTTAGTACTAAACATAAATAAAATCATGAAAATTAGGCCTAAAAGTTTATGCAAATAGGGTGAAAGTTACCTTTGGTTGATGATGTAGAAATCTGGAAAAGATGGCAACTGTGAAAGATTTAGATTTCTTGTTTAAAAAAAATGAGGAAATGAACGGTCTTGGTTGATTAGATGGAAGAAAAGACTAAATCGTTGGGCTTATGGGGTCATATAAATAGTTCTCCTTCGGCTTAGTTTGAAAATACTTGGGGTTGGAATGCCTACAAAAGACTTGTTATTTTCTCACATAGAGCTTAGGTATATGGTCCCTTCACCTAGGGTTTTCTACTACTCAACTACTACTTTTCAAAATTTCCGTAGGGTAAAACCCTAGATCTTATTCCAAAAAATACCCCCAAAAGAGTAAAACTATAAAAGTCACTAAGCAAAACCCTAGTTTGCGAAATCAATGCACAATGAAGTCACTGGACCATGAAAACATGGTGGAGAGGGCCCCCTAGAGGTACTCACATGCCAAGAGACCAACGGAGTCGACGGTTCGACGATCCGACCTCTGGTTGTTGAGTTATGTCGAGTTGAAAGTCGCATGAAAATGTCATTCACGGACACTCGGTGACTGTCGATCCGGGAGTGAAAATCCAAACGGAGAAGCAAGATTGCATTCCGTTGGCTCCTGAAAGTGTGTATGGGAAATGCTGATATGGGAACACTACCAACACTAGCATGGTCAAGGGTTTTGCAGAGTTGACCCACCAATGCGAGAGTTGCATTGAAGGAAACTGAGCAAAACCCTAGTTTACGAAATAAATGTACAATGAAGTCATTGGGCCATGAAAACATGGTGGAGAGGCCCCCCTAGAGGTAATTGCATGCCAGGAGACCAATGGAGTCGACGGTTTGTCGATCCAACCTCTGGTTGCCGATTTATGTCGAGTTGAAAGTCACATGAAAATGTCATTCAGGGACACTCAGTGACTCTCGATCCGGGAGCGAAAAACCAAACAGAGCAACAAGATTGCATTTTGTTGGCTCCTGCAAGTGTGTATGGGAAATTTCGATATGGGAACACTACCAACACTAGAATGGTTGAGGATTTTGCAGAGTTGAGCTACCAATGCGAGAGTTGCATTGAAGGAAACTGAGCAAAACCCTGGTTTATGAAATCAATGCACAATGAAGTCACTGGGTCATGAAAACACAGTGGAGAGGGCCCTGTAGAGGTAATTACATGCCAGGAGAACAATAGATTCGACGGTTCGTCAATCCGACCTCTAGTTGCTGAGTTATGTCGAGTTGAAAGTCGCATGAAAATGTCGTTCAAGGACACTCGGTGACTCTCGGTTCGGAAGCAAAAAAACTAAACAGAGCAGCAAGATTGCATGCTGTTGGATCCTGCAAGTGTGTATGGGAAATGCCGATATGGGAACACTACCAACACTGGCACGGTTAAGGGTTTTGCATAGTTGACCCACCAATGCGAGAGTTGCATTGAAGGAAACTGAGCAAAACCCTAGTTTACGAAATTAGTGCACAATGAAGTCATTGAGA
The DNA here is from genome assembly GCA_027924585.1 of Larix kaempferi. NCBI lineage: Eukaryota > Viridiplantae > Streptophyta > Pinopsida > Pinales > Pinaceae > Larix > Larix kaempferi. The sequence goes on from BSBM01002041.1 coordinate 425,142, forward strand.
CATGAAAACATGGTGGATAGGCCCCCCTAGAGGTAATCACATGCTAGGATACCAACAGAGTCAACGGTTCGTCGCTCCAACCTCCAGTTTTCGAGTTATGTCGATTTGAAAGTCGCATGAAAATGTCGTTCAGGGACACTTGGTGACTCTCGACCTGGGAGCGAAAAACCAAATGGAGCAGCAAGATTGTATGTTGTTGGATCCTACAAGTGTGTATGGGAAATGCCAATATGGGAACACTACCAACACCAGCATGGTCAAGGGTTTTGCAGAGTTGACCCACCAATGCAAGATTTGCAAGAGTTGACCCAACAATGCAATTAAATGTACATTAATATAAGAAACATAAAAAAAGTAAATTGCAACAACTCGAGAGCATGTTATTTTTCGATTTCTATTTGTTGGTGTCTAAAGGAACTGGGTTGTTCTTGGCGCCTCCAATATGCCATAGATTGTGTTTGTATCCTAGGCACACGAAAGGCTAAACATTAGTACTCTCATAAGAAAATAAAGAGAACCCAATGAAAATGTTCAAACATTATTTATAGACAACTCACCTGAGATTGTAGGATCGTGTTTATAATGTCCAGTATCCTCTGAATAGTATTATGTCTGTGAATGGTATTTGTCAATCATAGGTTAGTACATTGGGAATAAACTAAAGGCTAAATAATTGAAATTGTGCTTCAGCATGCACTTTAAAGTTTAAATAATGCACCTGACAATCTAGCCACACTGGACAATATAGTAACACTTGAAAATGCACTCACTTGAGTAGGCCATATGGATCATTTCTGCTACCGATGGTGTCCATCAATCTCTCATGCTCTAAATGAGGTAGCAAGTGTCGTACATGTGACCTATTTTTGTTCGAAAGTGTGTGCAGCTTGATGTTTATACCAACTACCAGGTTGGTGAAGTGGTATACAATAGCTCCTGGTCTATAATCCTGATATACATACCCACCCTTCCTTTTCTGTTGTGCTGCTAGTGTCAAGTACTCCCCTTTTATAACAATCGGGCTAGTTGGGAATTCAATATTTTCATCATCTGTAATAGGTTCGAGAATGCTTTGTTCCCCCTCTAAGCAATGTGCCAACCAATAGTCAGAACCCCATTCATTATTTTTTGGGGCAACCACTGCATATATCTGACCTGTGAAAGGAAATAGGTCGAGTTTAAAATACATTTATTAAAAAAGGTCTTGCATGTAACATAAATAAAATTTCTTTCAATGTAAAGGCTTGTAGTGATTTAGGTACTACTAATTTACTTTTTTGTACCTGCTTGTATGAGATAGGATATGTGATCATAGTCTGTAGAAATATATGTCTGATCATCTTCCAAATGGTCTATTTCATTAACCCCCTTGAAATCGGTGCCAAGTGTCACTCGATCCCATGTATCAACTGTATCTGTATACTCACAATCATCCCATTTATCAATGTTACACAAACTGCAAAAGCAAGCTTTCAATCTTGTCCAAATTTGTATGGCCGAGTTGTCTAAGCTTCTAATTGAATGAAACTATCGAGTTCCATGCACTGTGTTCACTCGATGTGTTTGGGATCGGTCCACATCTATCACCTCCCAGAATATTCTTCGCACTAGGTGTTTCATTGTTGCTTGTTCTCCCATCACATATGCACACCATTTCACTATAGATGCTATGTCTCAAAGGCGAGCGCCTGTAAAATTCATCTCTTCCCTTTGAAGGGCAGTTTTTATGCCTGCACCAGCACCATCGTGCTCTCCTTTTCCATGACCTGTTTCAAAGTAGTTCCATATATGTCTCACCTTGTATTTTATGTGCAACAAACAGAACGATTGAAATACATGTGCATTCTTGAACTGTCCAACACAACCATCTGACCAAATCAAATGATGATAAAATGGTATATCCATAGCTATCACATGATCATAGAACAATTTAAAGCAATGTTGCACGTAATGGATGTCGTGGGTCCAGTCGTCACTTATGTAAAAGTGACTTTCTTTCAATATCACACGTTTCTCTTCATTGCTATCTGGCCCATGTCGATAAGTGATATGGACCATTATGTTCACCTGCTCGGAGTGATAGTATTGACTTTGTATTTCATTTTGTGGTTGTAGGGTGTAATTTTCCGCAAAGTCAACCATTGATAGTATTGTTCCGAGAGGGAAGGTGTCCTGGCATATTCTGATTTGCTCATCTTGCCACCGTGCCATATCGACATGCTTAATGTACTGTTGGATCTTTCCACAGAACTCTGAAATTAAATCACATACTTGCACCTGGTGGAGAAAAAATAAACAGTGTTATAAAACAACATAAAAAGATTTACATGAATATTAATATGTCAATATTTAACAATGTTATAAAACAACATAAACAATGTACACTCAAATAAATGAATATTATTCATGTAGATTGTCACCTTTGAAGTCACCAATTTAATCATCCTACTTTCTTTTCCATCATGTAGCTGATATGTCTCGTATTGATAGTTCTGCTTCTCGACAATTGCATTCCCGAATGCTTGATCTTCACTCTCATGGATGCAATCAGACCATAATGATAACCCACCACAATTGTTGCAAGAACCATCTACACATTGTGTTAACACCCAAAATGACCCCCTAGGTTGTGGGAGAGGGAAAACTGGGGTAACCACTAACCAATATTTAGACTTAAGCTACTGACCCAGCTTAATCTAAGAGGGCTCTCTCTATAAACTCATAGAATACTGGAAATCATCAAGATTGTCAATAATGAAGAAACATACCAGCATTCGTCATTCAAGATATTCAATTACAACAATACAAAAGATCAGATTTTTGTTGGAAAACAAATGGTTTAAATGTAGCTTGGCTGAAACATATGAATCTTTATTTGGACAATGGAGTCACATTCAAACAAACTCTGAAAATTCATTTACAAATGCTTCACAAATGCATTAACACAGGGGTGAGATAGCAAACAGCTCGTAGTCAAAGTGATTTCAATTGGTGAAAGAGAAGAGAAAGAAACAATCCATTGACATAAGGCATACAATGATGAATCCTATATCAATTTTAGTAGAGAAGTAATGGTGGAATACTTGGAAAAAGATAAGTAGAGCATAATTTCTATGAATTCTACTTAGCGATCACACTGCACCAAGTATGAAAGAATGTTACAGACTGGAATTAACAATGAGAGATACACAATTCACATAGGAAAAGAAAGAACAGACTACAAGACCAGTTACACAAGAATCCCTGAGAAACATTGGCTCAACTCTGCAAATATTTATTCAAAATATAGCTCAAAATGTCTTACAGAACAATACATAAAAAATTCCCATAAAATTTTTCAACAATATTTTTCAACCCTTTATCATTCTATTACATCGCATATATATATGTCGGGAGTCCTCTTGCTCAACTCATCTAAACCAAAAATAGTTGCATCTGAGTGACACCTCATTGGACCCAAAAATTCAAGAAAATTATATACATGCCATGTTCCAAACAGACTGATTAAGACAAGGAATGGAATATAATAGATAGAGGGTCGTCTTAACCTTGGGTTCGGAAATGACCTTGCGAGTCAAAGAAATCTTCCACTTTCAATGAGCTGTCAGTCTGTGATGCGTCATTTGGGAGGATAGGTTCCACTTCTTTAGTGGAGATCACAAAATCATGAATAATGTCTATATCCAGCTGGTCGCCTCGCTTGATTTCAAGGGTCTCTTCCTTCCTTCCTTCCTTGTCGGATTCCTTTGGACACTTGTCATCTATTAGGCTCCTCATCTTCGCTAGCAGAGATGGATTCTATGAGGTCAAATACCATAAGAGATGGAGGAGTAATCTTTTCCTCCACCTCATCCTATGATTGTTCTGGCATGAACACCACTTCGAACTCCTGCCTTTTCTCCATGATCCAATTCCAATAGAAAAAGTGCTCAAACTGTTAGGTGAACCATCTTTCCCATATATCAACTTCAGACAAGGGACATGAAAACCATATCCATAATTGTTGTGATGATGACAACGGCTACGTGTGGCTACAATTGCCATGATAACTCGATCGGATTCCTAAATCAAGTAACCATGATGCCCAAGGTCTAAGCTGACATGCAACATGCTTGGCAAAGTTTTTTAGATAGACGGCATAGCAGAAAAGGAGGTTGATGCGGCTTCCCTTGCATCGACAATCATTTGGGGCTGGCAGAAAGGTGTCCTTAAGTCGCCTATCCCTATTATCTCACCTACGTCACAATACTTAGCCTCATGTTTTCTCCGACATGTCGAAGGACATGAGTCACATCATCCTCGCAGCCAACTCAGGCTACCCAATAGTCTCCATGAGTAATTTTCTTTCTGCCTATATTTTTATCACCCAATGCTTCAGGCCTATATCTCGATCGTTGACAGAACCGCGGCCAACACATCTGCTAGCCTCATCCCAGTGCTCGTTGTGCCTCCAAATTTGGCGGTCTACTTCCTTTACCTTCTGAAGTTCTGGTGGTTTCTACTGAGGAAACTCCCATCTGATCAATAACGATGAGCCTCTTTGGAAAACCTCCTAGCTTAGAGGGAAACGTACCTTTGACAGATGCTACAAAGGAAAAATGATCAACGAGAGACCTATATACAAGTATAATCTCTCACTAGCATGTTTATATTTCCTTTAGAACAATACCCTCACCCCTGTATGGCTGGGGTCGATGTCTTCACTGTTTCTTCATCTCAGTCCCTGCCCCTTGTCTGGGATCGGGGCCTGAAGTCACTAGTACAAGAGGAGCCTATCACTTGCGGGTGGATACCTTTGGTTAGATACTATACCAATTTGGAGTCTAGTATCATTCCACTGTCGTCTCTGGGTGGATAATTCTTTCCTTTGAACACCCATAAGGGTTAGTAAGGAAACCTTCACAGAGGTTTGCCTACTTTTGGGGGGGATTTGGCGATATAAGGTGACGGCCAACGTACTTGGGGGGAAACTCAGAATGGTCATTTTGCGGTAGGTGTGCTGATATCACCAAACGGGTGAACTCAACAGGGTCTATCAGTGATAGTTGAGGTCTTTTCCTACACCGGCCGCTTCAGAAAATCTCATCACCCTGCGACCTGAAACCCCTGGTTTAGACAGGTTCTAGGAAAAACATCACCTTTAACCACTAACGACTAGATATATACAAGCCTCATCTCCTTATCCATTAATCTTTCTCGTCAGTCATCTAATGATCTCTACCGTTGGTTCCACACGCGGCGATCTCCGCCGTTAGATTTGGATTCTATTTAACCGCTTGATTTGACAACTACCATCTGTCTGCCGTCGTCCATGCACCACGTGTCTACGGAGCGGTATCGCGAATACCCCAATGTGGTGGTACATACCACCTCCATGTTTCATGACGGACTTTGGCTCTGACACCTGTCCAGTATATCCTATGGAAAAACATCTTTAAACTCATGCAAAAGAGGAAAGTTTTCCAATCTAGGGTTAGTTGTATCATCAACATTTTTAGTGATATGCAGAGCAAACGATTTACCAAATTTCCTGGCACACTTAATTAACTGTAAAGCAAATATTTTCCTAGTATAAACCTTTTTAGGAATCCCTTTAACAAGTATATTGTCACCTTTTTCATCAATACAAGTGAAGGTTTTATCAAAGCAATTCAATATAACTTTATGTTTCTCTAACCAATCCATGCCAATTAATACATCATATGATCCTAATGGAAAAAATTTTAAATCTACCTTTGTAGCTAAATCATTCATATAAATTTCACAGCTAGAAATGAAACCAGTTACCTTTATTTTCGTTCCCGTGGCGAATTACACTAACCACGACTTTTAAAAATCACATTTTTTCATTTTACACGTGTCTACTAACTTAGGAGATATGTAAATTAAGGTAGATCCAAAATCTATTAAGATAGAAACAGATTTGTCAAAGATCTCACATTCAACTTCTATCATAGAAGGTTGGTAGTCCGCTTGATGATTGTCCAAGGATGCGCTTATATTCAAAATGTTTCGAGCAAGCTCACCAACTGTGGATGCTTCTCTGACAGTGTGGATACTTCGATTATGCCTCTTCGGAGGAAAATCCCAATAGAAATGACTCTCCCCATAGCCCCAACACTTTAAGGGTTCTCTTTTTATTTCTTCATTTTTATTGTTAAAGAGATTTTCTTTAAACTCAATTTTACTTGGCCATTGTGTATCCCTAAAAGTGTTTCTCTCGAAGCTTTTTTGCTTATTAAAAGTCTTGAATTCCCTTATTTTAAAGTTATTTCCTTCTCTTTTATGAAATCTCTAAGGATTTTCATGTTTATTTTTAGATTGATCATAATTTAGTTTTGCTTTCCTCCTAGCTTCATACAATGTTTTTGGGTTATCAAACTCTAATCTATATTTTATAGAAACTAGGTAAACAACTTAAGAATATTTGAATTTTAGGTTTTTATTCATTGAGGTAAGGTACATATCTTAATAAAGATAGGAATTTAGTACAAAATTCATGCATTGACATTGAACCTAATCTCAACTCATAGGACTCTTTTTCCTTTCCCTCATATTAATACTCTGACATATACTATTTTTTAAACTCTTTCTTATACAAATTCCATCTAACTTTTTGATCATTAATTTTTTTAGCTCTTTTTAAATCTTGCCACCAAATCTCAGCCTTCCCGACTAGATTGAATATGGCCATTTTATCTTTCATAGAATTTGAATAGTTATAGGTCTAGTAAAAATTTTCTTCATCGTGGATAGTCGAGCTTCACCTTCTTCTCCATTCTTTACTTCACCATCAAAGGTAGGAGGTTTTATCTTTTTAAATTCTCCAGTTATCTCGTATTTATATTTTCTCTTTTGCTTTCGTCTACCCTCATAGCTACTAGAAGAATCTTCTTATTCACCAGTTACAGGGATTTCATCCGAGGAAGGATATTTAGAGGATGAGTAAAATAGCTTACATTTCCTTTTACACTTATCCTTAGATATTTCATTTAATTTAAACAATAAAGCTTCATTAAGATCTTCCTGAGTTCTCATCTCCATCTCATGTTCAATTTTAAAATTTAGAAGTTCAACTTGCAAATCTCTTACTGTCTGTAGAATCTCATCCGAGTTATTATTAACATTATTATTGTTTTGTTGTTCTTCATCATTAAGTTCAACCCATATAGGTGGGGTAGGGGATCATCTTCTAACCATCTCTTCTTGCAGTTTAGTAAAACAATTTTCTTCTATACAAATAAGAAGAACAAAATACAAATATCATTATTTTTTCTCATAACATGAATGGAATCCATAAGGCCAAGTGTCATAACCTAATCTCTGATACCACATGTCACATCCCCAAAATATACTAAAATTTTGAAATTTTTTAAAACTTGATGAACTTAGGATCTACTCATTCCCTTTATAATAACTATTATGTATAATCTTCAACATTTAGAATTTCAAACTTGCTTTTGTACATACATAAATATATATCTCTTCTAAGCTTTTTCCTTTATTACAACATGAAAGACAATTTGCCTCTTTATTCTTTAAAAGACATCACACATGCCATTGTAACCCCTCCTCTCTCTCTATATATATAATCTCCATGATATTGTAAGAATGCCAATCCTAATGAAATTTTATGACAAAAACTATATGTATAAAAATTATAGTTTATAGGCTTTATTTTTAATACTAGTATGAACTATGTATATATATATATATATATACCTAGATCTTAAAACAAATCTTCTTAACCCCAAATCTCTACATAAATGGGTATATATATATATATATTCATGTGCACTTGAATTTTAATATGGATCAACCTATATCCATAAAAAGAGGACACATCTACTAATACATTCCCTATATATATATCATCGCGCTCTACTTTAAGTTTATTTGTAAAACATTGGTGATTTACGTAATTCCTTGAGTTATATCATATATTTGAAATATGAATTCGAAATTGTCTCACTCACCAAATAAACAAGGTACCTCTTGAATACATATAATTAAACTCTACAAAAGAAATCACAGCTATTATTTGAACCAGCCGCTCGCCACATGGCATCGTGTTGGTCGTCAAACTTGGTAATTAACCCACAGACATCAATACAATAATCACGGGTAGTAATCAATAGTTTATAAGAATCCAATCCCTGATTATATTCTGTTAGCAGAGAGGTTAAGACAAAGCGTGGATCATTGGTGAACATAGTGCTGTTACACTGCCCCTCAACTAACCACGATGGGTCGACGAAAGAACAAAAATGATCTCTCATATGAGAAGACCAACGATTTGTCAAGCGTTAGAAACAAGGCAAAGGATTCCATGAGTATTTACTAAGAGTTCACTCGTTTATCAAAAAATGCGTAATCAAATTTTACTGTCACGATTTCTAACAAATGTTTGCATACATATTCAATGAATCCATCGAAGTAAAACATAGGCTTGATCTTCAACCCTCGAGCAGTTAGTAAAAATACATAGTGAGGATTTAACGTCTGGCCTGCTAATAATTATTGTATGGACTGGGATCGAGCTCCGGGGGAGCCGTCCTTTCCCAAAATTTTAAAATGAATAAACACATAGAGGATCGAACTCGCAGATCCATCCTACAATTTATAATTACAAAAAGTTTACACAGAGGATCGAGCTTGCAAAACCATCCTGCAACTTATACATATGTCTGCACAAAGGATCTTTCTCACGGAGCCATCCTGTAATGTATTTTGTATGAAATTGCACAGAGGATCGTGCTCTCAGAGCCGTCCTCAAATTTATAAAAATACATAAGGTTGACACAGACTATCGGGCTCACAGAGCCCCCCTGCAATTTATAAAATGCATAAAATTTATTATGACTTGGGACGATCGGCTATGGAATCGCCACCTCTTTATATATTAATCATAACTCCAAATAAATAAGTTGACCATGCAGAAAATAGAGCTGCCACACAGTAATACCAAAGAATTCATAGTTGTATACATGAGATCATTTCCCAAAAGGGATTACTCAACACCCAAAGAACTGTACTTAGGTTAACCAGCATCAATTATTCAAGAACGTTTCCCAATCACACCTTAAAAAGAATCGACATTCTCAAAAGGTGAACCAATAATGAAACAAAGCACATGCATGAGTATAACAGATTGAAACCCCATATTTATCCCGTCATATCTAAAAGGATCACTAGAGAGAAGGGTCACGGCAAGCGTTTTGCAATTCGATTTCAAAGGAGGTCGAAAAACATATATATGTAATCATCTGGTTAACAATCATATACCCGCATGCATTTAATTGATCTAAATGAAAATGCAATCATTTCGTAATAATGTTAGATCATTGAAAAGAAAAATCATAATCAAAATTCAAATGGTTATAGGGGATTCGTTCCATTATATTGAAACACAATCGCTCATCAATAGAGACAACTGATCTAAAGGCGACTCGCTCCATTAATTGGAACGCAAGCATAACTCAACGTTACATAAGATTCGTTCCATTTAAGTGGAATGCATTCAATCCTTTACAAGTTAAATTGTTTAGCTAGGCTTCAATCTATCTTATGGTAAATGTAATCATTTGATAAAACAATCGACTAGTTCGATCCGTTTATTGGTATGAGATACAACCAGAATAGAGTTCTGCACTTCTGTCTTTTTATTATAGATATAAACTCTCATGTATTCATTACAACTTATAACAATCAACGAAAAAGTTTAATTTATCCTACGCTCTATATAATATAAGCAAAGTCTTATACACGACTTCGATCCATTCATTTCCATTATATTCCTCACGAAAATGACACAAAGTACAACATTCTTGCAGAGATTCGATCCATATTTATGAAAACGTCTACTACATAAAATGCACAAAGTTTTCTTCCGCTATATAATAACCCAACATTGCCAATACGGATTCCCATATAAAGAAGAACAGTAACACATCCATTTGACAAATATTTATCGAAATAATCGTTATGCACATATCATAAGCTCAAATTTAAATCTACATAACACCTGTAGAAAGTGTACCAACAATGGAGAAAAATCACTTGGAGGTTTAGTTCCTCCCAACCATAGGAGAGGACAACAAACTCTCTATCCAACTACACCAGCCAGGCATCACCACCATGCACAACAAAGATAGCAAGAAAGGTGTGACATACCCAAGTTCTAGACATTTTATGCTATTGAGAAAACATTATGTTTTATTTTATTGTAAATTTTTATGACTATTGACCAAGTGGGGTCATGGATGACTGTAATTAATTACTTTGAATATTTTATTATTAATAAATAAAAGTGGAGACAAATATCCAAAGGAGACTGTTGAATGAGTGTTCAGTGACCCACTAGGGGGAATGAATTGTGGTGGAGAGCAAATTGACACTTGGTAGCATCCTCGACTCACTTCTAACTGTTGCAGGGGGCAACTTCCCTACTTTTGTGGTCATGTTCCCCAAGAAAGTGGAACTGAGTAGGTGACTCATTTATTGAAATAAACTGACCAAAAGACCTAGGCATGCTATTTATTTACCCATCAAATTCAGCAGGGGCGGTTCATTCTTACCTTGTGATAATTTTTGAGCACAAGAGATTTGATGAGGGGAAAGTTAGAAGTGTTTGAGTGAATTAAGACTGCATTTTGAACTAGTGCAGCCACATTGGGGCATGTGCAAGCTAATGAGGGTCACTTTTGGCACGTTAGATGCAATAGAAAACTGAAAAATCAGTCATCCCTCATTTTACTTGGATTTTTTGAGATACTTACGCAAAATATCTTGCATTGAGTAAAAAATAGGAAATGTAGGAAATTGAATCACGTTTCCGAATATATAACTTTTATATATTGAAAATTTGCATAGCTATGTCAAGTTTCATGTTTTATAGCAGTTACTTTTTATTTTTTGGCAAATGATAAGGTATATGTTTTTGTGGGTGCAACCTTTCAATGCCTAAATCACGGTTTCGGGATACAAAAATTCGTAGACATGTATAAAACCCGTAGCACTAGTGCAACACTATTTTTCCAAAACTAAATGTTTATTTTTTTTTTATAATTATGTAAGTGCTACAACTTGGAGAACGGTACGTCAAATGTGGGTGCAGTCTTCGAAGGTCTTAATAGAGTTATTTTGAATTGGATTTTTTACAGCATGTAGAGGTCGGTGTCCTCTAGTGCAGCATACAAATTTTTTTAATTTTAAAAATGGTTGGGAAATGAAAAAATTACAGAATAAACACTAACAATATGTTTTTTGACCAACAGAGTGATGACACAAGAAAATTAGGAAATAAATAGAAAATATCAATATTTTTTTTTTAAAATTACATATTTGGAATCTGCATAAACAATTCTATCTATGCCTAAAATTTCATCAATAATGGTTAGGTATGTTATGCTGTAGAGAGCAGTGAAAAACATGCATACTAAGAAAAATGTTGAAAATGTGAAATTAGCTATGGTATAAAAATTCCCTAGCACAGGTTTGGTTAGACTGAACCAACCACATAGGACAGTGGCTGACACGCGGACACGGGAGGAGTGGGTTATTAGGCACTTAGGAATGCGCATGCGTTATGTTTAAATTCAAATAACTCGTGCACGTTGTATTTAAATTCAAATTTTAGTGTTTTGGCACTCAATGTTATAAGCAACGCGTGAGCGTTATGTGGATACATAACGCGCTCTCGTTATGTGGTTACATAATGCGTGCACGTTATAAGATGATGAGGATGATGAAGATGATGATGGTGATGAAGATGATGATGGTAATGAAGATGAAGATGATGACGCTGATGAAGATGATGATGATGATTGTGATGATGAAGACAATGATGATGGTGATGAAGATGATGATGATGATGATGATGATGATGATGATGATGAATATCATGATGGAGATGATGACGATGATGAATATGGTGATGATGCAGATGATGATGATGATGATGATGATGATGATGATGATGATGATGACGCAGATGATGATGATGATGATGATGACGATGATGATGACGATGAAGATGATGGTGATGACGACCACAACGATGATGATGAAGATGATGAAGATGATGATGAGGATGATGATGATGATGAAGATGGAGATGACGATGGAAATGATGATGATGATGATGAAGATTTCATCATCTTCATCTTAATCATGATATTCACCACCATCGTCATAAACATCATCGTCATCGTCTTCATACTCATAATCTTCATTATCATCATCATCATCATTATCGTCGTCGTCATTACTCTCTCTTATATGGTTTTACACCTGTCTCTCTCTCTCTCTATCTCTCTCTCTCTCTGTAAACCCCCTTTTCCTCTCCCTAACCTCTTCCCCATCCCTAACCATCTTACTCTTCCTATCTCCCTACTACTCTGCCTAGCCCAAAACCCCTTCCTCTCCCTAGCCCATACTAACCTGGGCTCTCTTAGTCTCTCTCTCTTCCCTACACCTCCACCTACCTCTAACCACACCTTCCAACTCTCTTTCGTAGTCCCTACAACCAACACCCTTTCCTCTCTTGCTTTCTCTCTCCCTCCCCCCCAACCATTACTAACACCCTCTCAGTCTCTCAGTCTCTCTGTCTCTCTCTCTCCCTCACTAAACCCCCTCCTATCCCCTTACCCCTAACTAACCCCCCCTCTCTCACTCTCTCTTCCTTGCTTCTACACCTCTCTCTCTCTCGCCCCCCCCTCTCTCTCCTAATCCCCCTTCCCCTACCACTACATGATGATGATGATGATGATCGTCCTCGTCATCTCCATCATCGTCGTCATCTCCATCATCATCCTCACCACCATCTCCATCATGATTGATGATTGGTCATCATCATCATCATCATCCTCTTCTTTATGATCACCATCATCATCATCATCATCATCATCATCGTCATCATCATCATCATCGTCATCATCATCATCATCGTCACCATCATCTTCATCTTCATCATCCTCATAGTCATATCCATCATCATCTTCATCATCCTCATCACTGTCTTCAACATCATCATCGTCATCATCATCATCATCATCATCATCATCAGCAGTATCTTCATCCTCATCATCCTCATCTTCAAATTCATCATCATCATCATCATCATCATCATCATCATCATCATCATCTTCATCTTCATCATGATTGATTATTGATCATCATCATCATTCTCTTGTTTATCATCACCATCTTCATCATGATTGATGATTGATCATCATCATCATCATCAGCAGCAGCAACATCATCCTCATCATCCTCTTCTTCATCATCACCATCACCATCATCATAATCATCATCATCCTCGTCGTCATATTCATCATCATCTTCATCATCATCATCATCATCATTGCCATCATCTTCTTTATCATCACCATCATCATCCTCATCACCATCTTCATCTTCATTGGGTATTGATCATCATCATCATCCTCTTCTTTATCATCATCACCATCATCATCATCATCATCATCATCTTCATCACCATCATCTTCATCATCCTCATCGTCATATTCATCATCATCTTCATCATCACCATCCTCTTCTTTGTCATCACCATCACCATCATTGTCATCATCATCATCATCATCATCATCGTCATCGTCGTTGTCGTCATCTCCATCATCATCTTCATCATCATCATCATCCTCACCACCATCTTCATCATGATTGATGATCGATCATCGTCATCATCATCATCCTCTTCTTTATGATTACCATCATCATCATCATCATCGTCATCATCCTTGTCGTCATATTCATCATCATCTTCACCACCACCATCATCATCATCATCGTCGTCATCGTCATCTGCATCATCATCTTCATCATCATCATCATCCTCACCACCATCTTCAACACGATTGATGATTGATCATCATCATCATCATCATCATCATAATCCTCTTCTTTATGATCACCATTATCATCATCATCCTCGTCATCATATTCATCATCATCTTCATCATCATCATCATCCTCATCATCATTATCCTCAGCACCGTCTTCATCTTCATCATGATTGATGATTGATCATCATCATCATCATCTACATCCTTTTCTTTATCATCACCATCTTCATCATGATTGGGTATTGATCATCATCATCATCATCGTCATCCTCTTCTTTATCATCATCATCATCATCATCATCTTCATCATCCTCATCGTAATATTCATCATCATCTTCATCATCATCATCCTCTTCTTTATCATCACCATCATCATCATCGTCATCACCATCATCATCATCATCATCGTCATCGTCGTCGTTGTCATCTCCATCATCATCATCCTCACCACCATCTTCATCATGATTGATGATTGATCATTATCATCATCATCATCATCATCCTCTTCTTTATGATCACCATCATCACCATCATCACCGTCATTATCATCATCATCCTCATCACCAAATCCCTATTTAACTTCCTAACCCATAGAAACGATTAAATAAACTATTGAATAAGGTATTTTGATTATTTCAATAATGCTAGTGTGTTTATGAATACAGAAATGTGCGCACATTTTGTGCAACTAGGTGTTATTTAGCTGTGCACCAAATGTATTAAATACCTATGATTTTTTTTAATATTCAAGAAACGCGGTGCGCATTTTGTGTGTGAATAAATACTAGCAAAATGATTTTATACTCCTGCATTTGGCATTTTCTCTTCTTGCCTTCCTGTCTCCCATACAACATGACACTTCACAAGACGTCCTAAATCCAACAGAGTTGATGGTTGTTGATCCAAGCCACGGTCGTCATTCTATGGCTCATTCCATATTGCATCCAAAAGGCCTCCAGGGACACCTTTCGGGCCAGACGTAGTTATTTGTAGATGAATAGTGCAAAAAATGTGCAGTGGTGATAACATGTTTACTGTCTGTTGAGTCTAATACTACATCTAGGGGCCGCTCAACAAACTTTGAGATAGAAAGCTTTGTAATTTTAGGATACTGATTCAACCACTCAACAAAGGAGCGTTTTGCAAGTGACTTAGAAATCCCTTCCAATTTTCAGCAATAAAAGAAAGAAGTTCAACGTATAGATTTTCAGGAAAGCTTGTCAACCAATCAGACAACTGAATACAGGGAGATAACCACACCCAAAAACTTCAAGCTATTATAAAACTCTTGTTTATCAAGATAAGGATGGACTATGTGTACATTACGAGAATATAAATGAATGAAGTCGCTTTGATGAACTTGTCATCTTGGTTTCTTCAGAATGCGTTTAAAAGCAGGGAGTATTATCTGAGCTTCTGTTGGTTTACATAAATGTTTCGATGATAGAGGTGAATTGCCACTTATTAGAGCACGAAATGTTGAACAAAAGGCTAATGGAACACAACGAAGGATTCTTTGGTTCGTCTTGTTATTGAAAATGATACTTTCTCTTGACGAAACCAGTAAAAAATCTTCCTGTATTATAAATGGGTATCCTGTTACAATTTTCGTCGGAAGAAAAGCATAGATACCTACAACCGCCATATTTCCTTCTATAAGCCACTCGCCCATCGGAAAAGCTAATGTAATAGCCCATTTGTGAACATCTTTCCTCTGCTCAACCCTACATTCGTTTTCCACGGGAAACCACTGCCTCCACATGTAATAACTACATTGTTTTGTTAAAAATTGATGTTCTTTTGCTTGAAATGAAGGATTCATTGTCATTGCTATTAGAAGTTCTAAGGTTAGTTTCTCGTAAAACAGAGATTGTACAAATCTGGTTAAGATCGATATGTTCCAGCTCACGAACTGATAGCTTCTTTATCTTAGACATAAACAAAAGAGCTTCAGGATGAATACTAGAGAGCTGTTGCTTTATAGCTTCAACATTCTCACAACGTAGGGGTATAGAACAAGCCATAGAATGATGACTGTGGCTCGGATCGACCAATTAAAATTCAATTGGACATGACATGAATGATTAAAATTAAACTCTAGATGCATATGCAAGCCACTTGGACGATGGCTGAACATCCTGTATGTTGATGCTTTAAATGATGAACTCTTTCCTTTATGGCATTATAGGGATGCTTACCCTAAATTTAACATCGACGTTAATTAGTTAATGGCTTCCATGTTCAGAGCATAGAGAAAAACCTTGTCACATTACAAAATCCTTGCAACATCATACAAATACAACATTTATTGCCCTCAACCTAGCTCATTTTACCTCTTCCTAGTTCAAAGGCGCTCATGATCCCCTGTTTAAAATCACATAAATTTTGGACCGAGATATCGATGATGTGTAAGCAGGCTCAACCAACTGGCTGACCATGGGACCAATGGAGAGGGGCACTCCTAGCACTATCCTGATGTCCTGAATCCAACGGAGTTGACGGTTTGTCGATCCAAGCCACGGTCGTCATTCTATGGCTCATTCCATCTGTATTTTTTTTTGTTATATTAACCAAAACGTGCAAGCGTTATGGTGATACATAATGCGCACATGTTATGTATCACCATAACCCTCACACATTTTGTAATCCTATCCTACATGTTAAATGACATGGCAGGTTCGGAGCCCACCATTCCTAGTTTTACATAATGCACGAGCATTGTGAATTTACACAATTCTCACGCATTTTGCATTTACCCAATTGCATCTAAAGTGACCCTCATCTTCTTGCACAAGCCCATTGCTGAGTTCAATATTGCTAAAGGAAGGAAGTGCTACTATTGAGTTGCAAGGGAATTTATTCCATTATTCCACACAACATCTTCACCCTAGTGGTTCAGTGAACAGGCTCGGGGGTCCTAAGACAAGTAGCTTGGCTGTCTTCGGGAGATTGGTTGGGTGGAATGGGCTCCTTTGGTTGTTTGTCTCTTCTTCTACAGTTTCCAGGTTCAACTTGTGTTATCTTGTTTAATTCTGTTCAAACCATATTATTGATCTAAACATTGTTAGATATATTATTTTCAATTAATAGATTAGACAAAATGTATTTTTGGTTAATATTACAGTTCTACAAGTTGATTTGTTTTAACTGACCAAAATAGCTGATAAAATAGAACACACATTGAATGATATAGAATATGATTGAATGAAAATGTCTTTCCTGTATTTTTCCATGCATTATTTTTAAATGATGTACTCTAGTACAGGAAAGGATAATTAGAGTAGATCAGAATGAATATATGAAATGGATAAGATCAAATGATTTATCTTACAAATAGAGCCTTGTCATTTCAATACTGTATTATTGTTAATTTAAAACTCAGTATTCTAGAATTTTAAATAGAAAATACAATTAACCAAATCCTATCATTATTATAAACAGAAATGGTATTCTAAGTATTTTTCTTTTCAAAACTATAGCAGTAATTATTCATAGAACCAAATAATTTCCACAAAGTCTCTTTTAGAATTATCAAATCTCCTTGCATAAATACTAACTTTTTCTCACAGAGAGTTTTATATATCTTAGAAACATGTCAAAATAGTTGCGACTTTTCATTACTATCAACATCGAAAATCCCATAACAAATCTCTTATCATTAACCTAAGTATTTTATAGCAAAGAATTGCTATTTTCATACTTGTAAAACGAAGTATTCTATATCAATTTATCTTATCACTATTGTTTAAATACAATTCCAAACAAAACATAGGTTACGTATATCTTCGCAAAATCCATGAAAACGTTTAAGGGTCAAACCCTAAGTACTAAATAGTATTAAACTTTTTAATATCTTCATTTCATTCATTCTGTAAAAATAAGAGTAGAACACGACAGAGAGTTTAACCCTTAGTAAAATCGACATAGTAAACATTCACAGTAGGGTTTACAAACTAGCCTTATAGCTTGGAAAGCACAACTGAAAAACCGTACATTTCCTTAAGAACAGAAAACTAGTTTTGCCCAAACATTTCGATAAATATCAAACCTAGCTTCTAAAGAGCTGAATACTTTTACAACTGTTAAATATTTTATTCTTAGCAAAAACCTATATAAACCAATACATGAAAATACAAGTTACAGGTCAAAGGTTCGACCCTCACCACTATTCGGTTCAAAACTGAAAGTTTAGCTTCTCAACAAACCATTCTTAAAACATCTCTTAACAAAATCAATATTTCATTATCGATTCAATATTTTGAAGCCATCCTTCACAAAATACAAACATACATCGATTCAAAGCGAAACAGTGTGAAGCCGATGGGAGCCATAGCTCAAAGGTTATAGAACTTGAAACAAAAATCACTTATGGATCAGTATTAATACAACCAAGGTCTAAAAACCTCATCAAAATCCGGAACGAAAGTTGTTCCTAAACAACCAACTCATTGCTAAACAAACAAAACGCGCACAGTAACAAGTTCCTCGAGGTATTGGATAACCGTGAGATGTCTCTGAGGTTTACATGGAGTTCATACAGGATCCATCACCATTCTTTTACCAGCAACAACCATTGCCGAGGGACTATCACCTACCATTCTAAAATGACGCAACGAATGGTTAAAACTAACTTTATGTTTTACAAAGCAACAATAGTTATTAAATAATACTATGTAATAACATTACATCACCTGTAAATGGTAGAAGCATAGTTGCATGCACCAGGCTCTTTAATGCGAACCTTGAAGGTAAGAAGTTCACCTTCGATTCCAAGGAGAATACAAACCCTGTACAGAGACAACTGCTGTATTCACATCTAGACTTGTAAACCATAGTATTTCCTTCGATTTCATAAGAAGACTTCATGAATGAGCTTCACCTTCAAACGAAACCTGTGCAGTGACTTGAACTACTGAGAAAATATGTTTATAGCAAGGTCAGTGTATCAAAACCTTGAGAGAACCTCCAACAAAACCCCAAAGGGTCAAGAGCCTGTTGGCCTCCCCACCTTTTTCGTAGAATGGACTAAGTTTTGAATGGGGCATATTAATGCCAGGGTTAGGGTTAAACCCAAAACCTGAGATCAACACCATATCAATGACGTAGAACAAGCCACCAAGGAAAATATCTATTTACGATCACAATCACATTTATGACAGTTATTACCACAGTCTCCAACGTTTAGCTTCGACTAGCATGGAGATCCAACTAGGATCTTAACATGCCACCCTTGCACATTCCGGTGAATCTCACACTATGTTGTCACAAAATTTCAAGACAATCCATGTGAAACTTGGACATGATAGCAACCACCAGAAAATCCATTATCATAGCTTTGATGAAGCCATTAAATACTGTAACCACTGATTCATGGCAGCCAACACATCCTTCCACTACCAAGATAGTACGTTGTAGAACTACATAGTGGAATAAGGTTATGAAATCTCATTTTATGAATCAAATTAATATGTTTCTCCAAATTCAAAGCATAAGGTAAGGTTCAAGCTTATAACTTTTTCTAAATGTAAATTCATGTTTTATGGTTCAAGCATATAATACTTGCAATTAGTATTAATGCATATCGATCCCCACACAAGGTGTATACATATAGACTAACTTTGGGCATCATAAGTTTTAATATATAGTTTTATAAAATTACAAAATAATACTCAAACATAGGTATTATATCTATCCTTTGAAATAGTAGGTCATTACATGGTCCTATTCATAGTTTTTGTAAAAGAAATTCTATAATGCACAAACTATGTAAATTTCTATAGTATTGTCATAAGAGATACTTTACTACATAGCAAACTCTTATAACTACGACATAACAAAGGTGATCAATTAATGTCAACATATTACCTAAGTAGATTGGCAGCATAGGTAATCTTCTGCACACTCTTATTGATAACGTAAAAGACACTACAGTGCTATTAGTTAAACTGAAACATTTATGAAGGCTGCTTTTGGAATTACCCTGTCTCACCTGTTCATTTGTAAATAGAATTCAGGAGCATTATCTAGTGATAGCTAAGTAAGCCTCAGGGCTATCCAAGGACCCTTTCATACCATCAAAACAAACATTTAGTCTCTAGAATCATTTTATCATCGAAGATTTTAGAACATGATTTTCTGTACATTAAATAATTAATGTAAGCTTGCGAATTCCATAACAGCTGGACAATTCAATAACGATACATTACATAACGACATTTCACTACACTAGTTAAAGATAAGTAGAAGCAGCAACAGAAGATTTTTTTATGAGAACAATAATCCATTAGACTTAACGACAGTTATTGAAGTTGTTGTCTTTAGGCTTGTTTTATTTAAGAACGCATAAGCATGTCTAAAATAACATTTAATACTTCTGCACAGCATTCATAAGCAGTTAATGCTACTTGAAAAATTTTAATTTTTAGTCAATTTTTGGGGATGTTACATGTGGTATTAGAGCGCGGTTCAAATACTAGGCTTGAAGTGGCTCATGCGCGCAAATGAAAATCTATAACAGAATTACAAATTACTGGTTTAATTATTTTGTCTTTCAGTTTCAACATTTTATAATTTGAGTGTGCAGGTATGGAAGGACCAATAGAGTCGGTGAGGACAGGTCCCTTAATAACGAACATCTAAATAATGAACGAGGACACATAAATATATAAAATTTATTTGTCGAATTGAATGATAATTCATCTAAATTATTAAGGACTGTAAAAGATTTAAATATTGAGATAAAAATGGTTAAGGAAGAAAACAAACGAATCCTAAAAGCTCAAGAGGACCTGAATCACATCCTGCTAAATATTCTTCATAAAAATGATCAAGTTAATGAAACAACAAATAATGTTGAATCTGAAACAATGTCCTATAAACGTAAGGATAAAAGATAAAATTAACTGATTATGATAGCAGTTCATCTTCTGAATCTGATGAAAGGGCACACCGGAAAAAGCATAAGTATTCTAGTGATAGTAGTCACAGTGACTGCTACATTAATAAAAAGAAGTACATGCCTTACGAATAAATTTTTGGCGAGTTTAAAAAGATCAAACCACCAAATTTTAATGGATAAATAGAAAAGAGTGAGATAGCCGAAGCATGGTTGTCCAGTATGAATAAGTATGTCTAGATATATAATTACTCAAGTCATCTAAAAACTAAAATGACAATTTATAACTTAACTGGGAAAGTGGACATATGGTGGCAAGATTTGAAAAGAGTAAAAGGTTTAAAAGAGAAGAGTGTAAATTGGAGTAACTTTAAGAAGTATTTTAAAAGGAAGTTTATGTCAGAGCAGTATTATGAGGAACGAGCTAAAGAGTTTTATGAGTTAAAGCTAGGTTCCATGGATATGAGAGAGTTGTGTAGCAATTTTATGAATTTATT
This sequence comes from Larix kaempferi, assembly GCA_027924585.1. Classification (NCBI taxonomy): domain Eukaryota; kingdom Viridiplantae; phylum Streptophyta; class Pinopsida; order Pinales; family Pinaceae; genus Larix; species Larix kaempferi. Next base: position 446,399 of record BSBM01002041.1, read on the forward strand.
AAGGTATGTTCCTTATTTTGTTGAAGAAAATCCCAAGGTACAGAGGTTTCTGAGCTGGTCTCCCTCTCACATAAAGGACAAAGTTGAATATGATAGTCCTCAAACTCTTGAAGAGGCCATGAGAAAGGCGAATATTTGTTTTGAACAGAATAAGAGAAGAGAAGGAATACCAAGATGGAAAGCAGAAAGGCCTAACAACTTTGAGCAAAGAAAGATGTAGTTTTCTTTTAATCATAATTTAAGTAATAATAATTCACGTAATTATTCTAACTGGAAGTTTTCTGGAAATAATGCAGCAAGTAATACACAGTCAAAATTTACAGCTTTAAGGAAAAATGAACCAACTAAAAAATTTGTTAAAAATAACAAACAGAAAGAACTTGTTAAGTGTTGGGAATGTTAGGCACCTCACTATGCATCAAACTGTCCACTCAGAAAGAAGGTTGTAAACAACATCAATACTATATAGGAGGAGGCTATTGTTGGTGACTTAGCAAGAGAGATGCCCAGGATTAATGCAGCACTGGAAAATCGACAAGCAGACCATCAAAGTTCTATGGTCGAAATCGAAGGTATGATACAAAACAAATCTATTTCAAGTATAATAGATCCAGGTGCAAGTTTGAGTTACATATCACCTGATTTAGTGAAAGGTTGCAAGTTAAAAGTAGAAAAGTTTGATAATTCATGGTTAGTACAGCTAGCAACATGCACTAAAAGAAAAGTTACAGAGTTTGTAAACAGTTGTGAATTACTTATGAGTCAGCTGAAAATGAAAGTTAAATTGAATGTTTTGCCATTAGGGTCATATGATGTGTTAATTGGCATGGACTGGCTTGAACAGCATAGAGTAGTACTTAACTATTATGAAAATTCTTTTACTTGTTTGAATAATGAAGGTAATACTGAAACAGTAAAAGGCATTCCTAGAAAAACATATGTGAGACAAATTTCTGCTTTACAAGTAAGGAAAGCTGTAAGAAAGGGTTGTAAAATGTTTGCTGTGAATGTTATTAATGAGGAATGTTCATCTAAAGAAGATAAGATAAAACTGGAAGACATACCTATCCTTAATGACTTTTCTAATGTATTTCTGGAATAATTTCCAGGATTACCTCCGAAAAGGGAACTTGATTTCACCATTGAGTTAGTACCTGGAGCGATACCAAACTCAAAGGCTCCTTACAGAATGAATATTCTGGAGTTAAATGAACTAAAATATCAGCTGAAAGAATTAATAGATAAGAACTACATAAGGCCAAGTGTGTCTCCTTGGGGAGCACCAGTTATCTTTATTAAAAAGAAGGACGGTACTTTGCGACTGTGCATAGATTAACGTCAACTTAATAAAATGACTATTAAAAATCGATATCCTTTGCTTTGCATTGACGATCTATTTGATCAGATATGCGGAGCAGAGATATTCACTAAAATTGATTTAAGGTTTGGATATCATCAAGTTAGAATAAATAATTAAGACATATTCAAAACTGCTTTGAGAACTCGTTATGGACATTATGAGTTCGTAGTTATGTCTTTTGGTCTAACTAACGCACCGACAGTCTTCATGTGTTTAATGAATAACGTTCTACATAAGTACCTAGATAAGTTTGTAATTGTGTTTATTGATGATATTCTAATTTATTCAAAAACTAAAGAAGAGCAAGACGAACACTTAAGAATAATTTTGCAAGTTTTAAGATAACACAGCTTTATCCTAAGTTTAGTAAATGTGACTTTTATAAAGATAAAATACAGTACTTAGGTCACATAGTATCTAAAGACGGAATTTATATTGACCCAGATAAAATAAGAGCAATTAATGAACGGCCTATCCCTAAAGACGTAACTGATGTACGGTCATTTATGGGAATAACAGGTTACTACAGAAAGTTTATTAAAGGATTCTATAGAATTGCGAACCCCATAACTTCTTTGCAGAAGAAAGGGAAGAAATTCGTCTGGGATCAGAAATGCGAAGAAAGTTTTAAGAAGTTAAAAGAGTTATTAACAACAACACCTATATTAAAATTTTTAATCCCAATAAGGACTTCATTGTATGCACCGATGCATGTAACGATGGACTTGGAGCGGTTTGAACTCAAGAAGGTCATGTTATTGCTTATGAGTCAAGGAAGTTAAAAATCCACGAAAAGAACTACGCAACTTATGATCTAGAACTGACAGTCGTGATACATGCACTAAAAATGTGACGCCATCACTTGATTGGAAGAAAGTTCACATTAATGACAGATAATAAAGGATTAAAATATTTGTTGGATCAAACAAATCTTAACGCAAGGCAAGCTAGGTGGCTAGCTTTCGTTAGTGAGTATGATTTTGAAATTCAACACATTAAGGCTAAAGAAAACAAAGTTGTTAATGCCTTGAGAAAAAATGAAAAAAATAATTTTTGTTTCAGTAATCAGTACTTGCAAAACTGATATGGAAAATCAAATTAAGGAAGGAATCATAATTGATGTAAAATATCAGAATTTACTCACTAAAATTGTTGAAGATAATGTTGAAAATTGTATAAAAGATTATAGAATTGATGAAAGAGGGTTACTGCTATATAAAAATAGACTTTATGTTCCTAATGTTGCTGAAATTAAGTTGTTGATTTTGAATGAATTGCACAAAAGTCCATACTCAGCACACCCTGGTTGCCAAAAGATGATAACTATGCTGCGAAAATATTATTTTTGGCTATGTATGAAAAGTGAAGTAATTGAATATATTGATAGGTGTATAGAGTGTTAGCAAGTAAAGGCTAAAGACCAACACCTACCCGGATTGTTGCAGCCAATACCTATTCCAGATTGGAAATGGGATATAATTACTATTGATTTTATTACTGGATTACCTAAAAAACCATAAACATAAAGATTCCATCATGGTAGTTGTGGACAAGCTTAGCAAAGTGCCCATTTCATACCTGTTAAGACAACTCATAAGGCTGCTAACATTGCTGAAATTTTTATGAAGTAGATTTTTCGTTTGCATGGTATTCCGAAAGTTATCATTTCTGATAGAGACTCAAAGTTTACAACAAATTTCTGGAAATCTTTATTTAAAGGTTTAGATACTACTTTGAATTTCAGTACATCATTTCACCCACAAACAGATGGGAAGACTGAAAGAGTTAATCAAATTCTCGAGGACATGCTAAGAATGTGTGTTAGAGACCAGCTAGGTAAATGGGAGGATTATTTACATATTTCTAAATTTGCTTATAATAACCATTATCAAGCTTCATCAAAGCTTAGTCCCTTTGAAATTTTATATGGCAGAAAATGTAGTACTCCTATCTCTTGGAGTAATCTAGTTGATAGGTTAATGCTAGGACCTAATTTGTTAAGAGAATTGGAACTAACTGTGAAACAGGTTCAAGGCAATTTAAAAATTACGCAAGATAGACAGAAAAGTCAGGCAGATCTAAAATGAACTCAGAAAGAGTTTCAGGTTGGTGAACATGTGTTCCTCAAGGTAAAACCTAAGAAAAGTTCCCTAAGATTGGGAAGCTATG